>VZTD01002404.1:0-115329 GCA_013397725.1 Rhagologus leucostigma | reverse complement strand
ACACCCTTCTCTACCCAAAGATTTCCTAGACATTAATCTTGCACTATGGCTGAAAGTGTTTTATTTTTAAGAAAATCACGCTTCTCTGAAAAAGAAGAAAAACGCAAAACCCTCCAAGTCCCGCAGTCACCTTTCAGTTGACTTTGATAGGCTTTGGATCAATGTTTTTTGTACAAGATATCTAGAGTCAAGTTCAAAGAACTGTCAAAGAAAAGGTTTCATTTGCACAAGTAGTTTCGTTGTGCCTCAAACACAGCTGAGCAGCTTCCTTACTACAGTCATACTCCCCCATATTCCCCCACAATCCACTGTATTTCAGTATGAAAGCAAGTTACGAGTAATGGTCATAAGGTGATCAATAAAACATGGATGCTTGATATCACTGAGAATTCTGGAATCTTCATTTATCACCATGCTAGTCCAGTGTGTTCAGTTGACACCCTTCTCTACCCAGCAATTTCCTGTTGTGCGACAGCAGCATCCTGCCATCCTCACATCCAGTGGTGCGCCTGCCTTAGCCCTCTGCTGCTCTGTCACATCCCTTCCCCTGTCTCTGACAGGCCTGTGGGGGTGTGGAGAGAAGGATGGTATCCCAAAATAATTGTGCTTATGAAAAAGAATTATCTCCCTTTTCCACATCATTTCATGATGTAGGAACAGGTCTGCACACATTTAGCAGTACCCCCTTTGTAAAATACCTGTTTGTGGGTTTGAGGCTCAAGAAAATGAACAGTAAATAAATACCAGCAAAATGCCTGCATTTCTAAAAGGAGTTTTTGTAGAAAGGGCTCCTGCCACATGGAAGCCTGGAGTCATTCTGCCTGCTGGCAGCACAGGACCACCGGGACCATGGCTGGGTCTTCCTGCACCTTCAACGGACTGGCCTTTTTGTTCACTTTATTAAAAGCCTCAGTGCCTTTCAGGGATAAGCTGTCCTAAAAAGTGGAAGGAAGGTCCATGTTCCTCCTCCCCATTTTATCTATCAAGCTTTTTTTACTCCTCCTCCCTGGAGTTGTCCCTGCCCATAGCAGGAGGGTTGGAACGAAACCATCTCTAAGGTGCCTTCCAACTCAAGCCATTCTGTGGTTCTATGAAATAATAGGAAATTTTAAAAAATCCATTGTATTTCAATCTCAAGCCAGGTCACGGGGCTGCAAAGGGTTAGGAAAGATGCTCATTGTTTTCACTTGGGCCTATTCTTGGACATGAAAAAATGACAGAATTAGTCTTTCTGTTTTACCTCTTCATTTTTTCTGCCAGCTTTGACCTTCTATCAGTGAGGAAAACTTTAATTAAGGGCAGTGACTGACCTTCTGCTCAAAACCAGTGACCAGTGGGTGTGAATCAGCACCACAGACACGCAGAGGGGTGACTTTTACCCTGATGTGCCAAGGGGCTGGAGATAGCAGTGCCTTGCTATGACTTCAGCAGGGCTGTGCTGGCTGTTCCTGTGGCCATGGGCTTTACAGAGCATCAACCAGTGGCCTTGGGATGCTGCACAGGAGAAGGATTTGCATGGATTTGCAATTAATTTCTCCCAGAACCTGAGTTAGGTGTGCTGATTTGCACTGTCCTATTTTTTTTCTTTCTTGTAAAATGCATGCAGGGGAAGACAATGTACGAGCAATTCTTGGCCTCTGTTAAGTCTTGCCTGTCAAGCAAATGTTTCTCGTTGGCTCTGCTGCCTCTCCCAGAACAGCCAGAGCTGCACAGTTGCCTGCTTAGAGTATAGTTGCATTAAAATGCCACAGAGTGGCAGCAACGCCGACCTCGATGACTGAGCCGAGGAAGAATTACAATACAAGTTTCACCTCCTGGCTGGCTGTGCTTTATTTGTTGCCAGTTCCAGTAGAAAAAACGTGCAAAGCTTTAGAAAACAAATACAGATGTGGTAAAAGCAGCCAGCAAAAAAATTTAAGCGGAGAATCTGGAACAGAGTACTTGGGTTTGCAAAACTCTGCACTGCAGTGATGCTGAAAATAGTTCCAAGATCAGTTTTAGCCTAAATGAGGACAGTAACCCCCATTTAAGGGTGGGAGCAATTTGGAGTTAAGAATTTCCCAGGCATTTGTTCTAATTAAGCTTGAATGGGCTACTTGGCTGAATTTTTATCGCCTGTTGACAACTTGTTTGTAAAATGAATCTCGCTGTCATTTGATGTGGGAGCCATGGTCTCATGACACGAGATCATGCCCAGCATCCTGCAGCTGTCCCAGGAAGCACAGCAGAGACACAGCAAACGAGGTGCATGCAGCTGCTTCTGGTTCTCATCCTGGTTCAGGGCAATTAGGTCGGGCTGGAGTTGGGAAACCGTGCAGTGAGTGTTGCATTCCGAGCGCTTGATTTTATCTTTGACAAACCTTTATTTACTCAGGAGTTTCCTTGAGTTGGTGGGGCCTGACCCCATTCCTCAGTGATTGCTGTTTGCAGATTGTTTTGCCTCTTGATGTGTGTTTCATGCAGCTTGTTTCCAACACCTAGAAGAGATGGAAACGCTCCACAATGAAAATGTTGTTGCAAGTGGAGGTAAGGACACAGAACTGAGGTCTTGCAGCCAGGACATAGGAAGGCACCCTGATTTTAAGTAACTGCACACAAAAGTTCATGGCAGTAAAATAAAATCTCATAAAATCTGGTGCCTCAATAGCCTTAGAACTGCTGGACTGTCTGCATCACTGCTGCTCACCCTTGAATGCAGTGAGAAAGAGGCTGCTCACCCACGTGCTGGTTTCAGAATGTGCTGCCAGTCCTGCTTTTATTTAATTACCTTCCCACTTCTCTAAAAGAGCCTTACCAGATCACAGGCAAGAGTTTCCTTGGTTTGGATGAATAAATTGTTTCTGACATGTTCAGTCTGCCCTGTGGGCATAGTATGTTAACCCTACAAGGGTTATGAACACCGACACTGCAGTAATTGCCCCCAAATCCCACCGCACCTGAAAGGTCCTGGAAACAGGCAGGGGATCTCTCCTGGCTGGGATCAGGCTGCTTCTCCCGTGCAGCCTCCCGAGGCCGCTGGTTGATTCCCGTTGGTTGTGCCAGGGCGGGCTCGGTTTTCGGCAGGGCTGCATCCCCCTCTGCAGGCAGGCGTTTCTAGTGGAATCATTTTCCCAGCCGGTGTTCAGGGAAGTCTGCAGTCTTTCTTACGGGAGTGCACGCATGTATTTGGTTTATACTTTAAAATATATAAGTATCATATGTTTTGCCTTCTAAAACTTTCTGCTCTTAGCTATTTTAGCAGGATGACGAATCTGAAGAGTTTTGCTGCCAGCATGGCTCTATTAGGAACGAGATTCTGTTGGGAAGAGGAGTATTAAAAAGTATTTGAAGCTGTATAAAAAGTATAACCAAATGCACCACAATCCCCTTGAACTTAAATAAATAAGGTGGTGGGGGAGTAGGGCCTGCTGTCATTGCAGGGCTGCTCTGTCCCTCAGCATGGACTGGGGGGGAAATTCCTTTATCATCACTGTCCCCTTGCCAGGACAGGTGTTAAATCACAACAGCTTTATGTGCAGGTAGGTCACTGCAGTTTGTCACCACAGTAATCCTGTATTT
Organism: Rhagologus leucostigma; assembly: GCA_013397725.1. Lineage (NCBI taxonomy): Eukaryota > Metazoa > Chordata > Aves > Passeriformes > Rhagologus > Rhagologus leucostigma. The sequence goes on along the minus strand of VZTD01002404.1, from coordinate 111,771 downwards.
TTATTTCTTTTTATACTTTGCCATCATTAGCATATCTCCAGCAATAGCATTTCTAAAACCAGTTCTGTACAAAATATATTTAGCTGTGGTGCCATCCAAGATTAACAGTGTGGGACACCACTGTTCTAGGAACAGCATGGTTCCTTGTGCACCTGCTTTGCAGTTTTCTTGCCAGTCCCTAGGGATACACCTCCACAGACCTGAACATGAGTGTTGGGGTGGGGGTATGCATTGAAATACAAATGAGAGGCCTGTTTTAGGATCCTGTTCAGAGCTACTACCATGTGACTTCCAGCTCTTCCCACACGGCAGAGAATCCCAGAGCTTTTGCTGTAACCTGATTTCCCTGCTGAACACTTCCCCCTTTGGTGCCTGGCAGGTGCTGTGGTCAGTGTGGTCCAGGCATGTGAGGCACCCATAGGCTGCAGCCACAGGTGTCACACTTTCCCACCAAGAGGAGAAACGGATCAGCTGGCAACCTGCACTGCCAGGCTATTTGGTTTCACAGTCAGGGTCACTTGGTAGGAAACTTGGGGTTTTTGTTAGCCAGGACATCCACAGAAGGCGGCATTTGGTCCCAGAGGGGGAACCTTTATCCCTCCCTTCCACCCCTCAGAGTCAGGTGAAGAGCCACAAGGGTAACCACATCCTTGCAAGGAGGGCAGCGGGGTGGAACAGCCCATGGCTGTAATGCAGGATTCTCTAACAGAAGCTGCCCGTTGAGAAACATACACTGCAGAAACCAAAAAATACTCAGTGTTGTCATGCTTCCCAGCACCAGCAAGCTCCAGACATACAATAAACGAGGTGCTTTGAAGTACAAATGTTTTATTGCAATGTTTCATTATTTACAGTACCGTTCACTTTGTCCCTGGGTGCTACCAAAGTGCAAAGCCATTTCGGGCAGGGAAGCTAAATGATGGTAGCTCAGCAGAAAAACACAGCTGTGCCTGGCTCCTGCTGTCCTGCCTCTTCCCTGGTCCTAAATGCAGAGAAGTTTGCTGCTCTCCCTGGGCGTTTGGAACAACCTGGTAACTGTGAAACTTTGGTCACAAAGGATTGTCACTTGTTGGTCTGTTCAAGGTGATGCAGGAACAGGAATCTGCAGTCTTTCCAGAAGGACTTTACTCGGGATTCAGGGTTTATAATGACATAACAAGATGTCTTTGTATGCAGGGCTGTCATGCTGCTATCTCAATTTTTGATGGCATCACTGCTTTATTCCCAATTATCTTTCTTGCTGACTCTCTTTGGTCCATTTAAGGTTTTGAGGTTATCTGTCTGTTCCCTTAAAAGAGCCAGTAGCTCGAGAATGTTACCAGAGTTGCTATGGGATACTGAAATCAGTCATGTCTTACAGAGTTGCACTTAAAGTTTTAGAGAATACCACAAATTTTATTTTGCATTTTCATTTTGTATAAAAATGGTGATTTAAACACCACTGAAGCCTACATTTTCACACACTATCATCTCAAAGTAGGACAAATTACACTGGTTACTTCAGGAAGGACCTCTCAACAGAAACTCTCCTTTGGAGAAGGGAGTAGTAACTACAAATCTTACTGAAGACAAGAGAATTCCAGTATTCCAGTGGCTAAACTCAGGTCAAGAATCTTTCCGGCTTTCTAACAAGTTTATTAGCTCAGGAAAGTACCTTTTAAGACAGTTTTCAGACTGAACCTGTGCAATTTCCACTGCTGTCAGCATTCCCTTGGGAGGTGAGCAGTGAACTTCTCTGCCTCAGTTATCTCTGTGTGCATCAGGGATGTCGTTACCTTCTAAAACTTGAGACACCTTCTGTTACAAAGCTCTTGTACAACTGGGAAACGTTTAAGACTCCATTCCAGAAAATAAGTTATATGAAATGGCACTCAAAACCTCCAGAGAACATGCAGCAGGAGCTGCTACAGCTCTCCTCACCACATGTCTGATTTACAGTTCAATTCTGAGTCCCTGCAACAGCTGCCTCAAATGATTCTGAAATTACAGCTTCTCAGAAATGGGATGATTGCAGTTCTTTGCAGGTTTGTTCCTGTGAGTCATACTTTTATTCCATGTTGTCACAGGCTACTCTGTATCACTATTGATAGAAAGCACGGAAAGCTTTAGAGCTGCAGAAGATACCATTTTCACAAAGAAAATGTATTGGATTTATTCCTTAACCTACCATACAAAACACAGTGTTTAAAAGCTGCGCAGTGCCTCCCTAGTAGCATTCCTTTGGAATTTGGAGGAGGCAGCAGAGCTCACATGCAGTCCACAACGTTGCTGGACCCCTGGCCAACGTCCCGGATCTGGCTGCTGAGACAGGAGCACACGGCCACGCCTGCCCCTGCCCTGCAGTGCGACACCGAGCCCACGAGTTCCCACCTATGGCAAAAAGAAAAGTAAGTTCCTGCCCTTTCTGAGCAACCTGAAAGTATTTTCTGTGCCTGAAATTCTGTTACACTGCCTAGCTGTTCACTCTGCACAAAAATGCACCCCATTTAGTGCAAAATCAGATTGAAACAAGCAGGAGAATATAGATTGTTACTGAATGAAAGGGCGAGGACAAGGGATAGAGAGGAGCGGAGGAGGAGGTGCTTAAATATTTACAAGACCACCCTAGTGATATAAGCAGCAGTCCTGCATCGATAGTCATGGACATTATTCAATTATTACCAGGAAACAGCAGCTAGACTCCTCCTGCACACTGTTTCTATGCTGCTGTGTTTTCATACAGGCACATTTCCTAGTCTTATTAAGCCAAACGAAACATTTGAAATTACCTGTTCACTATGGGATCAAATGCTTCCACTGTGTTCAGGTACACGTTGCCATTATGACCTCCAACTGCAAAAATTTTCCCCATCAGTGTCGCTATGCCGACACCACCCCTCGGAGTTGTAAGCTCTGCCACATATTCCCATTTGTTACAGCGTGGGTCGAACCGCTCCACCGAGCTCAGGGGTGAGTTGTCATCAAAGCCACCTGCAAACAACCATCACAGGGTCAGGTCTGGGCACTTCTGGTGCAGGGGATATCCAAGACTGGCATTCTCAGGGCATTCTCAGCGTTCAGGGGGCCCTATCCAGCTCTCTCTTTACCGGAACTTTACAAGCTCCTAAAAATTAACCTAACAGCTCTCCCTCTTCTCACTGCACAAGCATCACCCAAAGTAACAGTTTTCTTCTACTCAAGTTGCAAGGATTCTAATTTTATTGTTTTTCTCCCTGAATTCATCATACTTATAATGAAACAGCTTCCCATTTGGAAGAGAAAGAAACCTAACACCAGCAAAAGCATGGTCTCAAACTTATTTTACTTTATGCAAAACACACTCTAGCAGTGTTCTCAAATTATGGAATTGGCAAATATTTGAGTAGGGAACAAAAATCCTCATATAAGACTCAGTGATGCATTCCCCTTGCTGGGGAAGCTGTCAGAGGAGCATTTTGTTCGAAACCTATTTAAGCACTTATGATAATACACAAGTCAGAGCTTTTTAACTATCACTATTGGCACACCTACCTGGCATCTTCCTCTCTCAGGAAAGCAGGTAAATACAAGGTAGCACACAAGACAAGAAGCTGTGGAACAAGTGCAAAAAAAGCTACTGTTGTCTACACTCAGAACACAACTAGAGTGCTTTTAAAGTGTGTGAATTTAAGAATCGTTTCCTAAAAGGAAACTCAAGAGCAGTGAGTCTTGAGAGGATTTTCTAATACAGACATATTGTCCTGCACAGATCAGCCGTCCTGAAATGTGGGTTAGGAGCTGCTTTCATTTCCTTGCTAACGTACCTTCATTTAAGCATGCCCTGGTTGTGCTTGCTTTCTTCTCCTGCTCAAGAACACCAAGTACAGGTCAGCTCTATCTGTTCCTGGTTCCTCTAGCAACAACAGCCTCTTCCAAAGGCCAGCACTTGGCAGCAGCAGCAGCACTACAAAATGCCATATCCTTACTCACCCACAACATACAAGCAGCCATGGAGCTCGCTGACACCATTCCCAGCCCTTCGCTGACCCATCTCTTTCACTTCTATCCACTTATCCAAGTGGGGATCGTATTTCTCCACACTGGAAAGAGATGCTACACCATCATTGCCACCCACAGCGTAAACATGGTTCTGGAAAACAGTTGTACAAAGATTATTTGTGATGTAGTTGCCTTTACTCAGTTTTCGTAAGCAGTGTTAAAACTATAGGACAATGTGGTATATCCACTTTTATTTAAGAATTCCAACAACAGATTTAATTATCAAACATAAATGCTATCTTCTAATTAAAAGATGTGAAACAGTTACGAAGTGTTGCAGCTGTTTCTCAGAGCAGAGGGGGCTTAAAGTACAGCATGGTCACTTTTACAAACCAATGTGCTGAGTGAGACAGGAAGCACAATCCATGTCATTAGAAGGGTACTCCTCCCAGTACCTCAAATACTGTTGGAACAGTTCAATTCGATATGAGTATTATCCTAAATATCCTCACTTTTTGCACAGGATTTTGATGACCAGAGGTGCTCAGACCCACCAACTGCATTTTGTTCAAGACCTTGCGTTCTGCCTTGTGAAAGCAGCTTTGAAAAGCAGGTGGGCTCCCCAGCCTGAGAGGAAGCAGTGACTCACCACCAGGGCTACGGAGCCGACGCCGCCCCGGGGAGTGTTCATGGAGGCCACGGTGCTCCAGCGATCCGAGTCGATGTCGTAGCGCTCCACATCGCTGAAGCACGTGTTGTCATCCAGCCCCCCGATGGCGTAAATGGGGCCACCCAGGGACGCCAGGGCGATGCCTCTCCTAGGGAAACACAGCATCAACACCTCAGTGCAAATCCTTAACCAGAGGGAGCCACACAGCAAGTGCAATGGTACATGAAAGGCACCTGCTTGAAACTAGGGGAAAAAGGAGTAAGGAAAATTTAAAAAGTGATGTTTATAGTAAATCGTGTGGCTGGCCCTCTGCACACCTGTGTCATTTTGACTGAATGTCAGCTCTAAGGCCGAGTCCTCTGCTCACATACTTGGATATACGACAAGGTCTTATATCTGATTTCTGTATCTCAGTACTGAACTTTTATGCCTCCTATTTTATTGAATCTGATGATGAACCAAAACCTTCTGGTTTTAACTTTGTTGGTGTAGCTGGCTGCTACCATTTGAGAATGACTAGGGGTGATACTAATACATATTAAAAAGCAAACCTGTGCTGGATATTAAATAGCTGAACTCTAGCAAGATTTAATTGCAATTTCTTCCATTCCGGTATATTTTTATTAAGTGTTAAAATGGTTGTCAGATTTGTTTCTACTAATTCTACCAATATGAGAGTACAATCAGTACTATGAAATTAAAAGTAAGGCCTAGAATGTCAGCATTAAGTTTCTGCTTGAACTACCAAGAGAGATGATTTACCATGTCACTGACAATATTTTTGTCTCATTAAACAGGGCAGGTTCAGACACACAGAGGCAAGAGCAAGGGAGGCACAGTCTTTCTACAGAACAAACATTGTGGCAATATCCTGGGCTTATCTTCAATTGCCTCAGCAGATAACACAGACACCACTTAATGGTGGCAGTTTTTTTCTCCACTAAGTATTCCAATGCCTCCGTGAATGGGAGGAGCGGAGCTGGGAGGTAGCCAAGGCACAGCAACCCTTTCATTTACCCAGGTACTCAGTAATAAATGTCACAGAAATCCAGGGCTGATTGTTGCTGAGATTACGCCACGGGGTGGAGGCAGGAGGAAGGAAGTAGAGCAAGCCACTTCCAGGAGTCTGGGTCTTCTACTTTAATTAGGTCACAGCTACAAATAGCTTTAGGACTTAACCATACTTAATATTTCACTGCTACTTGTGCATGGTGCTTTTAAAAACAACAAATAACAAAATGGAATGCAGAATTAGGGACATTGATTTAAATAACAGCGGAAACAAAAAATTACAGATCTCTGAGTCCAGCAAGTCATTAGAAGAATCTTAAATGTCAAGGCAAAAAAAATCCTCAATCTAACTTTCAGATTGAGTGCTTCTGGCCTTTTGTGTGAAAAACATAGGCAGCTATTTGTTTCCTGGTGTAGTATTTCACTTTTTTTATTTTCACTATTAAGTACTTCACTTTTCATGTTATGCTGGCAGTTATTTTGCTCATTCTTAAAAAGAGCAAAAACCCCACAGAACCAGTTCATCAGTTCCAAGTTGTTTACTGGGCACAGCAGAAAGGCCCTAGATACCAGAATGCAAGTACTGCTGGAGTAGAAGAGGTCCCTGCTCCAGAAGCCAGTTCCTCAAAAAAAAAAACAAAAAAAAAAAACAAAAGGGTAATACATTTATAGCATAAAGCTCCAAAATAGGGGGAAAAAATCCTAGAAATAGAACAGTTCGAAAACACCCAAAATAGGCAGGACAGACAGGATGTTTTTCAGCATCAGCAAGAAATGGCATATCACAGACTAGTACGTGCAGCGTGGGACACATATACCTCTTTGTGTTCATTGACGCCTTCATCATCCACTTGTTCGTGAGAGGATCAAATACTTCCATGCTTCCTAAGTGTTCATTTCCATCATGTCCACCTACTGCGTAGACTTTACCTGAACACACAGACATCTTTTGATACAGAGATTGCTTGGCAACATTTCAGTTTTCATTTATATAATACCCCTGCCTATGTGGAGACAAAGAGGTCAAATAAAGGTTACAGTTTTTAAATGTTTTCAATATCAGTTTTATATGCTGTACTCGACCAGGAATCTGTTCTAATGTGGGCTTTTACACAAAGCTTGAGATTATGTAGACAAAAAATCTTCCCATAATTTAGTACTGCAGGTCAAATCAGTTTGGACATATGTACCATTCTCTCCAGATCTTCTATGGAGAAAAATTATCTCTGTTCTGCTGCAGCAACAGAGGGGCTACCATGTACAAGGGAAAGCTGCATTATTGGTGCTAAGCTGCTCTGGACTGCACAGACCTGTTTTCAGAAGATGAAGACCCAAAAACAAAGCTAGGTCTGCTCTTGGAAGAGTTATGGTCTTGGTAACTTTCCAGTATGGACTTAAGTAGGAAGGGAGCCAGTATGAGTACTAGCAAATTCTGGGTGACTGCTGTGTAAGGCCATTTCTTTACAAATGGATTTTTAAAAAGTAAAGCACCTATTTAAGGCAAGAGGCTATATACAGTTCAGCTGGGCTGGGAGGAACCTTTAAAGGTCATCTAGTCCAGCCCCTCTGCAATTAGCAGGGGCATTTTCATTTTCAGGTTGCTCAGAGCACCATCCAGTCTGACCTTTGAACACTTCCAGAGATGGGACATTTACCACCTGTTCCAGGTTTTCACCAACCTCACTTTAAAAAACTTCTGCTTGATATCTAGTCTAAATCTACCCTCTTTTAGTTTAAAACCATTATCTCTTGTCCTGTTACAACAGGCCCTACTAAAAAGCCTACCTTCATCTTTCTAAAAAGCTCCCTTTAAGTAGTGAAAGGCCACAATAACGTCTGCATGGAGCGTTCCCTTCCCAAGTCTGAACAGCCCAACTCTGTCAGTTCCCAGGAATGTCTTTTCCATAAACACAGTCTCAGATTGGCTCAGGACAAAACACTCCTTCAAGGGGGGAAGCTTTACTAAATTGAAGACTATCCAACAATTAAGCAATTAGTTTACTACTTGTACAGCTAGTGAAAGTACCAATTCAGCAAAAGGAGCAAACAAGTGCCTTTTGCCTGGGGTTGCTTGAATAGGGTTACTGACCTCCCACGGAGATCACACCCACGTGCCTCCTCCTGCTGTTCATTTCAGGGCCGAAAAACCAGTTGTTCTTACTGATAGAGTAACACTCGATGCTGCGGAAGGGGTCACCTGATCCACCTCTGCCACCGACACAGAAGAGCACACCTGGAGAACACAAAATAGGTTTCCAGAGAACTAGCAGGAGGATGGGGAAAAACAGCTGTATAGCAGAGCAAACTGAAAACTACGTAGCTCAGGGGAAGTTGTATTTCACTTCAAGGAGCACAGTCATTGCCCTTCGCAACTGGATACTGGATTTTGGCCTTTGCTTGACATGCTGCCATGGCAATTAGCTATCTATGCTCTTGTAAAAACAACGCATATTTTAAATACGTTTATTGTGATTTGGCTTAAGGAGGTAAATCCATTGTTTGTTAAATATAATGATGGAGGAATTATGATTTGCAGTGTAATATTCATCACTCACTTTTGGTGTAGGTTAGTCAAAGACTTTTAAAAGTTAGCTCAGCCTTCAACACCAAAAGATAACTGTGCACTGTTTCCAGTACAGCTTTGAACAGATTGCCTGGTCATAACATACTTAACAGCTCTGGCTTTAATACAGATAGAGCCAATCAGGATAAATTATTAATGCTTTAAAGAAAGAAAATGACTGCTTAAGTTCTGCTAGGAAAATGCAGCACATTACCTAAATACCAGAGGTACATAATGGTTTTCCCAATTTTGCATTAAGTCAAGAACAACCCTCGATATCAAGCTACACCTGCTTGCTATCAAGACACCTGCACAGATGTGCTGCCTCTTCTCCACACCATTCCCTACTGGGTAACCAGACACACATTTAATTACCAGCAGTCTGCTTCCTTGGTGTTGTGCGAATGGAGTACTCAAAGTCAGGCACTGCCCTGCTGCTCAGGTGAAGGTGGTAGTTTCTTGCTTCATCCAGCAAATCCCTACATTTTAGATTCTGCTTGACAATCTCTTCCTTTGCCACAACACCCATAAGGAAACAAATGGGCAAGAGAGGCAGCCGTACCTGACACAGAAATGAACACAGTTGGAGAAACTGGCTGAACTGCTGAGTGTCACCATGCAGTGCTGCACATGCACCAGCTGGCAGCTGGGAGCCAGCTGGCAGCCCCACGCTCTTCAATAAAGAGAGCGGCTCTCAGAGTCGCTCCGGACAACAGTGATATGAGCGGTTCTTTTTACTGATAATATTTGCTACAACCATTTGCATTTCAGCCACAGTGGAGAAGTCTCCTTGGCCCAGGCCATGCTGAGGAAGATGAGCTGCTGCCTGTGCTGCAGCTGCGCCTGCACCTGCCTGGAGTGATGCAGGCAGCACCTGTGGCTTTACCAGGTTAGTCTGCTGTTCGGTATGAATTTTCAGCTCACTGCTATGCCAGAGTAAGAGGGCTTGTGCTAGAATGGTTCATTTCCTTTGGGTGGCAAGTCAAAAAGCAAACACTGTCACCATGAACTAAGTGTCTATGAAGGAGGTATTGCTAGTGCTGTAACACCTTTCTCTAAGGCAGACTTGACAGACTTCAAGATTAAAAAAAAAATGTTGAGAGTTAGTTGTTTCCTTCTCTAAATCCTTCCTGCCATTTATTTCAGCAAACCTTTCATTCTTCCTTGTAAGACAAACAGTGCAGAATATGAAGTACAATCAGAACAAAAAACGTGGGACAAATGTTAGTGGGGGGAACTGAAGCAAATCTCCACCCGACTTCCTAAGGTTTGGAGTCAATGCTGTCAAGCAGCTCTCAGTTGGCTCAACAGCAATGGTGAAGAAGCCCAGTAGCTCCAGTGCTTCTTGGAGAAGCAGGATGGGGCTGTTACAGCACTGACAAGCACCCCTGTCTTGAAGCAAGCATGTGTCTCTACCTGTTCTTCCTTACCTCCTTGCTTTCAGTCCCACTTCTTCCTTTGTTTTGGCCCAGCTTATTTGAGGCTACTTTAAAGCATCACTGCAGCCCTGCTGACAGGCTCCTGAGGTTAGTGATGTGGTAAGAACTCCAGGCTGACAGACTCAGAACCTCATTATAGCAGTAAAACCTGTAAGGCTGATTATGACATAGATAATCACTGTCTAGAAGCCCAGGCATGTTTTCTGCTAGCAGTAATGTCCAAGTCAACTGATGACTCCATATGCTCTGGCAAATAACCCATATTTATAGGAAGGGGTTTACTTTTTCATTGCTTGAATCTAGACTCTGGTTTCCATTAATAGAATAAAACTGTTAATCTCATCTGCTAGCACAACCGGGCAATAAATATAATTTTTTTAAAAAAATCTCTAATTATATTGCCTGTCAGTTTAAGTACAGTGTAGTAAAGAAGGGGTTTTTGTACCAGAAACCTCATGCTAGTCTAGATGAAACTGAAGGTTTTTGAGAGACAGCTAATAAACCATTGCAATCTTTTCCTAGGAAATGTGAAAAATGATTCATGAAAACAATGACAGCAGCATCTTAGTGGACCTCTCCTTACTCACATAATGCCAATATTATCAATTCAGCCAAATGCAAAATAATCAAGTTGGAGTTCAGTGACAACTAAAACTGCACAGCCAATCCTACCTGTTAAGACACAAGGAATGTTTTGCAGCACATGGCATGTAAATCCTTCCCAGTACAGGCTCTCCACACCTGTCTCAAACACCCTATTTAAACCCCCATACCCAGCACACATGGAGCTTGAATAAGTGAAGCAGCTAATGCTTTGACAGGAGGAAGTCCGATGGGTGTTCAAGTAAGTCCAGCTGAATGAAGTTTTGATACCTGTATGTGCTTTCTTTCAGAAGCAGTGAGCTTGCACCAAGTCTAGACAATTAAACCGCCAACTCCTTTTGGCTCCTACAGTGGTAGTCTGGTGAGCATTAAAAAGTCAATCATGTTTCATAGCCTACTATGGCTAACACATCTCGGTCCTTTGTTAATGAAATACATGAAATATTCTAGAAGTAGCACAGCTTGATGTGACACATCTCTGTTAATTTCCTTTCCTAGCCATGTAAGAAAACTCAACAGCTTTGCTTCCTTTCTTAAGTACAAATACATAACAGCAAGGGCAGTGAGCATATCAGGCTGTAGGAGTGGCAAGCCAAGTGAAGTGATGGCTTTCTATTCTGTTTTGTGTCAACATAAAACGTTTCTGCTCAGGCACAGATTTAGCTTTTTGTTGGTCCCCCACCACCCAGCCATGAGTATAAAGTGAGTGCTCTTCTTTCTACAGAAACAGGAGAATATGACTTCTCTCTGATATTTAAGAACTCTGATTTGCTTCCACTGTCAACTTCCAACTGTGAACACTGGATGATGCACCAAAAGCTATGAACTATGAAAAGCTATTTTTCAGACTTGATATCTACCCAAGTACAAAGAGCTCATTACACAACTAAATCAGTGATGAGACAGGCACTTGGTGCCTCGGTGTGCCCTACCTGTGCAAGGATCTCATCCAGCCACGTAGCATGATGCTGTGGATTGGCCAGCAGCCACTTGATAGCAGCACTGTAAACCTGCTTTTCATTTTCAATATTCAGGTCACTAGAGGACAGGAGTTTATGGAGGTGCTGCGGTGACACACTGACAAAGTCCTCACACTCCATCACTTCTGTAAAATGTTCACAAGCAAACTGATCAGCCATGTCCATCAGGTCAATGCGGTTGTGGCTCTCAGCGAACGCCCTGACTGCCAGGCAGTTGGAGGGGTGGAAGTGCAGCTTCATGTATTCACAGCAGGCCTTTGCCACCAGTTCCACCTGCAGGATGCAGGCAGCGTACAGGAGCGGCTGGACGTTATCCACCGTCAGCGTGAGCCGCGAGGAGTACGCAAACTTCACCAGGTCTTCAATGGCATCACCATCAAAGTCCCTGATCTCGATCAGCTTCTGCTTGGCTTCAGCCATTTCCGAAAGAAACATGGCTCGGAAGTACGGGATAACGCAAGCCAGCACCAGTTTATGGCAGGAGATTAGCTTTGAACCAACCTGAAAAGAAAAGAGCAAAAAACCCCTGATGTTTTACATGAATGGCAGTTTTGGCTGTGAAAGGAGGAACAGTGAAGCTGAAATAAGAATTCTACACTCTATGTGTTTTGTCTGTATTTTGTCCACACAAATTAACTCCATTTGTCCTGTACTTCTGACATTACATCCATGTATCCCAAGGAATTCTAAGTTGTAACCTGGCCATCAGAGAGCAAAGCCGTAACACAAGGAAGCAATAGCACTGATGTACTGAACCTGACTTTCTTTAAAAGGCTTATGAAGCATCCTCAGAAATATTCTAGATGCCTCTTGGAGACAGGAGACTGCTAGACACTTGTTTTATATGTACTCAGAGACTTTAAGGGGGGACAATTAGAAAGTGACATTTTTAGACTACTTAATTTAGACTTCTGGACTTTCACTACTGTCGAGGAATTTGTTTATAGAAGCAAATTTATGTAAAAACATAGGAATAACAGCTATTTCAGGGGTTATTAGAAGTTACCAACTACTTCAGTATTTTTAGAATGTTTAGCCACAAGACAGTGTATTCCCCATAAAGAGAAGACATTTCTCAAAATTCTGATCAGAAAACGTAAAATAAGCTTTTCATGTACAAAATTCTACAACTCCATTACATTAAAAAAAGAGTCTAAATATTGAAGGTAAATGAACAATCCACTGCTTATTTGTGTTCCAGGAGTGCTTTCTTACAGCCTTTGTCACTCTGCAGTCTGCACTACCATAAAGGGATGGCTGACTTAAGCAACCAATTCCCCTCACCGACTCAAATTACATGTTCATTCTTAGATGAAGGTGTTACAGAGAGCTGCTGTGCACTTAAAAAAATAAAAGATACTAAATTATAAAGGATATTCTGGAGATTTTTTCTAGCTCTGATTCAATACACAATTGCTCTGCCTTTTTAAAGAGTATGATCAACACAAGTATAACCTACCTGGTGAGCAGCGAGTTGAGTACAGAAAGCAAACACACAAGCAAGAGTATGCAGATTAAAAAAGAGGAAAAGATGGTTGGTTCAGTGTGATTACATCCCATCACCCCAGAAGGAACAATTCAGACCTACCAAATGAACAAAAAGCAAACCAACAGGAGAAAAGCAGATGGCATTCATCTGCCACTCTCTGCCTTCTAACAGCCTTCTAAGACTGTTCATATGACAGTAGAAGGAGAGTAGGTGAAATTCCAGAATTTTAAGTTAATTCCAGAGGGAGTCTTCCTGTGTGCTCCCACGGCTTATCACTGTTATCAGCACTCCAACTAACTACAGTACTGATACAAAAAAATGCTACCAGTGGTCTGCTACATAAAGCTCCCAGGCCATTCTCACCTTCAGACACTTTTATTCTGCCCATCATCCCACTCTCTAATTAAACCTTCCTTTTGAATTAAGTGACTTTACTATGTTACCCAAATCTGCTTAATTTTAAATCATAGTTTGGTTTGGGTTGGAAGGGACCTTAAAGGTCATCTTGTTCCACCCACTACCATGGGCAGGGACCTTCCACCAGTTATCTAGCATATTCTTGGTATTTTGAAATCAAGAGGTCCCCTCCAGTTATTAACTATCATATTTTAAGAGCCAGCCAATTTTTAAAATTTTTTAAATTTTTTTATTTAAAAATAAAAAATTTTATTTTTAAAATAATAATCGGTCTGACAACTGCAATGCCAAAACTGCTCACTATCACAGGTCATGCACAAAAGCAGAAAGTTCAGCAGAGATCTGATTATTCTTAAAATCTGAGCGAGGCCTGAGCACTACAGGAAAAAAAATCAAGCCCCTGTGAAAATTCTAATTCAAGTACATAGTTACCAGTTACTTGAAAAATCCCTGATTTAGGAAGCCGTACAGTAAGATTTCCACAGGTTGCTCTAGTCTTCACTGGAAGCCAAGTCACGTCATCTAATATTCTTAAGTTACCAAAGTAGCTCCACACAGATCATACAAATGAACAAGCTTAACTTAGGGAAAGTGAAACTGCAGCCCCAGTAAAGTGTTTTTTCCAAAGCAAGTTTCCCCAGCAGGAGTATACATTTAACTATGTTTATAAAATAAGACTGTCTGCCTTTTTTTCGCGAGGGTAGGTGGAAAGGAAGGAAGATAAGAATGAGGTCAACAAGAAAAGGGATGAGGAGAGTTTGTAACAGGGACATACATCTGTCAAGGAATTTCCCTGTTCATATCTAACAGTCAAAGCTGCAGGCTAAAAACTTCTCCTAAAGGCATCTGTCCTTTGTTCTTGGTTTAGGAACTGTGCTTCATCATTATCCCTTAAATAACTATCTTGCACTAGTAAGTTGTTTAGCTAAGTAATACTTAATATTCAGAGGTGCTGGCACCCACTTCTGTGCATGCTAGATACAAATTTATTGTGATCAGGATTTAAGTATACAGCTGAGTTACAAATAATGCATTAAAGCAATGCTATGCAAGAATCATAAACTTTGCTTCCTTCCTCTCCTCCTTTACTCTCATCAGCTGTAGAACACAACTGTCTGGGGGTTTTTCCTTTCTTTCTTTGAAGAATGCTGAAGTCAGATTTGTTCCATAAATCCTGTTTGCTGAGAAGATTCTAGAAAAACAACACAAAATGCAGAAATGGAGGTAAAATTAGGGATGAAAGTGTATTGAGAACAAAGAGGCTATAAAGAGCTGGAATCACACAGTAACTACTGACCAACTGTGGGAACTTGCTTAGAAGGCAAGTTGGATGAGGCCAAAGTCATGTTCTTCCTCTCTCAGATTGTCAGTATCTTAAGTGTTTAAATTTCAGCTGTAAATTTCCTAAATAAGGACAAAAATACGAGCATCTCTAGAGATGCCTCAGATCCAAGAGGTATTCTGTGGCTTCCATATCCCTGCCAACATTCACAGCCACCTCCCAACACACTTATCTGCAGCTTAATCTTCAGATTGTTACATGCAATGGATGTGTGACAAGTATCACCTTCAGTGTAACATCACAGAGCTCTCCAGCTTCAAAGAAGTGAAGAAGAGAGCTGTGAAAATCCCTCCAAGCCTCATTTGCCTCAAACACAAAGACATCCTCATCCCCATCACTGTTGGAAGACCGAGCTTGCTGCTGCTGCTGCTGCCGCCTTTTTCCTTTTATCAGATGTTGTTTTGCCTGCTCTGGGACCATGGATTCTGAAGCCATTGGCTGTTTCTTCTCTCACTGCATCAATCTTCAAAAACTCCTGCCAAGATAAAATCCAGCCCATCAGGAGTTAGGTCCTAAAATTCAGTTCTGTTCATCTTCCTGTTTAAAAACACACACACAAAAGAAAATGAGACGTTAGGTAATGGTAGTACATAACACTTTGATTACATTATAATACTACCTATGATCTTAGCTGGGGAAGGGACAAAAAAAGAGACCCACAGTTAAGAATGCTATGTAGGTACCTTTAGGAAAAGCCATTATTTATGAACTTGCTGTCCACACTTCCTGAAAAATACATGAAAAAGAAAAAGCAAATATGTATCATAGAATCATAGAATGGTTTAGGCTGGAAAGGACCTTAAAGATTATATAGTTCCAACCTTCCACTAGACCACGTTGCTCAGAGCCCCATTAAGCCTGGCCTTGAACACTTCCAGGGATGGGGCATCTGCAGCTTCTCTGGGCAACGTTCCCCAGTGTCCCGCCACCCTCACAGCAAAGAACTTCTCCTAACATCTAATCTAAACCTCTCCTCTTTTCATTGGAACTGTTCCCATTTGCCCTATGACCACCTGCCTATGTAAAGTCACTCTCCTGTTTTCCACAGGCCCCCTTTAAGTGCTGGAAGGTACTCCAGAGTATATTGAGAACCATGTTCCCCTTACACTGACTACCTTTGGTTTCATGGCTTTTTAGTTAATTTATGATGCACTCATTCTTCATTCTATGCTAAGAGTTAGATGATTGCTACAGTTCAGTGATTTCTGCTCATGGACACTGGTGTTGGAGGAAGAGGACTGGTCAAAGGAATAAAAAATTCTTCTGCAATAAAAATTTAAGTCACGTGTCTGTAAACAGAACTGATTTTCCTTTGGGAGATTTTGAAAGTGTCCATGCCTCTTACTAAATCTACAACTCTTGATGCATCAGTACTGGAGAAAAAGCAGGAAGGGACCTGAGGCGACCATACTCGTTCCTGCTGTAGGTCACTGGCTTGCTGCCAGCTCCACGTCCTGTGTAGTGACAGAGCTGGTGGCTGCACTGGGCCAGGCAGGTTAAAGTGAGATCAAGCACGCCTGGAATATTTGTGGTGCTTTAAGTAAGATAAGTATTCTTCCTCTAAAAGATATGTAAGAGAAAGATCTTACTTCTTCCAAAACTACAAACTAGCTTGAAGATATTATGGATCATGGGATCTTTATACAGTTTATAGCAATGAATACCTTTTTCTGCTGAAAACTTAGCTTCATTATGCCAGATTTGACAAATTACTAAGATATTTTTCTAGTTCATTAGGGTATTTTGGTTCTCAAATTAATCCTCCATGACTGCTACTCATGTTTAACATGCCCTTCAAAGAAGTCACTATTAGCACTGAGATCTGAAGCTGACACAGAGCTTCAGACACAATCTCCTGAGGTTATAAAAATTAACATCGACAAACTAGAGGGAAAAGACTGAAGTTGAAATGCTGTAAAAGGATGCTGAAAGGCATCATGTGTTATTCGTTCATATGATAATGCAGGTAAGATATAGCATCTCTAGCCTACACTTGTAGGGAACTCACGCTTATTTCAGTCTTTGACTGACACTCTCACTTTACCGCTCCCTGGTTGCTCACACCCAACCATTGCTACAGTGAGCAGAAAAATGCTGCTTTCAGACAGAACTGACACTGACTGCTAAATGAGAGTTTACAGCTCCCAAGTCATAAGGTTTTTCCATCTGACACATCTGCTACATTTATCCTCATCCTTTAACTGCAGCGGCACACATACTTTCCTCACATATTCTAAGTCTCAAGGTAAAAAAGGCTGATGGTGTACATTTTACCTGTTCTGGGTATGGCATCGTAAACACCAACATAAAGCCCAGGAGTCTTAAGGAAAAATCAGCACTGTTGGGGTGAATTTTTTTATGCTATAAATGAACTAAGCAATAACACAGAAGCCAAACATAATGGATTTTAAGCAATGCTTTTCATCCATATCTCATGCTCATAGCAAATAAAGGTCTCAGAGATGCTCTGAGCTCTTGCCTGTAAGAAAAGAAGTTGAGTGCATACTTGGATTTATATATTTGATACATATTAAGTACGCACTTGATATAGGGGAAGAAACTAGAAATGACACCAGAGGAAACCAATGGCATTGCTCAGGCACACAGCCATAGATAAGAAAACCACACATGAGGGAGTGCCCAGTATTGTGATATTAAATATGGGTGTCGGAACACGAGAGCAAGTCAGTTACTGTTCCTCATGTAAAGAGAAGTTTCTGCAACATGCTAAAAATTAACGTGTAATATAACCTTCAGAAATATTCAGATAGCACTAGACTGACATACTTCAGCTTTCTTTTGATGAGACTTTGTGACAGATATCTTAGATACATTTTTATTCCTCCCCCAAGTCACCAATTCAGGAGCATCTTGTTTCTGTCATACACCTCGGTCATGCAAATCTTTCTAGACACCTATCCCCAAATCCTCCACTGGTCTTAATTAGCATCTCACAGTTTGAGTCTTCAAACAAATCATCATCTGCTATGGAAAGTACCAGCTGTAGCCATGTTTCATTTGCAGAAAATACTGGCTTGGACTCATGTTTAGCCATAGGCCTTTTCTGTTCTCAGATTTTAAATGAGAAAAAAATGAATTTTAGTAGCACTTGAATCAAGACACTAAGCTCTGGAAATCTGAAGATCACATCACAAAGTCATGAAGGCCAGTATATTTCAACTCCACAAACTAAGAAAGAAGAGCCATTAACAGATTTGCTCCCCAAATCAACACTAATTCAACAATAACATCCCACTACTTGAGGTTAGTTTAGCCCTGGGTGAATGCCACATATACACAGTCTTTCCTCTCCAGAACAAAACACAGTCATGGCCTTTCAGAACTTCAATAACGTGCTCCCTTTTTCATCTTGGCAATTAAGTCTTTCGGCCTCCACACAGTCTAATATTTTGACAACATTAGGAGCATAAGTGACCATCACAGCAAGTGACTGACTGCAAGGAAACTAAAGAAGTGCCTCATTCATAACATCATCTCTCATTCCTTGTAAACAGCTGCTTGACACTTTTCATAAAGAAGCAGCTGTCTGAATAAAAAAATCAAACCCCACACATGTTTACAGCTCATCATCATTTGCTGAGAGCCAGTCAGCAATCTTCTTGTTCAAGTTAAATATTTAGAAATATTGATGATGTCTGCTATTCTCAAGAGTGCAGCTGTTCCAGACCCTGAAGTCTGTGTTCTGGTCATCAGAGCTGGCCCTCAGGCAAGGGACTGAGGATCCCTTCCTAGCTGTTCCTCAAACTTATGGAAGCAAGAAAGGATGGGAAGTCAGAGCACAAACAGGCTATCTTACAGCTGCTGCAATTCAGGTAACAGTACCATCCTAAAGTGATGTGATTTTGATTCAGAAGTCCTAGCTACATCTTAAACTGAATTAAATGTAAAATTACTCAAGTCACATAGAGTACTCATGTTCAGTAGAGACAAATTACCTCCATTTTGAAGCCAAAAGAAATTGAAGACAACAGACAGTGGTGGGACATGAATAATATGTCTCTGTTTTGCCCCATTATGAAACTAAATCCCAGGAATCCTGGCTGACAAGCCAGTCTAGACATTGCAGTATATGGTCTCCTTCTCCTGTGGAGCACCTTGGGAGAGGGAGACGGCGTCCCAGAAAGAAGGGATCATCCTTATTATTCCTCTGACACATGGAAGACAGTTCAGTGATACAGAACTAACAAAATCACAATTCCCACTATAACCAAAACTAGGCAGCATTCAGATAAGAGGTATTGTGATACTTGTAAATCCAGTGCTCCTTATGATCAGTGGTACTGAAGCTGGAAAAAAGGTGGCAGAAATGCTGGAGAAATCAAGATACAGATGAAGTTTCACCAAGTATCCTGTATGTAATTTTGGTTACCTACCTCCAAGATGAACTAAAACCACATCATGCTTTATGCAGAGAAAGGCAGTCAGCCTCCCTCAGAAAACAAAAAGGCCTTTTAATTGAAGGAGTCAAGAAATTTGCCTTTGTACGTGTGGCTGTGTAAAACTAACTTGTCTAACACAGAGCCTGGTGAGTCTCTGTGGGTTATGAAATGCTGTCACTGCTGCCCACAAGATCAAAACAGCAAAGGCAGGAACAAGATCTTCTCCAGTTTAATCCAGCTAACAGACCAATTTGAGTTGTTGTCTTGTGTTGTGCTAAGAAAACTTGAACGTTTTGAAAACAGACAGCTGGCAGAGCTAAGGAAGACACAGAGGGAGAGAAGTGGGAACAGCAGGAGGCAGCTGCAGTGCAAACTGCAGACAAGCAGCAGCTTTGGCAGGGACTGTGCCAGCAGCTGTTTCACTGCTCAGTCTGGTTACAGCTGCACCATCGAGAAGGAACATGGAGGGAAGAAGCTGATAGACAAAATAGTGTAGAATCTCCTCAGTTCTCTCCCATTCTCTATTCACCAATTCTATCAAGGATGATGTGCAAACTTTACGCAAAACTGTTCAGATGCCCAGGCTAATTAGGTCAAATCAGACAAGACTGGAAAACATGGGAACATTCAAATTACACACTCTACTACAACCCTAAGTCTACTGCACTTTTCAGGAGAAAGTTATTTAACAGAAAGAAAAAAAAATAGTCAGAAATCACCCATCTAACTGGTTTAGCTTGTTTAAAACCACCAGGATTGCTTTTGTAGAAACACATAGAAAAGTTTCTTAGACAACACTAATATAGAGTTTCTAAATCCTTTCAGCATTTCCAAGGTTCTTTGCAGCAAAAAGTGACATTATGGTTTTGTGTTACTTGTCACACAGGTGGCT
Source organism: Rhagologus leucostigma (assembly GCA_013397725.1). Taxonomy (NCBI): domain Eukaryota; kingdom Metazoa; phylum Chordata; class Aves; order Passeriformes; genus Rhagologus; species Rhagologus leucostigma. Next base: position 92,008 of record VZTD01002404.1, on the reverse strand, counting down.
CAGCAACAGTGAAATGGGTACAGCTGGCACCATTTCTCATCTGTTTGTATAATCAAAACCCCATCAGTGCTGTAGACACATAAGCAGTGAATGAGGGCTGCTCTTCCTTAGAAAAATGCAACAGAAAAAGTGTTTTGTAGAGCATGAAAAGCATAGTCAGATAAAATTTCATTTTGGAAATAATTCTTCCTGGCAGTCCCTTTATGTTGTTTTGAAACAGCTTCTTCCCACCTCCCTTTGATTCAGTGTTCAGGTTCTACTGAGGTTTAATCCCAGTTTCCATGAAACACTAGAAAGGCCGCCTGTCTCCTGGGATTTATAGAATGACAGGTTGACAATTTTGTTCAATTTCGCATTATAAAAAACAAACAAAAACCTAATATGCCATGATTTATTTATGCTTGATTTACTTTTGCTTCAGCACAACCAGCAAAATCCCTCAGAAGTCACAAAACAGAGAAGTAGGACACTGCTTTGCAGATACAGGGGTAACTAAGACGTGGTTTATGTATGGAATGTAACCTTGGGAAGAACCAAAAAGTAGAACCCAAAATAAAAACCACTGAAAATCAGTGGAATGGGAGCACAGGGAAGTGCTGATGGATAGATACAAAAATTTAACTAGACTACTACATTCATAAGAACACAGAACAGTCCCTTACCAAGGAGAGGCACTGTTCTCTCTGACAGACCGTATCAAAAATAACAATAGTTTAATAGTCTCCACAGCAGCATTTAGTCCAGCCATTCCCAGGAAGTATTAACAGAGAGCAAAATTATTTCTGTGCCATTTGGCAGCTTCCTTTATCCTGGATGTGTAAATCAAGGCATGGTACCCACCAGAGCATTCCAGAACTGTAGCCAAACAATGCTTCCCATACACACATCAGTCCCTTCCTAAGACTCTCTGCCTTAGCTGCCAACCATCATCACATTCTCTCATTTAGAGCTGAGTTTCACAAGACAAACAGCTCAAACCATAAAGCAGTATCACCTTCCTTTTGTCCCGGAGCTGCAAGGCTCCTTCAAAATCTGAAATCAAGAGGTGGCAGAGGTAATACAAGACAAAAGGTTTCACAACCCAAGATGTTATAACCATTGCAGGAAATTATTATTACAAAATCTGTTTGGTGAAACCTGCTGTGGAAGAACTAAAGCACTGGGTAATGTGGTACTGTGCTGCCTTGCATCAAATTACTGGCAGTCATTACACAATAATCCTGTCTTTGTGTGGCCACACTGATTATGTTTGCCTTTACAAATAAATGGCGAACTAGAAAACTGGATGCCAGGGTAGTGACATCCCACTAACAATTAATAAAATAAATGAGGTCATGAGCACACTGCACAGAAACCCCAGGCACAACCTTGCCATGTAAAAACGCAGTCACACTTCTTTCACAGCACAAGGGTTTGCACAGAGATTACAGCGGACTCAGCCCAAACTGACTCAACAACCTCAGACCACATTGATGAAGAAGGTCGCTGAACTGTTTGCAGCTTAACCTCCATTTCCAGCAAAGACATACGTAACATGTCTGTTGTGGTTTTAGTTTGCGAACACTTGATCAGCTATTTTACTTGTTGTGGTACTTCTCTATAGTGTGATTTGTTTCTTCCTGAAAAAAAGAATCCTTTTTGACACAGAAGCCTTTGCAACCAGCACAGAAATCACAGAAAGCCAGGTACCCCTGAGTTTTGTAACTTTTTCAAGTGTAGGATATATAGGAATGATTTAGGCAAAGGAGGAAACAGATCTAAAACAGATCTACTTCCCAGCAGCCAGTAAGTAATTGCCATGAGTGGAGATGGGAATGGGTAACCCATCAAAGGAGGAAGGAAAGCCAAGCAGGCAGTTTCAAGAGCTGGGGGAGCTGTGACATCCTAAATTCTCATTTATTTAAGAAGGAAGGAGAGGCTAGGAACTCCTGCGGCTCTACCCAGTAGCAAAGGGAAATTTCTTGCTGGGTTTTTTTAGCACAAATATTTGTTTTGGGGTAAGCTAAGTGACTACTCGTTATCCTTTATAAGACGCCAATAGTGAGCTGACTAAGGCACTACCTTCGGCTGTGGTCTCCACATGGAGCATCTTGAAACGCGTGGAATCCCGGCTCAGTTAATTTTTAATTAACGTTTATCTCCTCCTCGAATGGTGTGGCTGCCAGGGCTCTCTCTGCGGGTGCCCCCGCACCACAAGCCCCTCGATGCCGAGCCCGGCCACGGTGCCGCCTCTGCGCTTTCTGAGCACAGCCCAGCCCTGGTAACCATCTGCACCGATTCCACCTTAATTCACCACACACTCGGGCTCGGTCCGGCTCACCGGCTCCGATCTCGGCGATCCCCGCGGGCGAGGAGGGAGCCGGGCCCGCCCCGCGGCCCTCCCGGGAGCGGCTCCGGGCCGTCCCCCCCCTGGCGGGGGTGCNGGGCGCGCCCGCGCGCATGCGCCGAGGGGCGGGAGCAAGGCGGGGGCCCGGCGGCGCTTCCCGCGCTCCCGCCCCCTCGGATTCCCGCGGGGAGGCGGTTCTATCCCTTCGCTCAGCGGTGTGTGTGGGAAATAGACTTTTCAGGCCAGTTCTTGCCGGGTAAGAGGGCTGACCTTCAGTGGGAAGCAGAAGCAGGCAGAGCAGTTCCTGGGAAATACTATCACCCTGTCCCCCCATTTAGTGCAATCTCCGCCGGAATAATCTTCCCCCTTCTTGAGGAGAAGCCGTGTGAGGAGTGGCTGAGGTCACTTGGTCTGTTCAGCCTGGAAAAGAGGAAACTCAGTGAGGAGAGACCTCATCCCAGTTGCAGCTCTCTCATGAGGGGAAGCGGAGGGGCAAGCGCTGATCTCTTCACTCTCTTGACCAGTGACAGGGCCCCGAGGGAATGGCCTGAAGCTGTGTCAGGAGAGATTTAGGTTGGATATCAGGAAAAGGTTCTTCCCTCAGAGGGTGTTTGAGCACTGGAATGGTCTCCTCAGGGAAGTGGTCACAGCACCAAGCATGACAGAGTTCAAGACGCATTTGGACGATGCTCTAAGGCACAGGGTGTGACTCCTGGGGATGTCCTGTGCAGGGCCAGGAGTTGGACTCAATGATCCTTGTGGGTCCCTTCCAAATCACGTTTGTTCTGTGATTCTTTGATTCTGTAATACAGATCAGAGTGATCCTGCTTCAGATTTTGGAGGAACTGCTCTCCATGAGTTCAGAGAGAGAAGGATATAATAGAGAGAGGAAAAGGCTGTCCCAGCTCCTTCCTCTCCTGTCCACCAGCTCTGGTCTCTACAGTGTATATTTTTTATATATACATATCTCACACAGAGAGATACATACACCCCCTCCAGTGCAGGAATACATTTCCCCGATACACACTTTTCCCCGGGTTTGATTCAGTCTCTTTGTTAATAGTACCCTTCTCTGCTTGTGGAATAATAAGTGTAAGTCTTGGTCCCATTTGGTCAAAGCTTGACTTGAGAACTTGAAAAGAATTGGCCAGGAAAGTTTTGCAGGTTGTTAGAACCAAAGAAAAACCTTACAAAAGAAATGGATGCCCTGGGGAGTATGGAGTCTTCCTTGAATAAAAGCAAGCACAGCTTGCGAAGTGAAAATGCCCTCCACCTCCAGCCCCACAGATTAAGAGCCCAGTAGATTTCCTAGTTCCATACAGCAGAGCTGAAAGCTGGACTCATACTGAATGCCAAGTTCACCTCTACAGATGTGCATAATAATTCTAGGATTTCCTTTTTTCCTGAACCCAACACAATTCTGCTGAAAAGCAGGAAGATGTTTATAAATCTATGCGTATCTGAGAATGAGTGGCTGGAGGTTTGGAGTTCCTCACAGAGTGCACATATACTGTTTTTAGGAGGAGATGCACATATATTTAGGAGTCCTGAAAGGCAAAAATGTCCAACTAAGTAACACTGCTATTTGAGGTGGCCTGTTTGAGAAAGAGCCAGAATACTGTCCGTGAAAATATGGGGATCATTGTTATAATCTCAAATATATCTGTTTGATGGGTTTGGGTTGTTATTCCACACCCCTGTGCCATTTATTCCATTGATGCCTTTCCCTGGGCTTAGAATTAAAAGCCAAACATGGTTAGAGGGGAAAAAGGGTTTTACCTCGGTATTTATTTAAGGGTCCTCTGGTGCACCACATCCAGGTAGAAAGCACCCCCGAATGCACACCGAAAGTGCACACCCGAAAGATGCACACCAGGATGCCCACCCCAAGATGCACAGACATGATAATTCGCGTATACAGTCATAGACCTTGCACATTAGCATATCTATCAAAGATTCCCCAATGAGAGGCTCAAGAGAAGCCCCCGTCTTGAGGAACCTTCCCCCTGGATGGGCCTGTCTTGGTTTATAGAATGTGTTCTGGAGAGGACCTTGGTGTCTGGGGCTTACTGACCCAACTTCGGGGTTTTCAAGACGTTTAGTCTCTTGGCTTAACAGAACTTTGGGTGGGTCTAAGCTAGTTATCAGACTTGGGGAATTACAAGCATGTGGGCTAAAAAGCACAAAGGATACATGCAAAGCTGTGTAAAAGGGTATGTGAAAGGGTATATGAGAGGGGTATATGAAAAAGCAAAAAATCATCATGGCATCATCATAGAGGTCAGAGGCGGGGAAAATTCAGTGGCAAACAGCTGAATTGATTATATGATGTGCTTATCAAAGAGTTGCACTAGTTGTGATCAACCCAGCACATTCTGGGTTTTGCATAAATACATCTCAGAAAATTCCTGTTCAGCAATGTCTTTTTTTCTGGGTTTTTTTTTTTCTGAGCATAAAAATCTCAAGCAATCCTCCCCAAGTCCATCCATGTTTTTGAAAGGTACTAACCTGAATGTATGTGGCAGAGATGCTGCTGTCCATGGGGAGTTCCCAGAAGGCTGGGATCGGACAAAGTGACCTGTACTATTGCAGTGTACACTTATATTCCCTGTTGGCCTCAGAGTTTCTACATCATAAATCCACAATGTCCAGCCTGGCGGCTGCTTTACCTCCCCAGACTGGTTCTTTTCAAGATAAACGCCTGACACTTCAGAAGTGCCAGGAGAGGAAATGTTACCTCCCAGCTTCCTCAGACAAGTGCTGGGGATTGAAGCAAGGTCTCTGAAAACATAGGAGTCATCAGAGGGCAGACTGCTGTTCTAATGTCTTTGTGCTCTTATTTCTGGCTTTGAGAGTTAGTGACACTGCTTGTGATGTATTGTGGCTCTCATCCAACGCCCCTGGAACCACCAAAAAGGCTCCCATTGACTTCAGTCATAGTTTGACCAGGCCTTCAGCCAACAAAGATGCCACTGTCTGGTTTTACTGCCAGTGGGGTGCTTGGCATAGTGCTGCTCCTTCTCTTACATACATTCAGGTACATACATCCACTTAGTCCTCACAAGCAGTGCTTTACAGGGGTGAGGTATAATCCCTGATGACAGAAAGAGGTTACCTTTTCCTGAATGTGGGCAGACTTTGAGGCTGGATTCCTGGTGATCTGTTGTGACTCTTCTGGTAAATGCTTTACCTCTGTTCTCTTAGTAAATGTAAAATAACTATTTTTCTGGATTCTCTTAAAACCTTGCACTTAAAACTGTAGTAGCTCTTTGGATTAGAAATTGTAGAGACCTGTAAGACTTCAGTACTTTTATCTTCCTGCTCTAAAGGCAACAAATTTAAAAATATTGCTATTCCCTGATAATAACAATCCTCATAAGAAAAAAAAAAGAGCCAACTGTGAAAACTTAAATAGCTGGATTTTTTTTTTGTGTGGTTTTGTTTTTTCATCTGTTTCAGAGGGGAAAAAAGGAAGTTCATTTAGTCCAAAAGACAAATCATGACCTGGCAGCTCAGAGACAGGCCATGACCTTGGGTGAAAAGGATCTTTGGGTGCTGAGTGACTGTGGCTTTGTGTGCTAAACTCAGCTGTATCAGTATGTGACAGATACGCCTACAAGGTGAAAACCCACAGGAGCATAAACACCTTCGTTGAGGAGGCTTTGAAGAGAAACTGAATGCCAGGTAGCTGTGTCTTGCCAAGAAGGTGTCATGCTCTGAGTAGAGCTTTGCACCATGTCACTTGACATCTTCCAGAGATCCTGGATTAGCTGCTGAATGAAGAACAATCCCTTTCCCAAACCTGTTAGTCCAGAACTGCACTAACACAGCCATACCCATTGCCAGGCTCCAAGGCCGCAAGTAATCATTGGGCTATACATACATGCAAAACATCTCTTTCTTAGTGCCTTTGAGCTAGTGCTGGGGTAACTCAGCACTGCACAGCACAGGCATTATCTAAAACTGCCTGTAGAGTACTGAGGATCATGCTTTAGGATTTGTCTGCCTGTGATCCATATTACGTTGTAAGCCCTTGGGAAGATCTCTGTTTAATGTAACTGTGTATGGAGCATCTCAAGTTTCATGACTTCCGAGACTTCAGATGTAAACAGTGTTGTGTGTGACAGGGCAAAATTGAAAGAATCCGTGGCTTGAAAAAGAACTATCTGAAAAATCTATGCTGCTGCTTTCTTATCTATAGGCCTGTGGCATACATGGACTTACGTCATCCTCCTAAAGGAGAATACACCTCTGTTTGGCATGTTTCTTCCCTTTTATCTGTTCCCTGCTCCTGAGGAGAGAGCATGAAGTGAGCTACAGCCTCTGCTGCCCCTAAATTGGTTACTGATTAACCATATGGATTAGGCACGAGTCCTTGTGAGTCAAGAATTCTTTATCTAGAAAATGAACATGTGAACAGTGAGTATAAACTATGTCCATAAAATGTTGCATTTTAATGATTCTCAGTCACTCATTCCTAATGTCACGTCCATTACAACTGACCCATATAAAAGGAGTCTCCTTTCCAAGGTGTCTCCATAGTCCTGTGCAGAAAATCTCAGTATCTCAGAAGCTGTTAGCTGTAACTCTGTCTCTGTTAACTAGTGTGCTGATTGATTTTGGTTGGTTGGGTTTGGGTTTGTTTGGGGGTTTTTGGGTGAAAATCATCATTAAATGCACAAGAACTGACCGTAGCTCTGAGTGACCTAAAAGGGCACTTCTAAGGAAATAACCAATTAATCTAAAATGTTTTATCTTTTTTTGGCCCATACTACTTTGCTTGCTATAAATCATGATGCAGCCTTCTTCCAGACAAGCTCATTAAAATCCCCTTAAAATCATACTTGTGTTTAAAAGGGGTCTTGGTACAATTCAATGTCTAAGAGAGAGAGGAGGATGGATGTGGAAATGTGCCACATGAACAGATGTTCAGCTGGGAAGATAACATTAATGATCAGCCTGTGCAGCCAGAACTGGTGTTAACAGCACATGCATGCTTTAAGGACTTAGAGAACTGAGCTATACATAAATACTTTTTTTCCCCTTAATTGTTTTTCATACCAGAAAAACTTGAATCTTGTCTTTTGCCAGTATAATTCCAGTGTAACTACACAGGAATCACTCGATGATAATAAATGCAGACCACCACATCCTGCAAAATATTAAAGCCAGCTATTACATGATTTTCAATTTTTCGCCTCTCTTAGAGTGGAGGTGTCAGTTCTGTAAGGCTCGAAGAAGTCCTTATGTACTGTATTCCAGGTCAGCGCTTCAGAAGGAAGCAGCAACACGTCTCATGGAAAAGCTATGTGGCCATCAAAGGATTAGTGCAAGCTCCTGCTCAGGGTTTGGGTTTTTCTCCCATTAGAGATTACCTCATGATTAGCAAGCTGGGAGGCACTGGTGAACATGAGTGTCTGGAATTCCTTTCTATAAAAATACAGTCACTATTGTCACCAGATTATTTTTGAGCATTGAGCATATTTTCCTGTTGCAGCATCGGTTTAACTAGAATATTTCTTGAAAATCATTTTGATTGTGATGTTTTATAAAAGGATCAGCTACCAGCTGTGAACATTAAAAAGCTGAGAACAAAAGAGGGGAAGTAGTTTGCATGAGAGTAACTTTAATCCTAGAAACACCTGGCTTCTTGGATAAACGTAAGCTTATTCATACTCTGGTAGAAGTTTTGCAGTAAAGCTACAATCCTGTTAGTGATGAGCTCAAACAAAGCAAGAGGCCTGCTTGGAAAGTGAAAAAATGCATGGTCAGATAAGAGATGCAGAATGAAAGCATCTGAAAGATTGACAGTACCAAAAAGTTGAGTCAGAATTTTTGCTGACAGTTTTGCAACACTGTGAACCACCAGTGATCTCAGATGCTTAATTTCAGTGGAGAAGTAGTAAAAAAAACACAAAACAATACAAAACCTCCTTTCTGAACTGCTGGGTTCAGGAGATTCTGTGCATTTAGAAATCCATGTTCTGACATGCTGCCTAAAATTGCCTGGTTTTTTATGCATACTGGTACTACCTGCAAGCATTAAAAGGTATCGCCCCAGCTGTGACACTGGGGCCTTGGTGCTAGCAGACAGTGGCACTAAGAGGTACAGCCCTGATTTTCTCTTGTAAGTGGCCTAGGTTTGTGCCAAGAAACACAGGTTGAGATGATTCTCCTAACATTCTGAGTAGGATTCAAGGACTTTGGAAAAATGCAGCAGAGCCGGTCTCTGAAGAAGTACCCTCAAACTTTGCTAAAGAGACAGGCCAGGCAGCAGTGCTGTGGGGAGCTTTAAGCCATGCCATTAGAGATTCTGTAAGTAGTTCACCTTCATGCCTTTCTCTGGGACCAGAGCCCCTGTCACCTGGCAGGGCAGTCACAGCAGAGGCATCTGCCTGCTTGGTGCAGCCCCTCAGGGAGTACATGGTGCACCCGGCGCATGAAATCCCTGCGGGGCCCTCACTCTCCCGTGCTTTCTTAAAGCAGAACAGCTCGAAGAGCTGAGGAAGGAGCTCCACAGACTTCTAGCCAACATCATGGTGCTTTTAACTGTGCTGTTGCTCATCATGTCTGTGGGAGACTGGGCTGACTCCAGCACGAAGATTAAGAGCTAGGCACTTCCTACTTTTCTCTTGGAACCTGGTTCTCTGCTTAATTAACACATCAGTGTTTGGGCCAGACCCCAATTGCACGGCTCAGCGGTGCTGTCATTTTCCTGGCACAGGGCTCCAGTCAGTGCTGGGGCCAAGGAAGAGGAGGCAGGGAGGGCATTGAAGCACTGACTCTGACTCCAAGAGACACCTCAGCAGGAGGCAGAGCACAGGGCCAGAGTCACTAACCTGGCTCATAAAAAGTCCTAGGCCAGGGTGTGAGGTAGCACTCTTCAAATTTGGGGCTTAGCTGTAGGTGGCTGTATGAAACCTGCTGACGTGGACTCCTGCTGGGCACCCATGAGTGACCACACTTTGGGATAAGCTTCAGTTGAGTGTTGTAGCCAGAAAGAGAACTGAGGAGCCTGGGTGACTCAGTTCTGTCCCTGATGTTCAGGAGATGAAGGCTTAAGTCCTTGTTTTTTGTCTGGTTTTTTATGGCAAGCAGAAGACTTGGAAACTCAAGCAACATGGAGAAGAGCAAGTAGCTCTCAGATGCGACAGGCCTGTGCTCTTAGAAAGAGCTGAATATGTCGTTCAAATAGAAGCAGGACAAAACAAAAAACTTCTTTCAGAGTAGACAAAAGCCACTAAGTCACTCTTCTCAGATTTGGGGGATGCTACTGAGGCAGGGAAAACAGACTTACAAAATAACTTACTGAAAATGCATGCAAATTGTACTCCTTTATTCTTCAGGACTCAAAGCATGCTTCTCTCAAATGCTTTGGGGTTTGGAGGGTCTTGGTTTTAAATACAAACCACATCTAACACCTCCTTTATTGACTTTTAACTTTCTGGATTTTTTTAATTCTCTGAAATTTGCTTACCCTTTCTTTCTTTCCTTTTTGCTTTCTCTATGAAGCAAAAAATCCAAAGCTGGGAACTTGAGCTTCACACACACTGAGTGTCCTGTTACATGAATGTTCCATGAGCAAAAAGGGAACTATTTTTGTGTCATTTAGCACATCTAGCAACTATTTATGCAAATGGCAGCAAAACTTCTAGCTGTTGCCAGCTAAGAGCAGGAGGAGCTGGGTGGTGAGGGCTCTCCCTTTTCTGAGGAACCTGTTTACAGAACAACTTGAAAGGCTCAGAAGGTGGCAGCGTTCAGGCCTGCCTGGGATGGCTGCAGGCCAGCAGTGCCTGCTGTGGGAGTTGCACAAGTGGGTGCACAGATCCTCTGTGCTCTGGAGGGGTCTTTGACCCGTGTGTCAGCAGCTGCTGCTCTCTTGGACCCCAGGCCAAAGACCTTTAGGGGTTTCACCTCCTGTGCCATCAGAGCAGGCCCCTGGCTTGTGATGAGGAGCTGTGTGAAGGCTCATCTGGAGCCTTCCCCTGCACCCCCTGCCCTGGCACCGCCTTTAAGCCCTGGCCTTGGCCCTAGCCCCGGCCCCTGTGTGGGCTACACTTGTGGCACCCAGTCATTTGTAGAGAAATACTGCATTGTTTTCATGAGAAAGTGTTTTAAAGATGTCTGGAAAGTGCAGAGGAGCATGTGAGAAATGATACAGGGAAAGGTGTATTCCTTGATACCATACCTTAAATGGTATGGTACCTAGAACCTGATTGACTTCCACTGCCAAGAGACACTGTGTTCTTTGTGTTAAAGAACTGTATTTATTCTTGTAAAGGCATATTAATGGTGCAAATGCGTAACTGATAATCAATGTAATTAGGTATATTACATATACACCTGTATTATTTCAGGTATTTGCTACAAAAATATGGGAAATTCAGTGTTTGTTAGAGAATTTTGTATTTTAAAAATATAAATTGAAGTGAAAACAGGCCACCCACCTTTGTGGCAATTCCTGCCTGCCTCAGCACGAGGTAGAGGTGATGGGATGTACATTCAAAGCAGCTCTTCTAGAGCTGCATCTCTGCTTTGCTAACACTCCCTGTTATGCAGCTGTGTTCCAGCTGCAGGCGTGGGATAAGCCCTTAGGTGTGCCTGGGAATGGTGGCCTGGAAGCACCTGCCTTAGCTCTGTTCTGAATCAAGCCAGCTGAACTACGCTCAGCACATGTCCTGTTTTCTCCGGGGCCTCTGGGAAATGAGAATCAGTTCTTGCTTTTCACTGGGTGCTTCTCTGCCCAATGACTGCATCAAACTTGACATCGGTCATCTTCTTCAGAACATTCAGGGCGCGTTCTGGAAACACCCTGAAAGAGACAATAACATGAAATTAAAAGTGGGATAGAAACTTAAATTATGGGGAAAAGTGTCACTGCAGGTGAGGGAAGAGCTGATCTGGTAGCAGAATGCATGCACACACATGGACTGAGACGAAGTCTGAGTGAGTCTTAAACTGGGCATTATTTCCCAAGGACATGTAGCCCTCTTCAATCTCTGGCAAGTTTTAACTCCAATCCCACCCATCTCTTTTTATGACAATTGAAGGACAGGTATGTACCAACCATGATTTAGGCTGCAATACTGCTGCAGAATCCAGAAAGTTTTCATACTGAACATACACAAAAGCATTTCCTTTCACTTTGCAACAGAGCCCTTTTAAAGCAATTTTCCATCCTCCATGGCCTCAATCTTTGGTGTTGGCATGGAGAAACAAACACTGAGAAGCAGCAGGTCCTCATCGCATTCTGAGACTACTCTGGGGCTGCTGTTTCAGAGAATGTGGTGGCCTGTAGAGCAGTGGAGCTCTGCACTGACAATAGTGAGCTGCAGCAAGTGGTTCTGTACAAGTGCCTGTGAGAGGGCTCAGAAAAATCTCTGGATGATGTCTGCTGTTGTCACTGGAAAGAACCATTGCACTATTAACTCCTTTGTGATGTGTTCTAAAAAAGAATTTAATCTTGAACCAGATTTTACAAGTTAGAGGGTGGTACACTCAGCAGGTTACAGTTGATACATTTTTTTTCCTACTCACCTTTCAAGCAGTAAACCGACACTCTGATTTGATGGAACGAAAACCATTTTCTGGTTGGTCACTATTCCTTCCATCAGAGCCTCTACAGCTTCTTCAACCTCCAAAATCCTTCCAAGCCTACACAGGAAAGCAAACATAAAACAGCTGCAGTAGTAAAAAGGGGTGGTACCAGCTGATGTAGGAGGCTTCACAAATGCACAAGCTCAGGTAACTGAAAGGCAACCATCACGTGAGTTAAAGGACACTGCAGACTTTCTTTAGCCAATGATACACACTGTTGTTATACGGCCAGTTGGAACAGAGGCCTAAAGCGGGGGATAATATGCAGTGCCTTGATGCAAAGAAGGAAGCACAGGAATGCAGAGTATTGAGAGTTACCTCATACTGGGGTTTTTGACAAATCCAGTGTTTATAAAAACTGGACAAAGGCACGTTGTTTTTATTCCATCCTTTCCCAGGGTAGACAGCTCCTCTGTCAGAGCTTTGTGAAATCCAACTGCAGCAAACTTGCTGGAGCTGCAGGACGGGAAAAAGTACAAGTGAGAAGGCAGAAATCCTATTTCCACCTTTCTACAACTGCAAATGGCCTAACCCATCATACACGTACAATACAGGCTGGGAGGCAAAAACCTCCAAAGAATATAATCCGTCTGAGAGACAGAGCAGGGACTATTCTAAATTTCCCTGTGCCAGAGTGTAGTGGTGGATTAGATATTGAAACTTGTGGAGTAATTGTGGAAAGCAGACAAGGTGTGAACAGGCAGACAAAACAGACAGAAGATTGTCAGGAAATCTTAGAAAACGTTAACTAGTATGTGTCAATCGATGCGCATCCCATTTTCCCATGAGAGAAGATTCCTGGAAGGAATGCAGCCTGAATGTCTTAAATTAAGAAGGATGGGCAGGGTTGAAATGGAGATTAACACTCTACTGTTTATTGTACCACACGGGAGCATCTCATATCAACTCTGTGTGCTTTGAAATAGAGGGGCATTATGCAAGCAAAACTGAGGAACAACCTGGCACAGAAATAGGTGTGGGCCTTAAGTTTAAATGAATTCCAAAGAAAATAGAAGAGTCACATGACTATTCTTTCATACAAGCATTGCTCCTGATTCAGTCAGAGCTAATAACTTGGTACTTTCTGATGGAGAAGATGCGATTAAAATTTAAAAAAAAGGAAGCAAGCTGATTTCAAAATCACTTACCAATATGCCACCATGAAAGAAGTCACAAAATGACCTGCAGCCGAAGCCACCGTGACAATGTGCCCGTAGTTGTTGTTCATCATGACTGGCAGAAAAGCTCTTGTGGTCTTGGAAGTCATTTAAACCAAGAGGCAAAAACGCAGGGGGGCAGGAAGGAGGAAAAGAACATTGTTTTCTTAGGCATACTCAGCACCGACCCTCAGTGTCATTCACTAGGTGGCCAAAGCTATCCCTAAAGCTACGAGCTGCACAGCACCTCAGATTCCCGGAGCCACAGGCATACCTGCTCTCTGACCAGTGGTGCAGTTGGAAACCTGCTCTCCAAAGGCTTCAGGAGTTGCCTCTAAACAGGAGCTGGTTTTCACATCTTTCCTTTGCTGCTTTTAGGTTTCAGGTGTCAGCAGAAATGCTGGCAGGGTCTCACCCCCAGCACGTACAATAAACCACTTGTCAGCCTATGGCTTCTCTTTTCTTCTGCCCCAAACAAGTATGGCTGAACAGCTGAAACCCTCCCACCCTGTCAGCCCCATGACACCTCTGACAGAGGCCAGTGCGTGCTGCAGGTGAGGCTGTCGCCAGCCAGCTCAGATCAGCAAGAGGCTATTCCAGTTCCCCAGCAGACATTGTGCTTGGGTGCCCCTGTGCTATGGCCTAAATGGCCTCCTCAGTGACACTCCCAAAAATCTGTACCTGTGGAGATGGTGGTGGCCCTTACCCACATGTGACCAAGCACGTTGACTTCAAACATCCTTTCTATCTGGTGGTCCTGAGTCGAGAGAAAGTCGGCAGTTGTAATCACACCAGTGTTGTTCACCAGGATGGTCACATCCCCAATATCCTTCTTCACCTTTGGAAAAAAAAAAAAAATCCCAAAATTGTGTCTGTCACTCGGGGGAAAAAAATCTGCAAGGGTGGGGAAGATGAAGCATAATCAATTTCATTCTTAACATCGCATCTTTAAGGGGAAGAGATCATGCCACATTTCCAGATGTGGCAGGAACTGCGTAGTAGAGCCATGAAATCTGGTTTGGATCTGATTCTTCTCCTTTAATTACTGCTGGTATTTATTGTTTTCCACACACTGTGCACAGTTTGGACTGTGTAGTCACAGCTGGGACCAGGGAGGTACAGACTGTTTCAAGGCACCTGGACCACAGCCATTACAATAAAATGTTTCATTTGTCCTCAGTGCTGTCCGTGTTCCTTCAGAGGCTGGAACTCTGGAGAGCAAACTTGGCACGAGGGTGTGATACGCTGGAGCCTCCCAAACAGGATGAGACTGGCTGTGATCTTGGAAATGCTACAGCACTCTGTGTACAGAGAGCAGCGAGGAGTGTGGAGTTTCCAAGGGCTTGCAGGATTTGTGTACAACATCTTTACCCTAGTTTTCCTAACTTTTCTGGAAATCAGGCGTGTTTGGGAAAGCCTTTGGCTGTGCCCCTGCTGCCCCACCTTGTCTGCAGTGCTGTAGATCTCCTCCCGTTTGCTGCAGTCCACCACGAAGGTTTGAACTGTGGCTCCCAGCTTCTGGCATTCTGCTGCCGTCTCCTCAACACCGTGCTGGAAGAGGCAAAGAGAGAGACACCGTGCACAGCTGTCCCCTTGCCACGGCTGAGCAGCAGAGGCTGAAGATGTCCCTGGATTGAGCAACCACTGCCCAGCCCCTGAATAGTTCATGGCTACCCAGGGAAAGAGCTGTAGGTGGGATGGTTGAGAGTATACGTATTCCAGCTGTAAATTTCTGACCTGCGTAGACTACCATACTACCAGAAAGGAAATCACAGAATCATGGAATGGTTTGGGTTGGAAGGGACCTTAAAGATTATATAGTTTCAACACCCCCTGCCATGGGCGGGACACTAGACCAAGTTGCTCAGAGCTCCATCCAGTCCGGCCTTGAACACTTCCAGAGATGGGGCATTTATAACTTCTCTGGGCAACCTGTTCCACTACCTTACCAACCTCACAGTAAAGAATTTCTTCCTAATATCCAATCTAAACCTTCTCTCTTTCTGTTTGAAGCCATTTCCCCCTGTCCTGTCACTACATGCTCTTGTAAATACTCTCTCTCCATCTTTTGGTAAGCCTCCTTCACATCCTGGAAGGTCGCAGTTAGGCCACTCCGAAGCCATCTGTTTTCCAGGCTGAACAATCCCCATTCTCTTAGCCTTAGGAATGTGGCAACAAGAGTGAGTTTGGCTTGGTAAGGCACACGGAGCAGCAGAAAGAGGGCACACGGTGCCTATCACAGCACAGCAGGCAGCACTGTGAGTGTAAATACAACACAGGCCTGGCTGACACCCTGAGGCATGGAGAGTGGCTCTATGCGTTTCTGTATTCACAGACTGGGTGTGAGAAGAGAGGTGCCCTCCACAGTTGTATTGGGTCTGGCTGAGATGGAATTCATTGACCCTCACAGTGCTGTGCTTTGCACTGGTAGCTTTGAAGGGGTTGGTAACACACCCATTTTTTTGGCTGCTGCTGAGCAGTACTGGCACAGCATCAGCGCTGTGTCCTCAACATTCCCCGCCCTGTCAGTAGGGCCTGGGAGGGGACACAGTTGGATCCTTGTAAGGGACACAATTAGGACAGCAGAGCAAAACTGATCAAAGGGGTTTTCCATATCATATGATGACAGCTCAGACATAAAAGCTAAGAAAAGGAAGAGGAAGAGGGGGGGGAATTCAGTATTTACAGTGTTTGCCTTTCACAGCAAGCACTTCCCAAAATCACGTGGGGTCATCTCTTGCTGATGGGAAGTAGAGAATAAAGTATTTTTTTCTCTTTGCTTCTGTGCCCGCAAACTTTCAGCTTTGCTTTAGCAAACTGCTTTATCTCAATCTACGAGTCATCGTTTTCCATGTTATTTCTTCTCCCCAGTCCAGCAGAGAAGAGGGAATGATAGAGCAACTTGGTAAGCACCTGGCATGCAGCCAAGGTCAACCCACCACAAGAGTCCAAAGTGCAGAGAGACCTTCCTTACAAAATTGCACTTGACACACAGAACAGAAGCTTCCCTCTGTCATTGTATCAGCTCACTAAGCCAGGGCAGAAGTGATTTTGCTGTTGCCTTGTTCCCGGGTGCCAGAAGGCCATGCCAGTGGGGTCCTGTGCTGGGTGGGGTCTGTTTTGCAGCTTCAGGACGACACAATCAACTTCTTCGCTGACCCACTGTGTCAGAAACAGCCCAGCCTTTCACCCTCCTTGTTGCACCTACACCCAGCACTTTGCCTGGATCCCTTCTGAATGCCATGCTGCATGTTTGTATCTGCTCATCCTCCACTTGCCAAGGTCCTTTACACGTGTAGCTGCCCAGAAGGCAGCCGGGCTCACACAGCCCAGCACAGTGATCCTGCTGATAGGAGTGCAGAGAAAACACATCTCCCAGCAATGCACACGAAACACCTGAGGCTACAGAGATATCAAGTGAAGGCAAACCTGCTCCTCTGTGGAAACAGCCTTCTGGTCTCAGCGGGCTTTCTCTGCCAGCCCAGGCAGCGGGGCCACCAGCAGCTTCCTGAGCACTTCTTTCCCTCTCGCAGGTGCTCTGCCGGGTGCTGCCTGCTCCCTCCCGAGGCAGCACCGAGTGACTGTGGGACCAGAGCCCCACATCCTCTGCTGCAAGTGGGGCCAAACCCTCTGCTGGCGCTCAGCATCCCAGCCAGAGGAGCCGAGCGGGAGCCGAGGGGAGCGGGCTGCAAGGAGGCGATGGGGGTGCAATGTGGTGCTGCCCTTAAATCCCCCGTGGACTCGGAGGTTACGGAGTGAGGACACGAGTGTGCCATTACCTTATTGATGTCCCACAGAACCAGCCTGCTCTGGCGCTTGGCGAACTCCAAGGCGGTCGCTCTCCCGACGCCATGGCCAGCACCCGTGATGAGCACCAGCTCCCCGCTGAGAGACTTTCTCCTCACAGGCACGAACAGCTTCACAAAAGCCTCCAGGTACGAGTAGAGGAGCGTGGCCAGGAACAGGAGAAGCTCCAGAAACAGATTCATTGTTTTCCCGGAGCTCTGTAGAGGACCGAGCAGAACTTTAATCTCTCTTAAGGGGAGGCGGGTTCTTCCTTTACCCGCTGCTCGTCTCAGTGCGCACCCCCAGTTCCGTCCGCTTTCGTAGGATCCACCCCGCACCGGCGGGGGCGGGAGCCCGGGGCGGCTGCTCCTCCCAGCTGTCCCACCCTGAGCTCCCGATGTCCGTATGCCGGTGTCCCTGGGCTGGCGCTGGGTGAGCGGTGCGGAGGAGCTGCAGTCTGCACTCCAGTCTGTCCTAGCAGAAACATGTTCACCCTGCAGCTGACAGGGCTTGCCGGGCGTGGATACGGAAATGTGGCTTTTAGGGTGTCTTGCGCCCTCTTGGCTGAGGAAAACACAGACGATAGAGGTGTGCAAACCCGTCAGTGTTCTGCCCTTGGTTGTGGTCGTGCCGGATGGCATCTGTCAGTCACCCCCGACTGTTCATTCTCTGTTTTGTTTGTCCCCACACAGGTGGCAGTGCCTTCCTGTCCCTCTCTCAGGCCCTTGTGTCAAGGAAGCAGCAAAACATGTTCTTGTTTGTCATTTGCTGCAGGTGGAAAAGGGACAGACGTGGCAATGAAATTGCTCGTCCAGTTACTGACAAAACCGTCTTGAAGGTACATTCAACTCTGTATTGTAATTCTTTTCAAATCCTGCTTTGTGACTGTCGAGTCACTCAGTGCCATGAGGTCCTTGAGCACCTTGAGTTTTCCTCATGGTCCTTCCTTCCATGGCATATCTGTGCATTGTCAGCAGTTTGTTCCCCACCGTCCTCTTCCAGGTCCCTTAAGGAAAGCTGAAGGAGACAAGTCCTTTCAATTTCTGGAACTCCACAGGTGATCTCTTGCCTAGCTGTTTCTCTTACTATGTCCTTTATTTAGTTAGCCATACTCAGACCTTCCATCTGATGCTACGGCTGCTTAGTTTCCATAAGTCCTTTGAAAAATGGCATTGAATTGCATGAATTGGGCCATTTTTATCTAATTGAGTCTAAATCACACAACACACTTGGACTCGCTTGTATGTAATGGAGTATCCAGAACCTTAACCAGAACAGGAATGCTTATAGGAAACAGGTGAAAAGTACTTTCAGGCGTTTCTTCCAGCTCTATCAGTGTAACTGCATGGCCTTTCCTGGAAAGGGTTGCTGACCTTACTCCTTTGTTTTTCAGTTAGAAAACCAGGTGTATCATGGTCATGTTCATCATTTTATTTAAGGATATTTTTGAGCTCCTTGGGCAAGTGTGAAGGGTTCACAAGCATCTATCAACTGACCAAAATCATGTCCAGTTGAGATTACGGTTTTTGAAAAGTATCATTTTTGTGCCGGTGGTTTGGCTGCAGCTCACCTTGTCACTAAGAGACTGGGTCAGTTCCAGCACTTTCAGCACAATTCCAGAGATTAAGAGCTAGGCACTTCCTACTTTTCTCTTGGAACCTGGTTCTCTGCTTAATTAACACATCAGTGTTTGGGCCAGACCCCAATTGCACGGCTCAGCGGTGCTGTCATTTTCCTGGCACAGGGCTCCAGTCAGTGCTGGGGCCAAGGAAGAGGAGGCAGGGAGGGCATTGAAGCACTGACTCTGACTCCAAGAGACACCTCAGCAGGAGGCAGAGCACAGGGCCAGAGTCACTAACCTGGCTCATAAAAAGTCCTAGGCCAGGGTGTGAGGTAGCACTCTTCAAATTTGGGGCTTAGCTGTAGGTGGCTGTATGAAACCTGCTGACGTGGACTCCTGCTGGGCACCCATGAGTGACCAGCCTTGTAAGCTTCAGTTGAGTGTTGTAGCCAGAAAGAGAACTGAGGAGCCTGGGAGGCTTGGTGACTCAGTTCTGTCCCTGGTGTTCAGGAGATGAAGGCTTAAGTCCTTGTTTTTGCATATGTTTCTTCATGCCAAGCAGAAGACTTGCAGCCATAGAAGACACAGAACAGAACCATAGCCACATACGGAGTACTGCACAAGTTGCCTTGCCCAGTAATTCCTCTGGGCTCTGAGACTCTGGACTAGATCTGGCAAAGCAGGAATCAATACAGTTTCCCCTTCCTTAGGAGCAAGTGTGCTAAGAAACAGACTCTGCAGGAGAGCGCTGTCATCCCCTAGATGGATTTTTGTCTTCCTATTTAGTGCTGCCATCAGAATATGAATGATGCACAGGGCTAGTGGGAATGGTGTGCCAGGAGAAGCCAAGCATCTTGTCTGATGTGTCCTACTGAAGCCAGTCCTTCCCCAGTCTAAGAAAAGGGCCAAGTCATCAGATGATGACTTTTCTCTGTGGTCATTTTAAGCTTTTTCTTTGGAGTCACTGGACTGTACTCTTCCTTTAAGCAAGCATTCAAGTCATGAAATAGAAGAAATGTGGAAGGTGGGTACTAGGAGAGGCTAAGCTGGGTGGGAAGTTAAGAATGCCAGCCATACAAGAGACAACTGTCAAATACCTACAAATCAGTAAAGTACTGATTTAGCCTTTATGTTCCAGTGAGTGCTAAGGACAAACATTTTGGCCAGTATGCTGCTTGCTCTGACAGGTCTTTTGAACTTTTGAAGCATCTGTATTTTTAGACTTTTTGACTCCTCACTAGGTAAGAATAGGTGGAAGTGAACATAATCAAAAAGCCACACAGATGTGCTTTGGCTTCAAGTGTCTCACATATGTGACAGGACTGTCATGGTAGCAAGAGGGCAATATGCAGCTCAAAAAGAAGCAGGGATGCAACCCCCTACATTTTGGCTTGGTTTTTAAATGGAAACCATGCCTAAGTATTCTTTAATTGGCTTATAACTTTGTTTTAATGTCCTGAATTTTGTGAACTTCTTCTTTCCTTTTCTGTCTTGGCTGCAGGAATCTTGCACTGTGAAGCACAAGAGCTGAAGCTGGGAAGTTGTGCTTTGACACACCCTGAGTGTCCTGTTACATGAATGTTCCATGGGCAAAATGGAAAAGTGTTGTGTGTTATTTAGGCTGTCAACAGTGCTTCTACCTCTTGCCAGCTAAGAGCAGGAGAAGCTGGGTGGTGAGGGCTCTCCTTTTTCCGAAGAAAAAGAATCTTGGTTTACAGAACAACTTGAAAGGCTCAGGTGAACAGGACGGATTCCAACTGTGCCGAAGGTGGCAGCGTTCAGGCCTGCCTGGGATGGCTGCAGGCCAGCAGTGCCTGCTGTGGGAGTTGCACAAGTGGGTGCACAGATCCTCTGTGCTCTGGAGGGGTCTTTGACCCGTGTGTCAGCAGCTGCTGCTCTCTTGGACCCCAGGCCAAAGACCTTTAGGGGTTTCACCTCCTGTGCCATCAGAGCAGGCCCCTGGCTTGTGATGAGGAGCTGTGTGAAGGCTCATCTGGAGCCTTCCCCTGCACCCCCTGCCCTGGCACCGCCTTTAAGCCCTGGCCCTTGCATGGGCTGCACTGCCTGGCCCTGTACCTCACTGATCCTGATGTGGCTTCCCCTTGTGCCAAGGGATTGCCTCATCCCTCCAGCCTGGGCTAGTGTTTGGCAGATTCTGGCTGATCCTTTCAGCATTACGGCACCTGCTCCACTGTCCTTGGCTGGACATGGTTACCACTTTCATTGCTGAGAGACACCTTTGGGTTACAAAAATGTATTTATTTGTAATAAGGAGTGTTGATGGTGCTAATCCATAATTGGTAAATGTTGTAATTAAGCATTACATTACAAACAAGACAGTATTATTTCAATAATACAAATAATTAATTCAATAATGCTCATTACAAATGCACACGAAACTGTAAGTGTTCATTAGAGCACATTTTTAAAAATTAAAATTATTAAATGAGGTGAAACAGGCCACCCACCTCCTCTACAAATGGCTTCTTGCAAGATGCTTTTGCTCAGAGATGAGTCCAGATTAACATATTCTCAGGCAATCCCTTTGCACTCAACTTGGCAGCTGTGTTGTCCCGAAGAAAGTCCCAGGGGCTTTCTGGGAATTCCTGCCTGCCTCAGCACGAGGTAGAGGTGATGGGATGTACATTCAAAGCAGCTCTTCTAGAGCTGCATCTCTGCTTTGCTAACACTCCCTGTTATGCAGCTGTGTTCCAGCTGCAGGCGTGGGATAAGCCCTTAGGTGTGCCTGGGAATGGTGGCCTGGAAGCACCTGCCTTAGCTCTGTTCTGAATCAAGCCAGCTGAACTACGCTCAGCACATGTCCTGTTTTCTCCGGGGCCTCTGGGAAATGAGAATCAGTTCTTGCTTTTCACTGGGTGCTTCTCTGCCCAATGACTGCATCAAACTTGACATCGGTCATCTTCTTCAGAACATTCAGGGCGCGTTCTGGAAACACCCTGAAAGAGACAATAACATGAAATTAAAAGTGGGATAGAAACTTAAATTATGGGGGAAAGTGTCACTGCAGGTGAGGGAAGAGCTGATCTGGTAGCAGAATGCATGCACACACATGGACTAAGTATTAAACTGGGCATTATTTCCATAGCTCTCATCAATCTCTGACTAATTAAAGTCCAGTCCCAACCTTTTAGGACAGTTCCAATGCCGGTATCTACAGGCAGTATGTCAGCTGCAATACTGCTGCAGGATCCAGGAAGGTTCAATATTGTACAGATGTAGGTGTGTATTACATTTCATGCTCTGAAAAGCGGCAGGTCCGTGGAAGGATGAGACATTAAAAGTGAGGTGCAGTTTCCACTCCTAAGATTCCTTCTCTTAAGAGTTTTGTCTCTTTACCCCTTTGTCCTAAATTATGACAAAAAAGCAGTTATTCTAAGTGTTTTGACAGCATCAGTTTTGATTTGCCTGTGCTTCTGCAGACTTGCACTCTCAACAAGCAATTCTTAGAGCTGCAAAGAGATTTTAAATCTTTTTCCCAGCATCTGGTGTTGGGTTTTACAAACAAGAAACTACCAAGCGTTTCATAAGATACTGTAGGATTTAACTGAGACGTGAACTTAGCTGTTCGGATGTGAATTCCAGATTTGGAACTGGAGCTCTGGTAAAAACACCTCCTCAGCAGACCAGCTACACTGGATAATGTAATAAGTTGTGTGAGAGGATAAATCTTGCTTTACATAGCAGAGAGTAGTAGAGCCCTTTTGAAGGAATGTTCTCAGCCTCTGTGTCCTCAGTGCTAACATGACGAAACAAACACTAATAAGCAGCAGGTCTTCAGCTCTTTCTGGAACTATGCTGACTCAGAAGTTACAAGTCTGAACCTTGTATACTCAGGTAGTTAGTATTGTTGTTTCCACACCCACTTTTTAATTCTCCTTCGTACTTACATTTCAGAAAGCAAAGCCATGTTTAGCTGTGGTGGAATGAAAACCATTTTCTGGTTGGTCACTATTCCTTCCATCAGAGCCTCTACAGCTTCTTCAACCTCCAAAATCTTTCCAAGCCTACGCAGGAAAGCAAACATAAAACAGCTGCAGTAGTAAAAAGGGGTGGTACCAGCTGATGTAGGAGGCTTCACAAATGCACAAGCTCAGGTAACTGAAAGGCAACCATCACGTGAGTTAAAGGACACTGCAGACTTTCTTTAGCCAATGATACACACTGTTGTTATACGGCCAGTTGGAACAGAGGCCTAAAGCGGGGGATAATATGCAGTGCCTTGATGCAAAGAAGGAAGCACAGGAATGCAGAGTATTGAGAGTTACCTTGTACTGGGGTTTTTGACAAATCCAGTGTTTATAAAAACTGGACAAAGGCATGTTGTTTTTATTCCATCCTTTCCCAGGGTAGACAGCTCCTCTGTCAGAGCTTTGTGAAATCCAACTGCAGCAAACTTGCTGGAGCTGCAGGACGGGAAAAAGTACAAGTGAGAAGGCAGAAATCCTATTTCCACCTTTCTACAACTGCAAATGGCCTAACCCATCATACACGTACAATACAGGCTGGGAGGCAAAAACCTCCAAAGAATATAATCCGTCTGAGAGACAGAGCAGGGACTATTCTAACTTTCCCTGTGCCAGAGTGTAGTGGTGGATTAGATGTCATTGCTTTGGGGAGTAATTGTGTAATGCATAGCAGATATCTCAAAAGAAAGGCACTTTAGTTGCAAACAGACAGACAAAAGTCAGGAATTCTTAGAAAATTTCAACTAAAGCACATCAATCGATGGACATCCTGTTCTTTGCCATGAGAGGAGATTCCTAGAAGGAATGCAGCCTGAATGTGTTAAATTAAGAAGGATGGACAGGCTAGAAATGGAGATTAACACTCTACTGTTTATT
Source organism: Rhagologus leucostigma (assembly GCA_013397725.1). Lineage (NCBI taxonomy): Eukaryota > Metazoa > Chordata > Aves > Passeriformes > Rhagologus > Rhagologus leucostigma. The sequence continues at coordinate 68,719 of VZTD01002404.1, read as the reverse complement.
GTACCACACAGGAGCATCTTGTAACAGTTTTGTGTGACTTTTGAAATAGAGGAGCATTATGCAAGCAAAACTGAGCAACAACCTGCCATGGAAATAGGTGTGGGCTTGGAGTTTAAATCAACTCCAACGAAAGGAGAACCACAGAATCAGTTTATTGAGTGCTATGGATTTGGCAGTGGACGGGAAAGTCCTGGCTGGAGAGTTCTCACACTGCTGACAGTGAGTGACTCTCTAAGAAGGAGTGTTCCCAGGAAAAGACTGCTCTAAGAAGGAGTGTTCCTGGGGGAAGACTGCTGCAGCTGGAGCTGCCTTTATAGAAGGCTACATGTGATGCAGAATGACAACACACAGTCTAACAGGTTTTTGGGGCCTGCACTGTGATTTTGCCAACATGTTTCAAGTAGAAAAGTAATTTGATGTCATGATGGCAGAAGGTCAGCAGGGTAGGTCTCTCGGTGGGAGGCTGTTACAGAACATCCAGCCAGGATGAACAGGCAGATGAGGTGTTCTGCAAGCAGCTGGCAGAAGTCTCATGGTTGCCAGCCCTTCAACTTGCCAGATGTCTGCTGGAAATACAACACAGCAGAGAGGAAGCAGCCTAGGAGGTTCCTGGAGTGCTTGGAAGACAACCTTCTAACACAGCTGGTAAGAGGGCCTACTGGAAGAGGTGCCCTGGTAGACCTGCTGTTTGTGAACAGAGGACTGGTGGGTGATGTGGTGGTTGGTGGCAGTCTTGGGCAGAGGGACCACAAAATGTCAGCATTTTCAATAGTGGGTCAAGTAAAGAGGGGCACCAGAACTTCCACCTTGGACTTCCGGTGGGCAAACCTTGGCCTGTTTAGGACATTGATTGATAGAGTCAGTCCTGAAGGGCAAAAGGGTCCAGGAAGGCTGGATATGCTTTAAAAAGGAATTGTGAAATATTCAACCGCAGGCTGTCCCCATGCGGTAGAAAGACAAGTTGTCAGGGAAAAAGACCAGCCTGGTTAAACAGAGAACTTAGGCTGGAACTTTGGGGAAAAAAACCAATGTGTCCTCTCCAGATGGAGGGTCAGATAACTTGGGAGGACTATAAAGATGGTGTGAGGCCATGTAGGGAGAAGATTAGAAGGACCAAAGCGCAACTAGAACTTGGCCTTAAAGACAACAGAAAAGGTTTCTATATATACAGCAAAAGGAGGGTTGAGGAGTATCTCCATCATTTGTTGAATGCAGAAGGTGGTGTAGTGACAGAGGATGAGGAAAAGGCAGAGGAAATTAATACCTTCTTTGTCTCTGTCTTTAATATTGTCCAGTTGTCCCTCAGGATTCTCAGCTCCCAGAGCTGGAAGTTAGGGACAGAGAGCTGAGGGAAGGGCCCATAGTCCAGGACGAGATGGTTAGTGACCTGCTGTGCCAGTTAGACACTCACAAGTCTATGACTCCTGATGGGATCCATGCGAGAGTAATGAGGGAACGGTTGAAAGAACTTGCCAAACCACTTTCAATCACCTACCAGCAGTCCTGGTTAACTGGCCAAGTTTCATCTGGTTGGAAATTGGCAAATGTAACACCCATCTACAGGAAGAGTTGGAAGGATTATCTGGGGAATTACAGGCCTGTCAGACTAACCTTGGTTCTGGGCAAGGTTATGGAAGAGATCATCCTGAGTGCCAGTATAGGGCACATGCAGGACAACCAGGGGATCAAGCCCAGCCAACACAGATTTATGAAAGGAAGGCCCTGCTTGACCAACCTGATCTCCTTGTGTGACAAAGTGGCTCACTTAGTAGATGAGGGCAAGGCTGTGGATGTGTCTATCTAGGGTCTATCTAGACTTCAGTAAAGTGTTTGACACCACCTTCAACAGCATCCTCCTCAAAAAACTGGCTGCTTGCAGCTTGGGTGGGTGGACCCTTCAATGGGTAAAAATTGGGCTGGATGGCTGGGCCCAGAGAGCTGTGGTGAACGGAGATAAATCCAGTTGGCAGCTGGTCACTGACGGTGTTCCCCAGGGCTCAGCTCTGGGCCGGGCCTGTTTAACATCTTTATGGATGATCTGGACACAGGGATCGAGTGCACTCCCAGTAACTGTGCAGAAGACACTGAGTTGGGTGGAAGTGTTGATGTGCCCAAGGGAGGGAAGGCTCTGCAGGAGACCTGGACAGACTCGATCTGGGCTGAGGACACAGCTGCAGGAGGCTCAGTAAGGTGAAGTGTGGGGTTCTGCACCTGAGCTGTGCAACGATACAGGCTGGGTGAAGAGTCCTTGGGACAGAAAGGGACACTTGGGAGTGCTGGTTGACAGCAGCCGAACGTGAGCCAGAGTGTGCCCATGTGGCCAAGAAGGCCAATGGCATCCTGGCCTGGATCAGCCCGCAGGACCAGGGCAGCGGTTGTTCCCCTGTACTCGGCACTGGTGAGGCCACACCTCGAGTGCTGTGTCCAGTTCTGGGCCCCTCACTTTAAAAAGGACATTGAGGAGCTGCAGCATGTCCAGAGAAGGGAAACAGGACTCATGAAGGGTCTAGAAAACGTGTCTCATGAGGAAAGGCTGAGGGAGCTGGGTTTGTTTAGTTTGGAGAAGAGTAGGCTCAGGGGGGACCTCATGGCTCTCTACAACTCCCTGAATGGAGGTTGGAGGGAGGTGAGGTCAGTCTCTTCTGCCATGCCTGCAAGTAAGAGGAATAGAGGAAATGGTCTTAAGCTGAGATAGGGGAAATTCAGATAAGGTATTAGAAAAAAATCTTTTCACTGTTAGGGTGGTCAGGCACTGGAATAGGTTCCTCAGGGAGGTGCTGGAGTCACTGTCCTGTAGGTGTTTAAGAGGCATTTGGATCTGGCACTGGATGATGTGGTTTAGGGGTTACAGTGGCAGTGCTAGGTGGATGGTTGGACTGGATGATCTCTTCCAACCCTGATGATTCTATGTTTATACTCTACAGTCAATGCCACAACGGTAAAAAGATCAAAAGCTATTCACTAAGGGTTTACTTGACAACACTACAACAAAACACAGAATAACTACATTCTAAGAAGGAGAAGGGAAGAGGATACCTTTTTTGCTAAGCAAAAGTCTGCTTTGGTGGGGGAGAGAAAACAGGAGAATCTTTGATAAATAGATGTGTCACATGACTATTCTTTCATACAAGCATTGCTCCTGATTCAGTCAGAGCTAATAACTTGGTACTTTCTGATGGAGAAGATGAGATCAAAATTTAAAAAAAANCTCTGACCAGTGGTGCAGTTGGAAACCTGCTCTCCAAAGGCTTCAGGAGTTGCCTCTAAACAGGAGCTGGTTTTCACATCTTTCCTTTGCTGCTTTTAGGTTTCAGGTGTCAGCAGAAATGCTGGCAGGGTCTCACCCCCAGCACGTACAATAAACCACTTGTCAGCCTATGGCTTCTCTTTTCTTCTGCCCCAAACAAGTATGGCTGAACAGCTGAAACCCTCCCACCCTGTCAGCCCCATGACACCTCTGACAGAGGCCAGTGCGTGCTGCAGGTGAGGCTGTCGCCAGCCAGCTCAGATCAGCAAGAGGCTATTCCAGTTCCCCAGCAGACATTGTGCTTGGGTGCCCCTGTGCTATGGCCTAAATGGCCTCCTCAGTGACACTCCCAAAAATCTGTACCTGTGGAGATGGTGGTGGCCCTTACCCACATGTGACCAAGCACGTTGACTTCAAACATCCTTTCTATCTGGTGGTCCTGAGTCGAGAGAAAGTCGGCAGTTGTAATCACACCAGTGTTGTTCACCAGGATGGTCACATCCCCAATATCCTTCTTCACCTTTGGAAAAAAAAAAAAAATCCCAAAATTGTGTCTGTCACTCGGGGGAAAAAAATCTGCAAGGGTGGGGAAGATGAAGCATAATCAATTTCATTCTTAACATCGCATCTTTAAGGGGAAGAGATCATGCCACATTTCCAGATGTGGCAGGAACTGCGTAGTAGAGCCATGAAATCTGGTTTGGATCTGATTCTTCTCCTTTAATTACTGCTGGTATTTATTGTTTTCCACACACTGTGCACAGTTTGGACTGTGTAGTCACAGCTGGGACCAGGGAGGTACAGACTGTTTCAAGGCACCTGGACCACAGCCATTACAATAAAATGTTTCATTTGTCCTCAGTGCTGTCCGTGTTCCTTCAGAGGCTGGAACTCTGGAGAGCAAACTTGGCACGAGGGTGTGATACGCTGGAGCCTCCCAAACAGGATGAGACTGGCTGTGATCTTGGAAATGCTACAGCACTCTGTGTACAGAGAGCAGCGAGGAGTGTGGAGTTTCCAAGGGCTTGCAGGATTTGTGTACAACATCTTTACCCTAGTTTTCCTAACTTTTCTGGAAATCAGGCGTGTTTGGGAAAGCCTTTGGCTGTGCCCCTGCTGCCCCACCTTGTCTGCAGTGCTGTAGATCTCCTCCCGTTTGCTGCAGTCCACCACGAAGGTTTGAACTGTGGCTCCCAGCTTCTGGCATTCTGCTGCCGTCTCCTCAACACCGTGCTGGAAGAGGCAAAGAGAGAGACACCGTGCACAGCTGTCCCCTTGCCACGGCTGAGCAGCAGAGGCTGAAGATGTCCCTGGATTGAGCAACCACTGCCCAGCCCCTGAATAGTTCATGGCTACCCAGGGAAAGAGCTGTAGGTGGGGTTGCTGAGAGGACAGGCATTCCAGCCTTAAATTTAGGACCTGTGTGTAGTGACAGCCAGAAAGGCAGAGTGGCAATAGGAGTGAGTTTGGCTTGGTAAGGCACACAGAGCAAGGCTGCAGGCAGGGCACACGGTGCCTATCACAGCACAGCAGGCAGCACTGTGCGTGTAAATAGAGCTGGTACAACACAGGCCTGGCTGACACCCTGAGATATGAAAAGTGGCTCTATGCGTTTGTGTATTCACATGCTGGGTGTGAGAAGAGAGGTGCCCTCCACAGTGCACAATGTAGAAAGATTTTTCTTCCGCAATGACCTTTGACACACACAGGTCAGAATTTCCCCGAAGTCATTACATCAACTCACTAAGCCAGAGCAGAAGTGACTTTGTTGTATCCCTGTTCCCAGGTGCCAGAAGGCCATGCCAGTGGGAACCTGTGCAGTGAAAAGCCCCAGGTCACAAATAGCCTGGGACAGCTCAGCAGTCCCTGTGGTGGGTGACTGGGCAGCTGCCCTCAACACCAGCTGCTGTTTAATTCTGAGAGCCCCCAAAAAGGAGGCCTTGTCAAGGTAGTCTGGCTGGAGGAGCATACTCTTAAATCCTCTGGAATCCACAGCCTCTCTTGGCACTGTATTTCAGTTCCTGCTGACACCCACGCTAACAATCTATTTCCCAGCACCAAAGCCAGGTGTCGCTCGCTGCTAAATTTATACCTTAATCCCCCCATTCCATCTAGTGAACATGAACAATTCTCTACTTTGCTGCAGCCCATTACACTCTGGGAGAGCAGTGCCATGCCTACTCCCATCCCTCCAGTGTCTGGTCTTAGCCATAATGGATACCACAAAGAGACATTGAAAATGTTCAACACGATCTTCCCTGTTTATCCATCCTCTCACTCAACCTGTCTCGGGTTTGGGGGTATTTTTGTTTGTGGTGGCCTGGGTTCTGTTTTGCAGTTTCATGATGAACTCCTTTGCTGACCCAGTGTGTCAGAAACAGGAAGCGCAGCCTCCCACTCTCCCTGTTGCACCTACACCCAGCACTTGGCCTGGATCTCTTCTGAATGCCATGTTGCATGTTTCTATCTGCCCATTCTCAGCTTGCCACGGCTTTTTTGCATTCCAGTCAAATCATCTGAAAAAAGAGATTGTGCCAATGTAAACATTTAACGAGGAGCCATCTACGCGTGTAGCTGCTGGGCTCACACAGCCCAGCACAGTGATCCTGCTGATAGGAGTGGAGAGAAAACACACCTCCCAGCAATGCACACGAAACACCTGAGGCTACAGAGATATCAAGTGAAGGCAAACCTGCTCCTCTGTGGAAACAGCCTTCTGGTCTCAGCGGCCTTTCTCTGCCAGCCCAGGCAGCGGGGCCACCAGCAGCTTCCTGAGCACTTCTTTCCCTCTCGCAGGTGCTCTGCCGGGTGCTGCCTGCTCCCTCCCGAGGCAGCACCGAGTGACTGTGGGACCAGAGCCCCACATCCTCTGCTGCAAGTGGGGCCAAACCCTCTGCTGGCGCTCAGCATCCCAGCCAGAGGAGCCGAGCGGGAGCCGAGGGGAGCGGGCTGCAAGGAGGCGATGGGGGTGCAATGTGGTGCTGCTCTTAAATCCCCCGTGGACTCGGAGGTTACGGAGTGAGGACACGAGTGTGCCATTACCTTATTGATGTCCCACAGAACCAGCCTGCTCTGGCGCTTGGCGAACTCCAAGGCGGTCGCTCTCCCGACGCCATGGCCAGCACCCGTGATGAGCACCAGCTCCCCGCTGAGAGACTTTCTCCTCACAGGCACGAACAGCTTCACAAAAGCCTCCAGGTACGAGTAGAGGAGCGTGGCCAGGAACAGGAGAAGCTCCAGAAACAGATTCATTGTTTTCCCGGAGCTCCTTTGGTGCCCGGCCTGAGCCGGGGCTCCGCCACCGCCGCCCGCCCCACAGCCTGCCGAGGCCACGCCTCCTGGGGTGCAGCGCCCAATCAGGGCGCGGCTGAGCGCGGGGGCGTGTCCGTGGGCGGGGCCAGCCCGGGGGCGTGCGGGGGTTCGGCCGCCGCTGGGGACTGGGTGTGCACCGAGTCGCTCCGTCGCTCCCCTTTCCCAGCTCTGCACGGGGGGGGAAAATAACATGGGGAATGGCGACTCATACGTTGGGATAAGGAAGTTGATTAAAGTAAAAGATAAAAAAAAGGGAAGTTTATTCTCTACTTCCCCGCGGGAAGCAGGGTTTCCGCACGCACATCGGTCGCTCCGGAAGGCAAACACTGTAAATAACGAATGCCCTCCCTTTCCTTCTCCTCTTTTCCTTATGTTTTATATCTGAGCTGGCGTCACTTGGCATGGAATAGCCCTTTGGTCGGTTTGGGTCAGCTGGCCTAGATGTGTCCCCTCCCAGGATCTTTCCCACCGACAGGGCTGGGAATGTTGGGGATGCAGCGCTGATGCTCTGGGAGCGCTGCCCAGCAGCGGCCAAAACACGGGTGTGTTACCAAGCCCTTCCTAAGTGCTAGTGCACGGACGGAGCTCCGCCCCAGCCAGACCCGGCACCGGGCGCTGCCATTGGCGCCGCTGCCGCCAATGCGGGGCCAGCTTGTACAGCGCGGGGCGGGCGGCGCTGCCCGCGGCTCGGCAGGGAGTGGGATCAAGGAGCGGGATCCCGGAGCAGGTTGCCTCTCATCGCCGGCCTAGCGCCCCGCTCCCGGCCCCGGCCCCGGCCCCGGCCCCGGCCCAGTTCCCCGGCCCAGTTCCCCGGCCCAGTTCCCCGGCCCCGGCCCCGGCCCAGTTCCCCGGCCCGGCCCCGGGGCTGAGGCGGGGTTGCCCTCGGCGTGGTGCGGTCACGGCGTGGCTGATGCCGCTGCCGGCCGGAGCCCTGCGTCGGGCGGTGGCCGTGCTTTCGTTCTCCGTCCTGCTGAGCGCCCGGGGTGCTGCCGAGCGCCGCCCGGCCCACAGGTACCGGGGGCTGTGGCGGTGGCGGAGCCACGCGGAGCCCGGGTCGGGCCCCGGTGTCGCTGCCGGCGGTCGGCAGCCTGTTCCGCCGGGAGCAGCCGCCTCATGGCCCTGCCGAGATCCTGGGGCTGCCGTGCATCCCCTGCCCTTCGAGGGGGAGCTTGGCCGGGGTGTGCTGTGTCCCTCAGGGTGTCCCTTTGGGGCGAGGCAGAAGGGCTAGCCGGGCTGTCCCTTAAAGTGATGTAATTACTGAAAAGTACAAGAGCGGTGTTGCCCTTTTCCACGTCTGTGTTAAAAGGTTTTTTTGTGAACTTCAGGTGTTTCGTGAGTTGGCTGTTAGGAGGAATTTTTTCATAGAAAGGGTGATTAGACGTTAGAATGGGCTGCCCAGGTAGGTGGTGGAGTCACCATCCCCGGAGGTGTTTAAGGAAAGACTGGACGTGGCGCTCAGTGCCGTGGTCGAGGTGACACGGTGGTATTTGATCATAGGTTGGACGCGATGATCTCAAAGGTGTTTTCCAACCTAATTGATTCTGCGATTCTGTGACACAGCTCAGTCTATTCTGCTTGCTTTAATGTACTTTGCAGATCGGGGATTAAATAGCTGGTTAAAGCCCAGTGGATGAGATGTTACTTTTATTTTTTTTTCTTTTAGTAACTTATCTGCAAACTGTTGGTCCCGTCTTCATCCTGTAAACATGTTCAACAGTTACAATGTGAAGTTCCACCACAGCAAAGCTCTCACCTCCCCATATCCAGGATCACGCATTGAGCGTAGCCACGTTCCTGAAGATAAAGTGGGCTGGCTGACTGAGTGGAAAGATTATAATCCTGTGGAATACACTGCAAAGTCTGTTTTGGCTGGACCCAGTTGGGCAGATCCTCAAATTAAGTGAGTGGAAATGGCAGCTCTTTTCCCCTGTGAGCATGGAAGCAGGAAATAGTCATGAATTGAGTTAACAAGATCATCTTAAGTAATGTGTGATTCTGCAGTGATGTATGAAAGTCAAGATTAAGAAAAGTGATGGTTAGAGAACTGAATTGTTTGGGTTTGTTGTGAAGGTCTTTGACACAGGATTTATACTGAGGTGATGATTGAGATTGGAATAATGGGCAGCTGTTGATGCTATGCAAGTGTTCCTCTGTGTTGTGAGCTGAATAAAAATCTAATTCTCCTTAAGAATTTGGAAGAATGTTTTAGTGATACACTTGTTTGTTCATGGTTGGAATGCAACATGAAAAAAGGAAGTGTAATTGTAGTTCCTGAAGTGAGCGCTCTGACTCAGGAAATGTGAAAGGTTGAATTAATTATAGTAATTATTTTGTGGCTATGTAACAATGGGGGTGTCAGTTCTTCTGTCTCAAGTAACAAGGGATAGGACTAGAGGAAACAGCCTCACGTTGTGCCAGGGGAGGTTTAGATTAGATATTAGGAAAATAATTTCTTCACCAAAAAGTTTGTCAAGCACTGGATCAGGCTGCACAGGGAAGTCGTGGAGTCACCATCCCTGGAGGTATTTAAAAGACGGCTGGATGTGGCACTTGGGGGCATGGTTTTGCAGTGGGCTTGACAGTGCTGGTTTGAACTCGGTGATTTTAAGAGTCCTTTCCAACCAAAATTATTCTGTAATTCTACAACTCTAACCTTAACAAAAATACCTTTGAAGCACTTTGTCTAAATGAAAATTGAGAGAGATGAAATATTAAATACTTTAGTTCTGCACTTTTGCCTGCAGAACTAAATACAGAGGGACTGTCATCAGCAAAGGTTGAGACTTTATAGCCTCATATAGAAAAGGGAGGGCCTGCAACTCCAGTTCTGGTAAAAACTGCTCATTGGTCAAAGGGGTGTTGCTGGTCTGATGGCTGGCATACAAGCTTTTGTGTTTTATAATTTATCTCTGTTAAACTCTTTTTTGTCACACAGTGAAGAAGGTTTTTCTCCCAAATTCAATGAGAGAGATGGAGAAGTGGAGAGGAAGAGTCTGAATGGCTTGTATGTGGTCGAAAATGGGAGACCCCGGTGAGTGTGTGGTTTTGTTTGCATATTCATTTCAGTGATATAGTTTCAGTGCTCTTATAGGTCTGTCAGTTCTGATACAAGGTACTTGCTAGGACAAAGCCAAGAAAGAAAAATGGAATCTAGTTTGATGAATCTACATTGATGAAGGAGAAAAACATGCTGTGTCTCTTGCCCTTTAAAGCACATGGTGACACCAAACATGTGTTGCTGTCCTTCCCTTTTTTGTTATTTACTCTTGATTTGTGGGTTTTTTGAGGGTTTTCTTTTTTTGGTTTGGTTTGGGTTTTTTTTTTTTTTTGTTTGCTTTTGTAGGTTGGTATTTTGTTTGGTTGTTTGGCTTTTTTTAAGAATACTTGGAGCATATTTTGAATGTGGAGAGGTATACATGTTTAATGTACTGTTGTGTTAAGGGTATGGAAATTTAGCAGAAAATAAACTCCCTTGTTTTTCAGCTGGTCCTCAGAGATCAGAGGAGCTGGGTGTGGCTGGGCTTATTTTCCGGTTGGAACCAGTTCAGGACTATGTAAGTCATGAACTGTGGCGTTTATTTCAGGAATCCAGTGGGAAGGACTGGCCTCACTGGCAGAGGATTGTTGGGGCGCTGGGGACCAAACCATGCTGCTGATCCTGTTGTAACCAGGTAAGGGACAGGTGACTGCAAGGTACCCTGCCGTAGAGAAAAAACCCATGCATTTTGCTTCTTTTCTGCCTCTCTGAACAGGTTATTATTTTTCATGGCCCTTTTCTGGGTGTATTCTCTATGTGTAAGCCCATTCTGCTTTCGTTATGTAAGAAACACTAACTTGGCTTAGTCTATGATAGGAGGAGGTGGGATGCTCTTTTGGTCACTGCATGCTTTGTTTCGATGTGCTTTTCCCAGCAGGATGTGTGTGTACGTGCTAACCATTTTACACAAAGCATTCAGAAAAGATTGTGTGGTTAACAGAAGTGCAAGCTAGAAAGTGCCATGCTGAAGGCAGAACCATTGTGGAAAATCATCCTGATGCACTTTACTTCTTCCCTTTTCCAGAAGGATGCCGATGCTACTGAGTTGCTTCCTTGAAAGTAAATGCTGGCGTTGTTTTTGTTTTATTTTTTGTTTCGACAGCTTTTTGCTTTGCCTATTGGTAGTTCTTAATTCTTTGCTGAAGGTGATGGTGGCTGCTTGTGGCTTTGTCCTGGCGCTGCTGCAGCCTATGTGACCATTCTGTTCCAGCAGAAACATTCTCATCCTCTTAGTATAGATTGGCACAAGTGCGGCTCAGAGAGCTTTCGGAGGAGCTGCTGCTACCAGCCTGGCTACAGAAATGTGCCTCATGGGCATTTTCTGCCTTTTTGGCCAAGGAAGACCCTCAGTGTTCTGCCCTTGGTTGTCATCCTGCTGGATGGCATCTGTCGGCCTGCCCCGACTGTTCATTCTCTGCCTTGTTTGTCCCCGCACAGGTGGCAGTGCTTTGCTGTCTCTCTCTCAGGCCCTTGTGTCAAGGAAGCAGCAAAACATGTTCTTGTTTGTCATTTGCTGCAGGTGGAAAAGGGATGGAAGTGGCAATAAAGTTGCTCATCCAGTTACTGGCAAGAACATCTTGCAGTTCGTAGCCATCAAGAGGAGAGACTGTGGGGAGTGGGCCATTCCAGGGGTAAGGACAAAGCTCCAGAGGCAGCTGACATTTCCCTGCTGGTGAGGCCATGAGGCAGATATGACACATGTACGATGCAGGTGGATATAATATACTAGGAGCCAGGAGTTAAAATGTGTAGAATCTGAGGGATAGCCTTTTTTTGTTTGTTTGTTTTCCCCTCTCTAAGGGGATGGTGGACCCAGGGGAGAAGATCACTGCTACCCTGAAGCGCGAATTTGAAGAGGAGGCCTTGAACTCTCTGCAGAAATCACCTGAGGAAAAAGCAGAATTGGAGAAGCAGCTGCACAAGCTGTTCAGCCAGGAACACTTTGTGGTGAGCTCTGTGTCTCTTGTGGTAGCCTCTTGAGCTATGTATATAACTCACAGCTCTATGGAACCTGAAGAAGTGCAGCTGAAATGAAAATAAGTTGTGATGCTCATGTTCTTGGGATGTAGGAGATGGAAGGGACTGTTGAAAACTCTATAAGGGCAAATGCGTAAGAGGGAAAGAAAAAAGTATGACTGATTCCACCTTGTTTGTTGTGATGCTGAGCTTGTTCTGGTTTGTTTGGGGCCTTATAGGTGTACAGAGGATATGTGGATGACCCTCGTAACACTGATAATGCCTGGATGGAGACAGAGGCTGTGAACTATCATGATGAAACAGGTAAATATCTCCAGGTGTACTCTTAGTTGCCTTTTACTCCATGTGTTGGTTTGAAATTGGGACTGTTGTTGAGCTGAGAATGGCAATGAAATCGGGGGAGCATGAAAGTCAGGTGTAAAATATGGGGCTAGATTCTTAAATTGATCTGTTATCTTGTTCTCCCATTTTTTACCTGTGAGATAAATCAGTCTGTTTAGGTGATTCTGAGGTGTTCAAGCCAGAGATTCCATGTAATGACATTTCCACTGAATTTTGGGTAGTAGATGCCAGTTGTGAAGTTTCACATGTGACTGGTCCTAGATTTATCAGCCCCTAGAAGTAGTGGAAATAGTGTATCTTTGGCCCTTGTTTCCAATACAGAATAGAAAACCGTTCCTTGATTGTTGTCTATGAAGTCCTGAGATTCTTTTTTAGAAACAGAGTAAAAACTTCAGCAAGAGAGCAATTCAGAAGCCTTTATGCATGCCCTCTTAAAGTAGTGTTCTTGATTTTGGGGCCTTCAGTAAAATTGTAATTATTTTGGGTTTTTTATAAGTGTATATAAGTTTCAGAATTCAGTTTGTCCTGTAGAATAGTATGTGAGAAAAGCAGCAGTCAAATGTTAAGCAAACGAACAAAAATCCAGGCAGATGTATTGGCTAAACTTGGGCTAATAAGTGCACGTTGTCATTATGGTTTCCAGTAACTTTTCATGCTGCTGGTGATATCCTAGGAGTGGTGACAAGGAGTTAACTCAGATTTGCCCCTCAGATTTGTCTTAAAATAGTGCAAGTATGAAAAAGGTTTCTGGCACAGAATCAGTAAGAAACTTAGTTGTTTTTTCTCAGAAGCAGAAGCTTGCTGCCTGTGAAGGAGCATTGTGGAAGGGCAGAACTGATAAGATGTGAGAAGGAAAAAGCAGGAAGAAAAGATGCAATAGCATGTTCTAACGCTTGTTTTGTGATCAGGTGAGACGATGGATAACTTGCCTCTGGAAGCAGGTGATGATGCTGGAGTGGTGAAGTGGGTTGACATCAGTGAGAAGCTTGAGCTGTACGCAAGTCACAGCTACTTCATCAAGCTGGTGACTGAGAAACGGGGAGCCCACTGGAGTGAGTATCCTGGATCTGAGTGCCACCAGTGATGGAAACTTGGAACCAGCAGACTCTGAGAGGAGAATACATTTTCCAGCCTTGAAACAGACGTCACTGTCATCCTCAGTGAAAATTCTGTGAAATTCAGCTGGGAAAAACACAGTGATAAATAGAGCGTTTTTCAGAGACTTCAGATTGCTTCTCTTGATTTCTTAGCTAGTGTGAAATGAGAAGAATGTGCTCTTGCTTTGCTTTCTTGGCTTCATTATTTGCGGCTGTTTCATAATGTCTGCAGATCTGCATGGCAACACTGGGATTCTGACTGGTGGTAGTTCACAGGCTGTTCACCTTAGCTCTGTGGTTTTGCACTGATTCCTTGTCAGGAGTATGAGTCCCTAAGGAATGAGAGACTTGTAGCATAGCCTGAATAATGACATAAATTAAGTGCTGCATAATAAAACGAAATTTCTTTTCTGAGTCATTTCGCTTAACATACCTTTGCGGTGATTTTCTATTTTGAGAGATTAGTTTTCACATTTAATTACTTTTTAGTTTACAGCATGGCTGGTATTCACATCTGAATGTGTGACAGTGCCTCCGCGTAAAAAGAAACTGTTGGAGGATGAAACTGCGTGACTGATTTGAGGAGCTGAATTTTGAGGATCCTCTCTTCCCATGGCTAATGGCAGTATAGCTGTTGTGGAGACTGCAGCATAAAGAGAGTCACGGGAAAGAGCAGCCTTAAAGTATAATCTTGTAAATTGTGGTGGTTTCTTACCCTTCAGGTGATGTGAGTAACTTGCAGTCAGGAGGCTGATATGGGCCTTCTCTGGCATTTATGCTGCTAACAGGAGCTGCACAGCAGTTGCTGACATTTCTCCCTGTATTTTTACTCAGTGGGTAATTGCTCAAGTGGAGTTGGTGACAGTGGCAGCTAAAAGTTGATGTTGAGACCTGAGGACTTCAGGAATTTTGATCCATGTGTTGAAGTAAGGTGGTGATAAATGTTGTGGTCTGGAATTACCTTGTGTAACAGTACTGTGACACACTCATGCACTGCTGAGACTTTCTCCACATCCTGTTTAACTAATGAACCGCTTTAGGGCTTGCTCCTTTTCAACCCTACCCCTGCCTCCCAGTTAGCTAGGGAAACCTGAAGGAGTTGTGTGTTTGTGCAGGAAACCCTGGGAATCTTGCAGAGTTATTAGTATGTTCCTTTCAAAGGAAAAGGCAATGCCAAGAGGTGTTAATTTTTCTTTCAGTCCTTGCTTACTTCTTCCTGCACATCTGATTTCTTCTGTGATGTGATACATTATGCAGAACAGGCCTCCAGCAGTGCAGTTGGGTTTGGAAAGCATGACCCACAAGAACAGACCCTTCTTATGGGGTCAGGGAAGGTGGATTTGCAGTCTATATATACAGTTTTTAGTACTCTGGCTTGCATCAGAAAACCACAAGATGTCATGAATCATGCCTTCTTCAGATATTTTGGGTGATTAGTTTACGTCTCAGCTGATAAAAACAACAGTTTTTTTTTATAACAACCCCTACTAATCCTTGGAGGATTGACAAGCTCGGCAGTGGAAATGTGTTATAAAAGGAATATTTGTTGTTTGTTTTTTCAGTATAGATATTCTGATGGTAGCAATGCTGGGGGAGTACTCAGGTGATAATACTGAGAGTACTGAAGCTGCAGACTGAGAGGCAGCATAAAGACTTTCTTTTTCCTGAAGAAATGGGAACTTGTGAATTAAAGTCATTACCTTTTGAGGCCAGCTGTGTACTGGCGGTGTACTTGCAGCGTGAGAGCTGTGCCTTCTGCCATCCAACTCTGTGTGGGTTAAACAAAAAGCTCTTGAAAGAGCTCTTGAAAATAGCTATTGCAAATAAGTTTTCAATTGTGGTGCTTGCCTGATCCTTCTGTTTAGTGATTATTTTACTAGTAAGTAAGTTCGAGTACACGTATCTGGGGAGAATCTTGTAGGATGCAGTTTGGAAGAAGTTGGCATCATGTTGGATCTGTCTGAGGGCACTGACATCAACAGCTCATCAGGTGGGATGTTTATCTGCTCCTTATGAGCATACATTATGTACTCATATATCCACAGCTGTAACCATCTTGGTGATGGTCATTATTTGCCCTGCAGAACTTGGACTATTTAAAGGGGGAATATTTCCCCTTTGCCCTGATAAATTCAATTTCATTGTATGTTTTCCTAGTAGTGGGTTTGAGCAGAGCAGTGGTGAGCACTGTCTCAGTGGAGAGTGAGTCAATCTCTTGTGACTTATCCTCATGTGAACTATATTTGATTGTTCTAAGGTGGCTGAGTCTTGGCTGCTGAAAGAGCAAATAAGCAAAAGGCTGCAGCCAGGCTGGAAAAGTGCTGTCAAAATTGCTTTCTCCCCCAAGACGTTTGAAGTCCCAGTGAAAGGATCTTTTCCATATGGAACTAGCATAGAGAATATACTTTTGTACATGCCATCCAGGTTGAGTTATTTACACACTGCTGTGTGATGATGCAGAATGTGAAGTGAACAACAAGTCAGGATGATGGAAAAAAACTGGCAATGAAACTGGTTTTGTTGGGAAGTAATCTCTGGTTTGTGTGAGAAGTTCTTGTGTTGAAAATAATCACAGCTTAATTCATTGTATCCCAGGGCATCAGGCTGGTGTTGGACTACGATTATCAGTCCTTGCTGGTTCAAGAGCAAATTAGCAGGGGGTGAGGAGACTTCCACTATTTAAGCTACCATAATAGCATTTCTGAATCCCATCTTCTTTTCACTGGAGAGATGACATGGTTCAGGTGAAAGGTGTTTGCTGATCATCCTTTGTAGGAATAGCATTTGGGGCTTTTTCCTTAAAGCAGAACATGGCTGGAGTGTTTTCAGTGAAGTGCTTACCTTAAAATCACAAATTTATAGTGATTCAGGAATAATCACATCCTGTCCTGGTTTTTTCATGCTTAAATTTTGCCTCTCTTGAGGTGAGCAAAATATGGGCAAAGGTGAAAGAAATAGAATTTTCTTTGACAAAGTTCTGACAAAACCCATATATCCAAGTAGACTTCTATTTTATTTGAGACTTCTATGCAGAGTGTTAAGCTGACAATACAGTAAATAAAGGAAACAAGTCCCATTTCAGTGTGTGGTAAAATATACATTCTATAGTTCTACTGAAGAGTTTTGTGAACAGCTTAGTCATTAGGTTAGTAGTATTTATTGGTTCAGAGAGATCATGGATACATGTGGGGGAAAACACTGGTTGTTTAGCTATGAACCAATTGAAGCAGTTAAATTTTTCTGCTGCTAGTGAATGTAGAAATTTTCTGCACTTGTTTTATTTGATAAGAATTCAGTGAACCTTATTCCACCTTTTTCTTGAAAGCTGTGAAGCTGTTAATTACAGAAGTAAGCAGGATTCACTGATTCTAGTGCAGTACTGGGAGTCTGTTCAGCCAGGCTCAGAAAAGGAGATTTTCATTTATGTCCTCTGCAACAAAGAAGAAGAAAACATTATTAACATTTTATGCCAAAGAGACATTTTTATGCTGTGTCACTATCAATAAGGTGACTGATGCTATGAATGAGCAATCAACTGGCAGAAGTATACATGTATTATGACTGGTAAATTGTCATCAGAAGAGCTGGAAAAATTCTGAGAAGAGTGAAGGCTCTGTGTGTCTGACCTCTGACCAGAATCAGCCTCCACTTAAAATTAGGGACTTGCTAGTAAGATTTTGAACTAATTTCTTTGGTCTGCTTGTTTGGCCAAATGCCTTCTGTCACATAGCTCTTCTGGGATTAACCTGTGCTACGTTGTTAACCCTGCTGACCTTTTGCAGTCTTCTTATTACTGGTCTGTTTTCCTCTCAGCACGGTAGCCATGAGCTTCTGCTTACAATTTCTTTGCCTTACGTTGAGGTCTGAGTAATTTTCTTGATGGGAACATTCTGTCAGGTACATCTGCCTATTCTTTTAGGTTTACCTTCCTTAATCCCAAAGCAGTGGCACCATTCCTTCAAAGCGATGAGTTTGTCCTGGTCTCCATCGCACTCTTGGAAGAAACGGGTTATGCAGTGTTCCATGGGAACAAGGGAGGCTCTCAAAGGTGCGAGCTCCGAGTGTGTTAATAATCTGAAAGAAAGAGCAGGTATAGAGAGCTGCATTTCCTTAATAAATCAGCAGGATTATCAAAGGTGATCTAAGGTGCTAGAAGACAACAACGGTGGCTTTATCAGAGATGCCCCAGTGGATTTTGTTACGATGCTTCGAGATGCCCCAGTGGATTTTGTTACAATGCTTCTGCAGTGAATCTGTCCCAGGTCATTATAAAGATATCCAATATCTGATGAACTAAAATGCTTTTGCTGCATGTTTGTTTGCTAACATCTTTTTTCCTAGGACAGGTATTACTTGTGTAGTAATTACAAGTATTGCAAGGAGTGACTTGCTCACAGCTCATCACTTGTGGAGTTCTGTTGTTAATCCTCAGGAGATCAAGCTTGCAAAAGTGCTTAGCTGTGTTCTAAAACAGTAGGTGTGATTGTCCCGGGGTATTGAAGGTCTGAACTTGGAAATATGGATCCCATCACTGAGTGATATGATCAAAAGCTTGAAATCTGAGTTATGTTCTCAGAAGCTGGAGGCTTCCTCTGAACTGTGACTGTATCTGCTCCTTAAACTGAGAGACCTCTGTGGTATTTGTTGAAAACTATGGATACCTCACTAGTGGATTTTTGCTGCCAGGGCTCTGTCCTTTGTACTTAGCCTGTTGCTCTTAGCTTCAGTAATAACAGGATGTTTTCCTGGCTGAGGGCATTAGTAGGTATTCAGACACTGTAGAGCTTACAGTGTAATACATGATCATGCAAAGCGAGAGGATAACAGATTCTGACCTAGGACATGGCCAGGAAAACAATGAGGGAAAAAGTTTTGTGTTAGAAAAGGGGGGATACTAGCTTCTAACAGTTGAGGGACTGATTCTATATGTAGAGAATCCTTTGAGGGGTTTAGAAAAGTAAAACAGCCTGAGTTTAATTAGCAAATCAGAACTGAACCACTAGTATTTTTTTACCTGTCCACAGGGTGCTGATCAAGCTGGTGAAACTGCCAGTGCACAGGATACACATACATGTGGTAATTTTTCTCAAAGTCATGCAGGAGCAGCTCAACTGGATGGTCACCAGCCACAAGGCGCTTGTTATTCTGGTAGATCTTTTTGACCTGAACACAACACAGAAATTGTTATTTTTTGTTTAGGGATGAAGATCTGTACTGAAGAGAACTATCTGGGAAGAAGGTGTTCAGGAGAAATGAAACTTGATAATAAAATACCACTGAGGAAGTGGGTTTTAGTGTTTGTGACCATATGCAGCATGAAAAGCTTGCCTCAGGTAGTGCAGGAGATTTTTGTTGCTGTCCATGTCGACTTTGGCAGTAACTAGAAAGGAAGTGAAATTCTTGTGGCTTAGTTGTCAGATTTAGCTAAGGCAGTAGCCTCAGCTGCTTAGGAGATTAAACCAGTTTTATCACCTCTTCTGTCCTGAGCAAAGCAACTCATGTTTTGGTGTGAAATAAGCCATCTCAGAAGTCATGTAATTCATACCATTTAGTATGAGATGTTCTGGGCTCGTCCATGTAACTAACTGATTGGTCTTATTTGAAAAGGATTGCTGACCTTATTCCTTTGCTTTTCAGTTAGAATCCCAGATGTGTTCAGGTCACGTTCATAATACTGGATGAGGATGTTCTTAAGCCAGTCTCGCATCCGGAGGGGAAACTGATCCACTTCATAATCAGTGCAGGGGGGGATGTCTGTGCCAAAGAGGAAAGCTTTTGTTAACAAGTCATCTGTTAAGTCCCCATTCGAGCATTTCTGAGATTTGAGATCTCACTATCAAACTTCCAGTTAAAATTGATGGAACTGTTGATACATAAAATTGTGACTGCACCTAATGTGTTCAATTACAAATCTACAATTTTTTGGTGCACGTGCTTAACCAGTTGTGCAAGCCACAGCCTTTATATATCTGGGCAGCTTCTGAGCGTAGTTGTGCAGTGAAACTGTTATAAATCAGTTGCATGGAAGCAGAGTTTTTGACAGCAAAGGAATATTCTGGCTGGGAATGCACTTTCCTTCTACTATATGCAGCACATGAAGAGGTTGGAAATCAGTTCTGGCTTTTAGATCCTGACTTCCTCATTTGGCATCTAAGTTTGGTTGTTGTTTTTTGGGGTTTTTTTTCCATGGGGGTTTGAGATGGATATTTTCATTTACTAACTCTCTGCAAACACTGCTTTTCTGGTCAAGGATTTATAAAAATCTTCAGAGGCTATAGCAATAGGAACATATAAGACAGTGCAGGGGGAAGATAAGGTCAACAACAAATTGGTGTAACCACAGGAGAGATGTCTAGGTTTCAGATATTTTTTTAAACATGCTTATGTTTTGAAGGTCTTAATTAGCAGATAATTGATGCACAAGTGGCAGATTACAGGAATAAAAGTAATTTAGGGCTGGCTGATGGATTAAGGCTACTGGTTCTTTATACGTAGGTGAATTCTTCACAGGAAAACAAGCTTACATTTGCAGGAGCCCATATAGTCTAGGTGCAGCTGGCGGCCCATTTTTGTCCCTTCCAGTTGACATTTGGTGCCAAAGAGTTGACATGTGCCATCATAAGTCTTGTTATCCGTACCACAAACCTAAAGGAGGAGTGAAAAGCAAAACCAAGCCCCACCACCACTGTGTTGAGAAAATAAAAACATCATTAACATGTGGTGAATGCCCACAGGGAGTACACGTGATCAGAAGTATCGGAAATACTGGTTGTTGTATGCCCACGTGAGGATTAGTTGTCTGTACTTGCACGCCCGGTTTTGCAACACTTGAGTTTATTTTTGTGGTTGTAATATAGCCTCTGAGATGCTGTGGGATTATTTTACCCAGTATGTACTAGTACTCAGCTCATGCTCTAGAACACCAAATGGATACATAGAACTTTTAGTGACAGGGAAAAGCTGCAATCCCTGAGGGACTGAGTGAAGCAAGTCAGTTACTGTGTAGTTACATGGTTTCATACTTCTTTCAAGCCATAGTGAGTTTGGGTGCTTTATACTTAATTTTGCAATCACTCAAACTCACTTGCACACTTTTTAGGGTAGAATCATTCTAAATAATAGCAGGGGAATATGTTATCTTGTGAACATTTTAGGTGGCTTTTCCCAGTCCTGTGCACTGGGTGAAATACTCACATGCTCATAGTCTTTGGTGGGAGCGCAAGCAGCAGGATCTTGGCAAATGCAGTGGAGTTTCCCTTGTTTGTCTGCGTGGCAGACTTTGCCTCTTTTGCAGTGGAAGTTCCGACATGGGTCTGGCAATCCTAGCAGGAAAGAGGGACTGTTAGAGGTGATGGGATGAAGCCAAGTGTTTGTCAGATACTACTGACAGCCAAAGCAAAATACAACCCAATATTCACTAAAAAGTTCAAGTGCCTTTTTAAGTTTGTTAAAATGAAGCTGGATCTTGTATTGAATAAAACAAGCCAAACGTTAAATGAGGATTTTTGTCAGACTTCTAGCAGTCCCAGATTTGAACTGGATGGGGAAATAATTTTCTCAGAAAAAGCTGTTTCTTCTGTAAGGACTGACATTCACTTCCAGCTTCCTTTGGTGAAACATATCCCATCTGTCTTTGCTGAATCAAGCACTGGCATTTGTCCCACTCCTGCTTGAATCCAAGCTACTGTTCTGAAACTTAAAGCTCTCAGTGCAAGGTAATTCCTATTTCTGTATAACTGACACGAAAATTTGTGCACTGCCTACAAATGGTTTTCTCAAACAAATTACTAAATCCAAGGGAGTATGGAAGGGATTCTCTGGGAACACAGGATTAGGCACAAGTACAGTTCAGTCATGTGAAATCCTGTGCTGCAAAAGGCAGGAAAGAAATGCAGACCAGCAGATTCCTCAGCTGCAGAGATTTGGGAATTACATGACAGCTTTGCTTGGGGCTTACCAAGGAGAGCCTCCTCATTCCTGTTGCTGACACTTTCCATCTCGCCATGAGAACTGCCTGTAGTCTTAACCTGCACAGTCACAGAGGCACAAGCAGAAAGTTGTGGTAAATCTTGGGAAGAAAAAAAAATACTTGGACAAAATTTTTTCAGGTCCAAATATAGAGCTGGCTGAGGCACAGTTTGCTCTGCAGCAGAGAGAGGTTGCTATGCAAAATGTGTGAGAAGAGCATAAAGCCTCTGGTAGTATTAACATGCTCTTGTTATTTGGGGAAAAAAATAGAGTAGGAGGTGGAGAGAGAGAGAAATGGGAGCTCAGTAACTCCTGAGTTTCTTATAATTATTCTGTGGACTCTAGTCCTGCCTTTCCAAGCTGTTCACTTTTGTGTAGTAGTGTTTAAAATCTTTGTGAGAGAGGAGTAAACGGGCTGTCCTAGTAAGCTGGAGACTGGGTTTCAGGTTTTGTATCTGTATTTATTTGTGTGTTTCATTACACACCCCATTG
Source organism: Rhagologus leucostigma (assembly GCA_013397725.1). Taxonomy (NCBI): domain Eukaryota; kingdom Metazoa; phylum Chordata; class Aves; order Passeriformes; genus Rhagologus; species Rhagologus leucostigma. Next base: position 47,247 of record VZTD01002404.1, on the reverse strand, counting down.
GGGCTGGAGCTCTTACGTGAATGGTGAATGGTGTTCACTTCCTTCCTGGTCCAACTCACCTAAATGCTCTGTGTGCAGTGACATAGCGTGAACCAGAGGAATAGTGAATAAAAGGGGAGATGGGACTTCTGCATATTAATAAGTTATTACATCTGTTTTTCTCCAACGTGTCATTTCAATCATCAGGAATTTAAATTTGGAATTGGTCCCTCTCCCCCTTTTTGTAGTATTCCAATTTTATTTTAAAGATAATTTACCTTATCTTCACTGTCCATTGAATTCATGCTCTGAACAGAGCTACCCATTTTCAGTTGTTGCTTGTTGTCAGAATTAGGTGGCTCATGATCATAATCATCTTCTTCAGAATGAGCAAGGTCCTTAATCTTGTCAGTTTGGTAATCCTCAGTCTCTCTATGAACTGCAGTGACGTCTTCAGTGTTTCCTTCCCCTTCAGGCTCAGTACTGGTGCTCTCCTGGTCATTACTCTGGATTCTCTCCTCTTCCTCATAGGCTGCTTCCTTCCACGTATTGCTGAGATACTCCTCACCAGCAATGTCACCACTGTCATGACCATTGTGATCATTACTGTCTTCCTTATCTTGTATTTTCACCACTGTGTCATGATCACTCTGATAGTTCACTTGAATATTGTCTTTTCTCTCTTGACTTTGCTGTTTGCCATCCTGATCTTCATTATGGTTTTTTTGAGAGAGGGGGATTTCTTCTTTATAGGGCTTCTTCTGGCTGTTCTCACTCTCTTCTTCCTCTACGTCGAATTTCTCGCCATGTCTCTTGGTTTTTCGGGTTGGTTGGCTGGAATCTCTCAGGAGTTCATCTGATTGCATGCTGTTCTCATGTTGCTGTCTTTTGTGTCGGTCACCTTGGCGTGTCCGGTGACCTTTGTGCTTTGTGCCTCTGTAATCAGTGTCTTCACCCCATTCCTCGTCCTCTTCTTCCATACTTTCCTCTTCATTGCTTTCACTGTTTTTTTCAGACAGGCCAACAGCATTTTTGTTATATTTCCACATGTTACGCTCATGATGAAGGCTGAAATCACCTACTGGGTGTTCTGCATGGCCTGGAAGGTGTCGGTTTGCTGTGTTCCCATTTTTCTCATGCTTCCTGAGCTGGTCATGCTCAGAGCTGGACTGTTGTTTGCCGCTGCTCCCAGAGTCACTGTCCTGGTTATCAGAAGTCAAACCTACTTTATTGTGCAGTGCAAGGAAATCGATGCTTTTCAGGCTGTTTTTCACTTGATGCTCGCTCCCAGTTCTTCCTTGTTTCCTAATGGTCTGGGGCTCATCCCTGTATTCAGCGCCTGGTACTGATACCTCTGGTTTTAAGATTCTGTGACTGGGAAGCAAATCACTCTTGTCTACATGCCCTGTGTTCTCTTCCTTTGAGGCTTCAGGATAAATATATTCACTCTTGAAAAAAAATTTAAAAATAACAAGTATGTTAATAAATCTTAGGATTTATTCGAAATTGATGCAGTGTTATTTTTGCCTTGTGTTGCAAAGCATGGTACTGGCTTTATTTGTTTTCTTTGTATGTGCTCCTCTTAAACCAGCCCAGAGCATGAAATTCACATGATGTCCCTTCCCTTTCTCAGCAAATCTGTTTATCTCTCCCTTCTTTTATTACTGGAGGTTCTGGAGAGGTCTATGCAACTCTGTTGCAGAGACAGATGCATATGGGTGTCTTGTGAAATCCCAAAATGCTGAATTAGTGTTTTAGTCATAACTCCAGGTGCTTGTAGGCTGCAGTAATTATCACTTACTCAGAGTAGGGGGATGTGAAACTTAACTTCCTACACAGATAAGGGAAAAATAAGGGATCTGGAAAAGAGGAGCAGGGGAAGAGAGGGCACCTTTCACAAGGTGTCGTGATAGTAATTCCTGAGGAGTGCCCTGCATTGATTTCATAATTCATATGTTCATCTACTTTGAGTGTGATACATCATTGCTTCCTGGCCGAACTCACCAGGAACTATTGTGTGTGGTGACAATCACTGTATCATAAGATCAACAATAGATGTTTGAGTGCCTTTTTTTTCTCTTATTCTGTCAAGCCAGTAGCAAAACTAGTACCTTCAGTGGAAAAGGTTCAAATGCTTGAGAAGAAAGCAGATACTAAAACGACTGTCAGGTCTTGCTGCAGCAATTACCTTTCTGCTGCTGTGTGTATTTCTGAGCAACACTTATGGACATTCAGTGTTGCTTATTGCTTACAGCAATATAGCACCTAATGCTGATTTTTCTTAAAGCTCTTGGGGTGTTTAATTTGGGAAGAATGGTCCTTCTCAACACCCAAGTTGCAGGAATAGCTTTTCCTTTAGTTTGGGCATGACTGCTTGGAAACAAACACTCCACTCACAAATACTTATACAATTTTTTTTAAAAAAAGGCAGGATTGGAAATATTCATTTGGTTCTTGTAGATCAGCTGTATCCTATTTCCTAATGTCAAAGTGGTATCTTATTGTTTTACAATTTTGTGTTTTGCCTGGTGTCCTTGCTGATGTGGGATAGTATTGGGAAATATATTCACTGTATCAGTTTCAACCCTAACTTTTTCAAGGGAAGATTGTATATTTGCTCAAATCTGACAGAAATTCATGGTGGAGCTTTTCCAAAGCTCTACAGATTCAGAAAACACAAGGCCAAACAGTCTTTAAGATTGTCTGTCGTGGGTGCCTGTGTTTGAAGCAGCAATTTGAGAAAGATTTGGCTCATGTCTTGACAGGAAGTCTTGTCCTGCACGTGTCCTGCAGACATGTGCCTGGAGATGGCTTCCAGATGCTGCTTTCTGTTATACCTTTGTCCCCTGGATAAAATCAGCTCTTGGAACTCAGGTGCTCCTGAAGGAACCTGGGCAAATTTCAGTCACTGTCTGTGATTAGATACTCTGGGGGAGAACTGGCCTTTGATAAATGATGCACGCACTTGGAACTGATGACTCATGGACTATTGAAAGGTCTTGTTTTGATGCAAGTGTCTTCTCTGTGTTATTTCTGGTAGACAGCCATAGGCTACGAATGAATGTTTATACCATTTCTTCAGCTGGAGAGTTCATTAGGAAAAGTTAATTTTTTGTTTTTCATAGTGCAGAGTACCATCTGGATTGATATGAAATGTCTCTGGAAGGCTGTACAGAGTGGGATATAGCTTATAATTAAAAATAACAAGAAGGTTAGCATAACAGCTGGGATTTTGAATCTCTTACTACAGAGCCTGACCTGAGTTTAGTAGCTCTGAAACATCCAGTGGCTTGGAGCCAAGATCCATTTTGTCTGAGCCACAAAGGCTCACCAGAACAGTGCAATAAAAAGGAGTTTTAATTTGGGTCAGCCATGGATGCAAAACTGTGGGCTCTGTCATTAGCACACATATGTGGCATAGGGAGGCCTGGTGAAATCTTCTGTCTCATTGCCATCAGGGCATCTGGCTCATCAGCCACAGAGTGCTCTGCCAGGACAAGCTGTGTCTGATGCTCTGCACCGTGAATAATGAAACATATAGTGGCTAAAATTCTTACATGTTTGAGACTGCATATGATCCCTTGGGGTGATAAACTGAGGATTTCATCCTCCTCCTGTACTGGAGCTGTGGTAACCACAATTTTGACTGTCATTGGAGCTTATTGCTTGTACAAATGTGGGTAATGATGATATGTGGGGATTCATTTAAGGTAATTTTGTTAATAAGTGAAACTTCATTCTGAGCTTTAGATTTTGTCCTGTTTGCAGCTGTTTAATATGCAAGGCATGAGATACTTGGCACTAATTCTTGGGGTGAGAGGGCCTAAAGTTTTTTAACATAAATCAGTTTGCCAACCAGTGTGTATGTGCTAATGTGTTTTTAGATTTGAGATGAATAATGTTACTTCTTATTTAAAGAACAAGAAGAGTACCTTTTCTGGAGTTTTCTGTCTGTGAGTTCTGGGCTTGTGGTTTACAGGATGGGTCTAAAAAAGACAAATATATGAATATCTGCATCTCCATAAAAATCTTGTACAGGTTAATGGGATAACATAGAATATTCTCAGAATGGGAAATTAGGTGCCTGGTAATAATAGCATGATGAGGACTTACTGGAATAGCAAAAACTGGTCCTACAAGACAAATGAAGAGAGCTACAGCTTTCATGCTTTCCAGATCTTGTTGAGGACAGTGGTTAATGGGGTAGGGCTTAGAGGTTTCCTTTCTGCAAGAAACATGAAAACAAAACAAGTTAGGATTTGGGTGTAAAGACCTAGAAATGACTGATGGAAGCAATGCAGTGGCTGCTGTAACTTGTTTAGTCTGGAGACCCACAAAATTGCCATGCGGTATCCTGTACTCAGGATATTACACCAGCTTAACTAGAGGACACTTTGGTCTCAGTTCTTTGACAGGGATTAAGCTGTAGGTTGTGTTCACAAACTCCAGTGGGTGTTACTGAAAGGCAGAGTTGTGACATAGGTTGAGTATTTAAATACTTACAAATACTTTTAAGTATTTATCCACTCTTCTGAGATACCATTTTCTGAAAAATGCCTCTTTTTTACTGTTGTCTGAGGCAGTGCCTGCTTGTGGCATCTCTACGGCTGACGTGTCTCCTGCCTGCTCCTTCTGTACTTGGTAGGAAGAATTAAGTGATGAAGTTCTGCTCAGCAGGTCTCCAAGCTCAGAAGTGCTGCCCAGGCTGCCTGAAGAATGGGTGCAGTCCTGCTTTGGATGCAGTCCTGCTTCTGTGTTTTCCTGTAAACTGTCGCCTGTAGTGTACACTTTTGGAATACCCGTCTGTTAAACATTGTTTAATGTCATTATCTTTCAGTTAATGAAGATCAAAATACTCATTAGTGGGGTGTATCTAGTATGCAATCCTTTTTTTCTTGCAGTTAGCTCATTCAGTCTCCAAATTACCTCTTGACTAATTATCTGTTATCTCTTTGGCATTCACAGTTGTCCAAGATGTTTTCAGAGGGAAAGGCAGAATACAACAAAAGCCATTAATGAGCATATGCAAAATGCCTCACTGGGCTGGGTATGGGCAGTCACTTCAGATCAAGGCAAGTGTTGTTAGACTGAGGGTTATGCAGGCAACTTGTCAGAAATGCAGGGAAGCAACCCAATTTCATGTAAAGCCCTAAAAACTGCATACTTTGCTTTTTGAAGGCCTGGCAAGTGACTGAGGAAAGAAGGATCTGAATGTCAGGTAGGCTTGATTTCTGTTTCTTTCTGTTCCTGGTGAGCAACACAGATCTGGGCATGTCACTTAACTGAGTTTCCTTTGTAAAAACTCTCATTTGTCATACTTGTTTTGGTGAACTAGTTTAAGAGTTACAAATGAAAAGTTCTGCGTGTTGTATTTTATTTATAATTGCAATTTTCTAATTTGGCTTGTGTCTCTGTCTGTAAAAGTTGCCTCTCCTGCCTTTGTCGAAATAGTGAAAAAGTAGTTGGAATAAATCTGAGTTAAGGTGGCAGGACAGGGCTTTTGTATTTTCTTTTCTGATTAGTAGCAAGCCCACAGCAGCCCATAGGAAGCACAAGTCTTGAATAAGTATTGAATTATTAGGGAAGCCTGACCACACTGAATGGAGTGTCATATGATGCATTGTGAGGGTTTTTTTTTTTTTTCACTGAAATCTAAGTGGGAAGACATTTCATTCTTGCATTAATTTCCAAATATGTCCTACAGAAGAGAATTTTTAAAAGCAAGCTTTTGTAACATGTAAGTTTAATAGAACTGTCAGAAAGGAACAATTACACAAGAAGCTATTTTTAAAAGCAGGGAGACATCACCCTGGGAAAATAAATTATACTCTGCAGGAGAATCTGTAGGAAAACTTAGCTAAAAGGTGAATAGGAAAATTTCTTGAATGTGGTGGGGTTTTTGACCAAGAAATGAGGAATTTAACAATACTTCAGTGTGGGTTATTGAGCAAGCAGTGCTAACTTGGGTTACTGGGTTTGCATGGCAAGGTTTTGGTGGCAGGAGGCTACAGGGCTGCCATTCTAATAGTGTCAGCAGTCACTTGAAATACTCATCAATGACATGATTTTTTAGTAAAAACGTAAGTGTGATACTCTTAAATTACAACTGGTAATTACATGGTAAGTACAACTGGTAATACATGTTTCTGTTTCTAGGTCTGTTTCAGAAGCCCTTGTGAGACCACGAGTACATCATATGTGTGGAAGCTGGTTCATGTGCCTACACACATAAAACTAAAAGGCAGAGTTTGAGGCAGATATCTGATCTGAGTAAAAGAAGAGATCACAATAAGAAAATAAATATTAAGGCATAAAACCATTTCACTCATTCTGTACCAGTAAATAGCAGCTAATGAGAACTGATCCCTCTGATGCTGCCAGTTTTACAGCTGCAAAAGTCCTCAGGCATAAGTCCTTGATGGCTGAGTGCAAACAGATCAAAACCAAACCAAGAGTATTTCAGGACATCTTAAAACAATTTTTAAACAAACCATTCACATTAACTTAATGCAATTGTTTAATCTCTTACATTTCCCTTCTACCATTTAATTCTATTTTCTACTTGTTTAGATCTGAGTTTTTAGAGTTTTGCGGTTCTTTTTACCAGAGCTCTCTGTAATTTAAGACCAGATCAAGTCAAAATGAGCTGCTTTGATTTAATTTGAGGAGGATCAAAATTAGACTTACTTATTAGGCAGAATTATTTTGATATTAGTTGGTGGGTTTTGTCCTCTCCCAGAATCTGCATTTCTCTCAGGGGCTCCCTGTTTGGTATATGTTTTCACTAAGTCTACCAACACATTTTTGAAAGGTTCCTCTAAGGCCAGCCAGAATTCTCTCTCTCTTCTCCAATATGAGAAAAGAAGGGTGAATCTGTTTTTTTGGCCTTGTCTATGGGACTAAGGCTCCTAAACTAATATTTCAAGAGATTGTTAAAGTGTTGGGAAATCAGGTCACATCATGGCTTTCAGCTGGACCACTGTACGCTTCCAAAGGAGGTGTGTACTTTTCTTGGCTCTTGTTGGCCATAATGCTTTATTGTGTTGCAGGATCACTGGAAAAATAATTATTCCAGTGGTAAGGTAAGAGTTGTCTTCCTCAACACAGTAACTACACACTGTTTCCTCTTACAAAGGACATTTCTTTCTGTTCTAGACATAAACATCTGAAATGTGTTATCCTTAAAACAGATGATACTGTATGAAAGCTTCAGCTATTTTGCAGTAAGTGAAAAAAAAATTGCAGAGGTTTAGATATAAAGCATTCTTAAGTTTTAATTAAGAATAAAGAAGAAACAGTACCATAGCAGTAGAAGAGGTGCTCCTTCTTGGCCTGCCACTGATGTACTGGAAATCCTTGAGCCTTGCAAAATGTTGCTGCTTTTCCTGAGATGTATTTTGGTGTCTGAAACAGACACTCTCAGCAAATGCCTTGTGCTCCAAGCTTCAGTGAAGGAAGAGGGTACTCTTTGGGTCTTGGTGGAACAAGGAATCCTAGGCTTCCATGGGATGAGGTGGGGGCAATGGGCTACTGGAATTCTGCTGGATTAATTGACTCAGAAAGACAATTTAGTGTTCACGGGCTGCGGGCCAGTGGAGCTCAGCGGCTGTGTGGGAAGGACATATTTAGTGTTGTGCAGAGAGGGGAGCCAAAGGGAGCGGGTGCAAGAGTTTCTGCTGCATCAGCTGCTCCCAGAAGAGCTGAACTAAGGGATCTGCTGGGGCAGCCACACTGTGGGCCCGGGAGAAAGTGGAGCACAGGGGTTGCCAGTCCTTGCTAAACTGCGCAGTGTTGTTTCAGTATGCTGCATATGGTGCGTGTAAGCCTGCAAAATTAAATATGTAAAACTCAGTATTGGTTGGAGACTCCTGCATAGCTCTGGGGGGTTTGCTATTTGGAAGCTGTTGCCATGGCTCTGCTGCCTGTCTGCCATAGCGACGGCACAGAGCGAGCTGGTGAGGAGTGTAGAAACCTCTGTGAGCCTCTGCAGCAGAGGCTTTGTGGCTTTTGGTTCTGCAAACATTAATGAGTTTATTCTTTATTTTTTTCTCATCTCATTATTCCATAAAATGCTCCACCTGAACTGGAATACTTTCTGAGAGGTTGTCCAGAAATAACGGAGGGGATGCAGCAATGTAAGAGCAGAGGCACTTCCACTGATAAAGTCAGCAGATCCAGCCTCAAATTCCCCATTCTGCCAATATCCTCTCTTCCTAAAGAGGACACTTTGCATATGGTGTTGACATGACTGGAAGAGAAGTTGAAGCAAAATGAAATGAAGTGTGTGAATGGTAGGAACTGTAATGCAAATGCTGAAAATTCAGTCACTTTAGATAATATTTTAGTATGGTTCTTTTTAAAGTTACAGTTTTACTGGCTTCTGCTCTGTTCACCCAAAAAGGTAATAGACACTGGGTGTTGATTAGACAAGATGCAGTGAGAAATGTACAAAAATTGACCACGTTTTATGTGGCCAACTGTGAAGTTCATCGTTAATTAAAAAAAAAAAAAAAAAAAAGAGCCTGAAATCACAGCTGAGCCCTCGCTCTGTAGACCAAGCAGAAAAAACCCCTTTGACAAAAGCCCATGAGAAATTCTTTAAATCCCTTCCTCTTTTATCTCTGCTTCTCTGCCTGGAAACTAATTCATGCCTATTGGAGTTGAAATTCTGCTGGTCTGTCAGCCAGTCAGTGTCTGAAAGGAGTGGGGATATTTCAGAATTTCCCATTTGTTTTTTCTTTTGTTGTGCATCCTGAAAAGATGATTGGTTTTATCTGTTCAAAACTTTGTTGTGTGCTGTGCTGTACCATCAGATTAGCTTTACTGGGTTATCAAAGATAAGTGTCTTTCCTGTGATTTTTCAGTATTCCAGATATGGATGGACTCTCAGCTGATAGAAGAAAACTGTTCAGGTGGCTCCCCAGAAATTAGGACAAGTACACCAATGTTAATTTTATGGTAACTAAATATTAACTCATTTTGTCATAAGATTTTCTGATAATGGCTATTAACATTGCCTTGAAGTCCTTAATTCACAAATAAAAAGCTCCAGACCGTGAAGAACTGTGCAGAAACTTGAAGCGGAAATTTGTAGGAGTTTGAAGGTTATTATTGGAAAACTGTACGTGATTTGTAGGCTTTGCCTGTTTCTGTGTTTAAACAGCTTTCTTGGGACTAACCGGGCAGTTGGGAGGAAATGGTTTGGTTTTCAGGACATTGAGGGATTATACATTGTTTATCAGAGCTGTTACATATTTATGAAATATTTCATTAAACAAAATTTTCTAGCTTTGCATTTGATGACAAAATGCTTCGGTTGAGAAGATGTCTGGTTGTTTTCCTAGGTCACCAGGAGGCCTGAGCTTGGCTTGGAACCATCAGTCCTAGCGCTCCAGTCCTCAGCCAGTCCCATTGTGTCAGGCAGTGTACTTTTTTGGAAACTTTTCCAGTGGTGGATTAGTAGTTCTGTCACCAGAAAGAGGTGCTGTGCCATTGAGGTAAAGCATGGGGGGAAGAGGGGAGCCAAGTAGTTGCTGAGCTAAGTGAAAGGGAGGATATGCAACAAACAATAGGGAAAGATTAAACACAGAAGAACGAAGACAGATGAGTACAAGGAGGTGAAAAATTTTGTTTTATCTGTCTAACTGTGACAGCTGCTAAATAGACACTTTAAATAAAGGAAGAAGAGCAAAACCTCAGGGAATTTTGCGTTATATTTATTCGTATGCCTGTCTTGCATTGTGTTCTCTGGCAGCGAAGATCTGTGGGTCTGACTGACTGACTGTGGGGGAGATGGAGTTAGGCTCAGAAGACATTTGTTTTTATTGTAGCTGTCTGCACCTCTGCATGCTCAGTCCAGCCAGAGGGTTCAGATCTCTGCCCACAAGAGAGTGGTGTTGAGCCATCCACTTCCAGACCATGTACCAGGGTTCAGCTTACAGGTTTTTAAAATGTAAAGTAAATTTTGACCTTGGTGCTCATTCTGATTTACGAATAAAGTTTGACTGTTCCAACAAATATGCTTTACCCCAAAATGAAAATGCGTAAGCAAGTTGGAACTCAAGTGTTTTAGTGTAGATAAAGAAACTGTGCACGTATACTGGGTATCATATCAACGATATAATACCTAGCTATGTATCTGTGGTTTTTTCTCTTTTTACTAGAGAGAAAAAAAGAGCAAAAAGAACCACAAAACAACAGGCAGATGTGAAACAGTTTGAGTCTGATTGCAGTTATTGCTGATATGCTTGTGCCGTGGAGTCCCAGGTGGTGAAGATCACAGTCTGCCAGGTGGTGTTGAGAGGGCTCTAAGCACATCCCTGGTTGCCTCTTAGCCATTAATTAACAACTGATCAGGAAATTTAGGGAAGTCTTGGTATAACTTCCTTAACAAAAGGTGCATCTGAAGCCTTTGATGAGCCTGTGATATGGCCTAGATTTAGATAACTGTATATATTACTTAGATTCTCAAAAGATCACAGCCTGTAGCAGCTCCTGTTGGAAATGCTGGCGAGTACTGCCTGTCCTTTCCTACTGGAAATAATTGGTAGGGTTCATGTGGACCACAGCGGCATTTCATGGGGAGTTTAGTTTTCTTGAGAAAGGTAAAAAAACTGGTTGGAGACAGTGCTGGGGGTAGGAGGGAGCTGGTGCCTCTGACCAGCTCTGTTCAGTTGTGCCACCCTAAAGCAATACTGGGGTTGGGGGGGCCTTCTGTGCCTAATTTTTGGGGAGGCAGGAGAATATCAGTTGTGGCTCTTTAGGTACCTTATGATAGAGATTCTGGTCAGGAAGGTTGCCCAAGTATTTTTGCATTTTCTTTCTAAATCAATTTATCTACCCAAAATAAATCTCTGATAATTATAGTAAATATATTATATAGGTGTGTACATATACAAATATATGTTGCAACTTCTGGGCTAAGTAATATTAGTACATTACTCCTCTTTTCTTTCCTCAAAAGAAAGAAAACCTAACTGCCTTCTGGAGGCTCCTTTTGCTGAATTTGGACTGAAGTCCTCATAATCTGAAAAATGAAATTTTGGCACAGCTTTTTTCACTCCAACGGCTGCCCTTCTCAATTAGATACTGGCAATGCCTGGTGTCTCTTCGAGACCAGCAAGCATCTCTGGAGCATAATAATAAATGCATATGAGCTGCCGATGAGTATTTTGAAACTGAGTTATCTCCCAAGAGTTTTTAGTGAAAAATCTTGACAAAGTGTGGCTTATCATTAAAAACATTTAAAAAATCACAGAGACACCAAGTTAAAAGTCTTCCTATGTGTTCTTTTTGGCCTGTTACTTGGTCAGTTCTGCATCTAAAAACAGGTTCCCTTGAATACAGACTATATGGTTGCACGGTTTATCTTTTGCTCTAATCCAGGAGGCCCCCATAATCAGTGTTTTATTCCATACAGCAGTAGTTCTGTCTACTTGCACATTACAATTCCTTTACTTTATGACATGGAGTTTTCAAACCCTTCAGCAATCTCAATTCATCAAAACTTTATTGTGGCTTTTTATTTCTTGTTCTACCTGTGTTAAATGCTGTACTGGACGTAAATCTGTCTGTGATTTTCATGATGCCTGGGAAGACAAGAAGTGCCAGGCAGGACTCCTGTTGCCTGGATGTATGGAATGAGCTGCACTTACGGTGTGTGGGAAGTGACTCCAAAGGGGGCCGAGGCTCCAGCACGGCTGCCCCTGTGCTGCTGCTATATCAGGCTTTGCCTCTGATGCAGTCAGGGTGTCAGAGACTCTCATCCTGTCTCCTGAGAGCTGCTGCTCTGGACTGTGTCATGCTTGACCACAGTGCCTGCATAGGTTGAAATTAAATGTTTAAAAAGGAGGGAGAGAAATAAACATCTTGCCCAGCCAGGGAACATTTGAGTCCCGTTGGGGAGGAGCTATTTTAAAGCTCAGACTGAGGGATAGCTATTTTCGCCCTTCAGTCAGACAGACTCAGCTAATGGTCTATATTGTTCAAACCATTTTCTTGACCAAATTCTTCAAAAGAGGAAGGAAAAAAGAGCAGGAAGAGTCCTTAAGCCAGCAAGAGGTAGACATGGCTCAAACATCAAAAGATCTTATCTATACCCTTCTGTTCTGCAGAGATGTGCTTTATTTTTATTATTCAGATGTGCATTTGCTTTAATAACGAGGCAAAGAGATGAAGTTCGGTGTGAGGATTTTAAGAGCAATTCTGCTGAAAACACGTTGTACAAGTTGTGCAATCTGTGTTAGAGAGCAGGTTGTTATTTCACTTAATCATTTCAGACACACAGTGCGGCGGGAGGCTTTCACGGAAGTGTAACACAGCAGGGACTGCTCACTGAGGCTTGTCTTCCTCATTTCTGATGTTCTTGCCTTAAAACTGCCTGTGTAGATGGATTTAAATCCTAGGGCAGGGGGAAAAACCAGTTTTATATTATGGATGGGTGCCATTTCATTGGATTTCCAACCTGACTGCCATGTGAAGCGGCTCTGCAGATGTTTGGGAGCACCATGAAGTGGGGACAAAAGCCATGTCCACTTGTGATGGGGAATCTGATGTAAAAAGTGTGTCGAGACACACAAAGAAGTTTATCAAGGCTGTTTATTTAGTAAGTGCTATGATCTTTGTTGGTGTCAGAAGGGCAACAAAGCTGGCAAAGGGTCTGGAGCACAAGTGTGATGAGGAATGGCTGAGGGAGTTGCAGGTGTTTAGCCTGGAGAAGAGAGGGCTCAAGAGGAACCTTATCACTCTCTACAACTGCCGGAAAGGAGGCTGTAGCCTTGTGGGGGTCGGTCGCTTCTCCCAGGCAACCAGCGATAGGACAAGAGGACACAGCCTCAAGCTGTGCCAGGGGAGGTTTGGGTTGGAAATTAGGAAGAATTTCTTCACAAGAAAGGGTGGTTGGACACTGGAATGGGCTGCCCAGGGAGGTGGTGGGCTCACCATCCCCAGAGGTGTTTATGGAAAGACTGGACATGCCACTCAGTGCCATGGTCTGGTTGACACGGTGGTGTTTGGTCATGAGTTGGACTTGATGATCGCTGAGGTCTTTTCCAACCTAAGTGATTCTGTGATTCTGTGATGAGCAGCAAAGCCTTTGTCTATAAGGAGACAAAAAAAACTGTGCAACACTGCAATTAATCTGTTCCTTGGTGTTTCAGGAAGAGCATGGTCTTAGCATGGAGGGTCACCCTCTCCTGTCATGGTCCTGGTTCTGCTGATATTCTGTATAGTGTGTAAGTGACTTGTTTCGGCTCTAATGCTGGCTCTGTCTTGCTCAGGAAGCAGGAAAACCCAAGTGTGATTTTGTACAGCTAAACCAGCCCATCCTGCTCCTGGGCCTCTCTTACCTTGCCTCCAAGTCAGCATTTCAGGGAGCTTCCCTTGCCCTTGGGAGCTTGGGTACAACAGCTCTCAGGGCATTTTGGCTTAGCTGAGAGCAGCTAGGCATTTCCCTGAAGCAGGCGGCTGCTCTTAGGATTTACAGGGCACAGTAGTTTTGGTACCTCCCCCATGGCAGTGGGTCCCCAGCTTCTGCCCCAGGTGACTGCTCCCCTGTTCCCTCAGGTTTTTCCACTTGCTGTGTGCGTCCTCAGTTTTGTGCAACTGCCTGTTCCTCAAATAGAAATAAATACTGAGGAGGGTGTGTTACTGGTGCCAGCACGAAGGTCAGGCTCCTATCAAACCTGCCATCTGCGTGTGTGATGTCTCACAGGCTCTCGCAAGACAAAGACGGGGCTGTGGGTGGGTGGGTGTAATGTCTGCAGTGTCTGTTGTTCAGCCACCCAGGGGTTTAAAAATACCACTTGTGAATGACCTGATGGGAGCAGTTTTAGAAGGCAATCCACACCCAGCACGTTTCAGTTTTCTGATGGGAAAGGTATTTGAAGAGATGTTTATTTCAAAACAAAATTTACTAAACAAGAAGGGAATAGGAGGGGAGATAAATATCGGTGGTAGGGTGGCTGGTGGCTTTCACTGCAGTCCTAATGTGTGTTTGGGGTTGCTCAGGGCACTGGATTTGTACTGAGGAGAGGGGAGCAGAGGGGCAATGAGATGGGTGAGCTGGGAGGGCAATAAGCAGGCTGCTCCCCTGCTTTCCAGGGGTGGCAGGGACCTTCTGTCAGGAAGGGAGGAATGAGGAGAAAGAAACACTCTTGCCATGAGATACCCCTCATCTCTTGCTCTGCAGCACCAGAAACTCAGAAGGCATTTACATGGGCTCATTTCCTCTTTAGGCAAAGGTTTGGGTTTAGAGAAGGCTAGATGTAGTAGAGCTGGTTTAAGGTTTGTGTCCCATCCTCAGTGAACTCCTTGGATTTTTATAGAGATCCATCTCACGTCTTTTGTGGGGGTGCCAAATTAATTTTGAGTGAAGGCTTCCTGGATGATTCCAGATGGTCATGTCTGGTTATACTCTAGGTGTTCAAGATGTGCCTCAAGTAGTAAAACTTCAATTTCTATTTATTTAATTTTCTTGTTCTTTTATTTAAAGAACTTAGTTTATTTCTTTGTCATTGCAGAAACTCTTGGTAAATTAAGCAGTACAGTTATAAAAGTGTTCCCATTGTCTTTTGCCTAAATTAAGTGATAGTAAAGGACTAGAGCATTCTTTTGATAGGCCTTTTTTTATATGCCTGTTTTGGTATTTTTCATTAAAAGGGTTTTTGAGATCACTTTTTGATCAAAGACTGATTTTCATTTCCAAGCACCCTTCTCCAGTGCTGTAGCAACAACTTCCTGTCTGTATGAGTTATGCTAATTTCAGTGCTGAAATATCCAAAAATAGCTCAGGAGAGAGGAATCAAATTATAGTTTTGCCATGGGATGAGGTAGTGGGAAGGAGAAGGATGCTGTACCTTCTCCCTGTGTGGGCATGGGTGCCTGTCTCCCTGTGCTCAGTGGGAAGCAGGACCCAAACTGGGAGCAAGCAAAGCACTTGTGTGGAAGCACCACCTTACAGAGATCTGTGTTGCCTGCTTTTCCCCAGAAATTCATCTCCTGAGGTCCACAGCCATTAAAGAACAGCCTGTCAGCAGCACCACACATTGTGTAGAGCAAGATCTCCACGGCCACCACTTCAGGATCTAATCGTTACAGAAAAGGAAAGAAAGGATAATAATCTCGAATATTTCTACACAAAAAATTCTCAATACTACTATGTATTTTTTAGTTTCTTTGTTACCCGCTAAAGCCAGAAGTTTCAGCCCAAGTGTTGGTGAGCTGTGCATCACTCAGGGGTCTGCAGCGCCCAGCCCATGCCCATCTCTTGCTCCCACACATCCACCCCTCTGTGCTGCATCCCACACCTCCATCATGGCAGCATTTCCCTGTGCTGCACCACTGTTCTGGGATCACGGCCACTAGCCCCTTGTTGGCTGCGGGGCTGTCCTGGTACAGCACAGCAAGGGCTGGGTTTGTTAATGGGAAATGGCTTTTCTGGAAAAGATCACAAAACAGAGTGGGGTTCGATGATGCCTGTTTGAGTGCACTGTTTGCATTAATGTTCAGCCAGCTCACACTGGCTTTATTTTGGCTTTTGGTTTCCTTGAAAGGAAAAAAAAAATAGGAAGTGAATCAAACTGAAACCTCCCTTTATTCCATTTATTTTTCGGTTGGAGGGAATGGAAAGATTTGAGCCTACCTGCTGGAGCACATTAGTCACATGAAGAGATGATGGCTGTGGGCATGGGAGAGATTTGAATGTGGGCTGGGTAGTGAAGTGCTTAAGCCCACAATGGTGAGAGGATTATGGGTGAGACAGATCAGCTTTTGTGATTCTGGCCTGATTTCTTCAGTAAGGAGTGCCAAGACCCTGCTGAAGGTAAAGGATGCCCTGGCACATAAGCTGGGGTGATGCTTCCAGGGGTCCTCCACGTTGGGCAGACGAAGGAAGTTCTTTCATGGCTTTGCATTCCCATTTGGGCTGCTTCTGGAGAGGAGCCTGGCGGAAGACAGAGGTGGTGATGCCACTTCCTTGTAGAAAGCCACAGCGTGTACCATGTAATTACATCTGGGAAGAGCAGGGCTGCTCCCACAGCACAGTTACATACGTGACTGGAGCAGGCAGTGCCGGGGTTTGCAGACATGTCAGGAGTCACAAATATTAGAAACCCTCAGAAAAGCTTTTGTCAATAACTGGAGCTCTGAAGTTACTAAAAAAAGTTGGAGGGGAGCTTTGTGTTCCTGCTTCCACTGTTGGACCACGCAGGTAGGGAACAGGCAGCACCTGTTCTCGACCCTGCTTCTCCAGACAGCACCTTGCTCTCATCTGTTTGCATCAGTCTGCCCTGCTTGCCTATCAAACGTATTTTCACATCTTTTTGTTTGAGACTGGTTATGCAAAATCGAATTCTGTGCACAGGGGCAACACTTATTCAATATTCATTTCTTATGAGCATTTTTTTAAGATTCCTGCTTCTTATCTCCTGTGCAATATTCTTGTATGCATTCAGCATTCAGAAAAAAAGCACTGCATAACAAGAGAGGTTTCCAGCAGGAATGGTGAAGAGGAACTAGACTGAGTCAAAAGGTAGGGATTAGCATATGCAATCACACGTATGCAACTCCTTTGAGGTGTACCACTGAATTCTGCTGGAAGTTTAACAGAGTGTAAATACACTCGTCCAGCAGAATTAGGCTGTTGTGTAAGACTCCATCAGTCATTTACAGCTGCTCATTTAAGGTGATTGGTACAATATTACAAAGAACAACTAGGGTGAGAAGGAAAAGCTTTATTCATCAATAGGTCAAACAAGGAAGAGTGTTAAAGTCATCATGGTGTTGACAGTGAACACTTGATCCAGCCTTATAACTGGTATCTGAATTAGGTGAACTGATTACTGGGGGAATAAGTCGAAGATCTTATAAATGTAGGTCTTAAAAGCAGTCACCTTTAATTCCTGCTGCAGTCCCTGTGAAAGTGGTGCAGAAATGCAGATCCCTGCCTCAGGATCAGAGGTGGCTGCTCTCAGGTGCTGTGGTGATGTTCCTGAGCTGTATTGTAGGGTGCCGGCAGTCAGCTGTGCACAGCTTCCCTGGGAAGTGCACACCAGCACTTTGGCCGCTGGCTGAGCGCTCATACAAGTTTGTCACCAACAATCCCACATATTGTATTCAGGAAAATAACTTCCAGTAAGCAATTCCAGATTTTTTTTCTGTTGCTCTGATAGTCAGAACACTGCTATAATGCTTACGTTTGGTCTACCCCTCCCCCCAGTATTTAACCACCCTTTTGGGAACTACAGAAAACCAAGAAACATCTCCTTGGATTTAATACTTGTTTCTTGCTGAAAAGCAGTTTATCATAAGCATGTAGATTCCTGTATAAAGTAGAGTAGCTTCTATGGGATTTTCTATTTCTATTATATAGACCCTTGTGCAATATGGAATATTGTGAAAGATGTGGGTACAGCACTCACATAATAATAGTTAATAGAAAGTTAGATTGTGAACCAAATGAAAGTCACTGAATGTGTGACGTGGTGTGCTTTTATTTTCTGTCGTTGTATCGGGTTGAGACTTCTCTGGTTTTGTGAGCTGTTTGGCACTGCTTGGGTTTTGGTAGTGGGGGGTTTTGGTTTTTTTTTTTTTGTTTGGTTGGTTTTTTGGTTCCTTCTGTTTTTTTTTTTAAAGTTATTAGGATTTTGAGGATTCAAATGTCCTTTGGAGGTATGAGCCAAATTTCTGCTGGTCTCTTGCTCAGAGCTGCATTGATGGTGTCTGTCCAGTTTTTCCAGGCTCCCAGGGGACTGTGGTAATGCTTCCTGTCCAGCTACACTGAGCAGCAATAAATTTAGCCCGAGTGAGCCATAATGACAGTACAGGAATCAGAGGAGTGCTGACCGCTCTCCAGGAGGGTCTGGCAGTCCATACAGACATCTTTATCCCTCGAGCTGCCAGCCCTGCCCTGACCTCTCTGCCCACTCTGGGCAGCCTGTGCCTCCACATTACCCATTTGAACTTGTGCAGTGCCTGTTTCATACAATCATTTCCATCAGTCATTTCCTTCTGACGTTTTTTTCCTCTCCAACAAAAAATTAGGGTGCTGTGACTCAGGACACAGACACACACCTGACCCACACACGCAGCACAGCTGCCCCTATGTCACCCTGAGCAGCTCACTGATGTGAGGGCAAGGCTGGCCCCTGATCACTGATTTTCCTTCTTGAGAGCACTGATGCTCTGTGGCTTTCCAGATCTCTGCAATTCCAGTTGGAGCGGAAGCGAGCACAGGGTGAAAGCTGCAGAGAGCTTTCCACGTTAAGGCTGTATTATCGTTCCACTTCCACCTTGTAATTGACAAATACTTAACTGCTCTCACCTCCCAAGGCGCTGAACTGTGAGCAGGAAGTGATTGTAAAAGATGTTGTACTCTGAATGAGATGTTAGGAGCTGTAATTACCTACTGGTGTCTCTATGATTACTGCTGTCAGTGCTGAGCTATTGACAGCCCAGTGGCACTGGAGCTACCTGGTGGCTGTGCCAGCATTGTCAAAATGGGTCCCTGGTGAGAGGCAGAGCTGAGCATCTGTCCCTGCCCTTATTTTGACTGAGGGCAGCAAGATGCAGTAATGCCTGTGTGCAGGAAGATTTGTTGGATCTGACAGTGACCAGGCAGAAATGAGAAATCCTTATCCACATGTGATGAAGTCACAGCCTCAAATTAGTGAATTCAGCCAAGCTGACTGAAGAATATGGATTTATAGAACCTGACAATCCAGTCACACACATCTGGCAGGGATGGCACGAAGTACCTGTCCAGCCATGAGCTTCAGCTTCAGTGGGCATGATGTGGATAGCATGCGTTTTGCTTTGGCAGAAGTGGCACAGAGCAGGTGCAACACCTGTGAGCCTTTGTCCCAACAGACCATCGGAGCGATGCGCTGGTTTTGCTGGAGCCCATTGCTCAGAGTAAGAAGGTAGAAGAATGCTAGAAATAGAAGTGAGGGGAGTGTGGGGCTGGCATAGGAGGTGGGGAGTGAGGGATTTTGGGAGCTTGCCTTGCATAAGTTTTGGGAAAGGACATGGTGCATCTTGTTGGTAGGATAAGGTTAGCACCTCCCTTCGACAGTGTCACAGAGACTTCAAACAGTCTGTGATGCCTGAAATAGGTACTTGAAATAGGGCAAATGACTGGTGCCTTAAAAGTTCCTGTTTTCTCTGGCTGCGAAGGAAACTCCATGGTGGACATGGAAGGGTAGGTTAGTGATCCTACTCCTGTGCTGTCAGGAGGCCAGGGGAGAGGGCTGTCCGTCTTGTGCAGAGGTCTAGCATTAGCAGGTGCCCTGTGTGTGTCTGTAATTCAGGGCCCCACGACTCAGGCTCCTATGAGATATTTTTTTCCAGCAAGGAGAGGTAGCAAATTTTAGAGGCTTAGCAGAAACCAAACCTGTGCACACCTCTGTGCTGTGACAAACACGCTGGTAATTCCTTATCACAGCATTTGTAGCTTTGAGGCTTGCTCCCAGAAGGAGTTGGAATATCAGTGCTGCTTTTCAAACACCTAAAATGTCATAATTAGCTACTAGGTTCTGTGTCACGTTAATGCTGTGAAACACAAACAATATTTACTCAGGTAGCAAAATGAAACTGCATTGTAACACCTGTCACCAGAAAACATGTGGCAAAAGGGTTTGGATTTGGATCTGACCGTAAGGTAGGAGCTGGTGTTGAGTGTTTGGTTGAGTGCTGAGGACATGTGCCTTGGGTCCTGCCCTCATCCTAGTCTCCCCTGCTCCAGTTCATTCACTGACCCTTTTCCTTTTGATGCGGCTGTCAGAACCCATAGGTCTATTCAGGAGAGAAGTGCACCAGCAACATTAATACTATTAAAATACCCTGGACTGGGAAAAAAAAAAGAGGGAACAGTGGTTGTTTGAACAATATCACTTTCTTGAGTTTTTGATGCTGAGCTGTCTCAGTGGAGGAGAGCAGCTGTTATGTTCCTCCTTCACCAGCTGGCTCTCTGCAGTGCCAGCTTTTCTCTTGGCTTTGGCGTCTCTTATCCCTCCTGCTGTCTGCACTCATTTCTTTCCTCTGTTCTCATGAACACCATGCAGTCCAGATTGTCAAACAGAGAAGTGATATTCCTGCATCTTACCAGCCCTACCAGTCTTCTCATTTCTGACTTGGCCACCTCCTCCCTCATAGTCTGAGGGTGCCAAGTTTCTCCCATCTTCCTTCCAAGGACTGAGCATCTCGGTAGGGTAGGACTTGGGGAAATGCCCAGTGCCATTTAAAACACCCATCAGACAGCTGCTGCTCCCACCCTCAGTCCATTTCTTACCTCTGATGTAACAACAATAATCTTTAATAATTTTGTTTCTTTATAAGGTTAATTGTAAGGTTACAATATGTGGGCTGGAGTTTCCCTTCCTTGCAAAATACAGGCAGATCTGCTTGGGCTGTCTGGCTAATGCTGTAGGATGATCTCTGGAAGGGATTTGAGGGACAGACCTTGTTGGCCTTTGACCCAGGGCTATTGGAGATTACAGGGATGAGGGTCAGGTTGGGGTGCTGGCAGTGAGCACTGTTGGATGTGCTGGTGTTGTGGGTGTTTCAGAGCCACTGGAAAGGAGGGAAGTGACCTTGGGGTGGTAGCTGGTGGGGCAATGGGTGACCTGTGTTATAAAAGAGCCGGGCATGCAGAGCTTGGTGTTTATCTCCTTCTTGCACCACAGCACCCGGACATGAGGCAGCACCAGATCTTTGGGGGCTGAGTTAAATGCAGGTTTGACATTACAAAAAAAATACAACAAAACATGGTAATTGTTGGAGGTGCCTAAAAAAGGTTGGCAACATGAACTCATATCTGGCTGGGGACAGGGGTATAATTTTGTTGCAGGTCAAAAGGAAAATAAATCCCACAATATCTGCGGCAGGGGTCAGGTAGGGAAGAAGAGGGAAAACGTCTGCTGAAGGTATGGGCACAAGAGTGAGTGGCTTGATGGTGACCATCTCGAGGCCAAGGGTCTGTGGCGAAAACAGTGGGGCCGGGGTGGCACTGGGGTCTCCCTGCATGGGGGGCAGGAGGAAGGAGAAAAATGATGCTCATCACATTCGGCACCTTGCAGTCCTCACAGGGCAGACACACATGGACTGTGGGCTGGTAATGAAGGGGGGAAACAGCAGGAGATTGTGAAGATGAAATTACACCCAGCAGCAGACTGACATGCCTGGTTTCACAAGATGCTCTTTCCAGCATGAGGCACCCATCTGGGTGCTGTTTTCTACAGCCTGAGCAAATTCAGATAACTTGCAGTTTACAGAGCCCTGACTCAATCCTGACCCTGTCCAAGTTTCCTTCAGTCATTTATTTTGCAGTGCCAGCATCACCCGTGAATGCCTGCAAAGCCATAGCCCTGTCCATGTCCCCATGGCACATATTGTGGCTTGAGTTTTCCAGAGCAGAGGTTTCATCCTCTCCCTGTCCAGCAGCTGGAAGGAGCACTGGAATGCTACAGCCAGTGGAGAGTGTGGGATGCTCCCTATACACCTCCATTTAGTATTTCCCTGCTCCCTGGCACGAGTGCATGTGTGGGCATGAAAATAAGACAAGTCTTCTCTTTCTAGCGTGGTTTTGTGCTCCTGCCCCAAGGTACAGGACAAGGCTGAGACCTGGCAGGGAAATGGTCCCCTGTGGGTTTCAGCACCCTGGCCCGTGGCACAGGGCAAACACTGCACCCAAGTGCCCGGGTTAGGAGGATGCCATCCCTGGGACACCAGTGATCGGTGTGGGTGACACCGTAGTTGTTTGTGTGTGTCACGGCGGGAAGTGTGTGAATGGGATAAATTTAGCAGTCAAAACACAGGGCCAGCACAGTCCGTCATTAACTGCTAGCCCGTCTCGTCATCCTGCGACCACAAGGAGCTTTTTTAGGGCCGGCGTCCTGGCGGATGCCAGAGGAAGCGTGGGAGGCCAGTTCCCGGTGACACCTCCAGGCGCAGCAGCGCTGCCCGGCGGTGCCATTGGCTGCCCCCGGCCCGGGGCTGGCACTGGCCAGCGGTTAAATGCCTGCGCGGCCACCCTGGGACACACAGCCCTGGAGCATCCCAACACGGGCAGCCAGCTCATCCCATCCCCAGCAGAGGAGACGTGGGCTTGCATCATACCTTAAGGTAAAGGGTTTGGTTTCTTTGGGTTGATCTGGCATTGCCTGGAGTGAAAATGGCAACATTTGGGAACAGGGGTTGTAGATTTCCTCACAAGTTTTGGTCGAAACCAGGAGACTCGTCAGCTGGGATGTAGGTGTTGCTTTGTCAGGGAAGAAACCAGGAGCATGCTTGTTCCATTGTGTTTTGGGTGCAGGGTGATGTTCAGTGTGGTCAGTGTGTCCCATGGGGACAAGGTGCTGGGCTGCTTAAAGAAAATGCTTGGAAAATGAGAGCAGAGCTGGAGGAAAGCCCCCACTGCTTTATCTGCCTGACAGGCAGCAGTGCTGCTGGGGTGCTGACCTAGTGGGCTCTGGAGATGCAGCTCTCCATGGGGTCATCTCATCGGGATGCTCCACTTTGGAATGGTGGGAGATCTTATATGGCTGTGGGAACCACTCAAGGTGGGGGGGGGGCGGGGTACAGCTCTGCAGCCCATGGTCTCACAGTGCTGCCCATCTGAGGTGCAGGCTCCTGTCACAACCACTGAGCTCAGCTGGGTGGTGGGCGACATTATTATGGGAACAGGAAATTCAGGAGAGCTTTCCTGCTCTTTAATGCTTAGACAAAAAATCTGCCAGCACATGGCTGGGTATTTCAAATCCCAAACTAAAGGGTGGTTTCTGCAGAGGAGGTGCCAGGATGTGGCACAAGGACAAATCCCTGGCTTGTTTGATGACACGCCAGGCTGAGCACTTTGTGCCAGGATGGCAAGGCTGTATCATTTGAGAGGGCTTTTGGGGCCAAGTTCCAGACAGAGGCACATGCAAATGCTTTTCTCTAGTGTGCAAATATTTAATTCCTTGTTGCAGCCACAGGGACCACGACTGACATGAGGGCTGCGTTCCTGGTCCTGCTGCTCTGGGCCGTGGCCTGTGCTCACCCCGTAAGTAACCCTGGACTGACACTCCCGCCCCAAATCTGTTGGTTTTGCCCAGCCAAGGCACACTGATTACTGATCAAATGTCTCCTGGGTGTGTTTAGGTGCCTGGCCATGAACCCACGCACTCCAGCACCCTGCAGGAGGTAAGCCACAGGTGCCCCTGTCCTGCAGGCAGCAGCCCCTCAGGGAGCAAGTCTGGGATGGGGAGCCGCCCTGGGCAGGCGTTCTTGGACCAGGAACCTGGGAGGGATCTGCTGCTTCTGTGGGTCTTTGAGCTTTGTCTGTCTGCTCAGTCAAGCTGAGTTGGTTTCACCCTGTTTTGACTTGCCTCCCTGAGCACGTTCCCAGTTCACCCGACACCTTCTGCTGTGTTGGCCCTGCAAAAGGAGTTTCTGTGCTCCGAACTATCCCAGTTTGGGCTTTTCTGTGCTGCCCTTTTGTTGGTGGCTACCATTTTATTTTGTATCATCAGAAATAACTGAAGGGCTGAGGTGCAAGAAATAAAAAAGGCTTGAGCTCTTGCATGGCTTGGGAGTGAGGTCCTGCAGCAGCAGCAGTAAATGTGCTGTGGTTGGTGTTTAACAAACCAAAGAACCGTGTCATATTTTGCCTCCAGGATACAGCAAATGAAGATTACATCAGCAAACTGGGCAACCACCTAGATGGTGAAGATGGCAGACATCCTCCCACCAGTCCGGAACCAGGGGAAAATGCCCTTGCCAGGGACCTGACGGGTGGGAATGCCGTGGATGAGGAGCTGGGTGAGCTCAGTGGCCATGATATGGGAGGCCGAGTTGGGCAGGCTGAACACGTGAACCAGGTGGACCATAAAGACATGGGCGCCCACAATGGGAACGACCTTGGTTTCCTGGTGAGTGAGTGAGTGAGTGAGTAGAGAGGAATGTTTTGTTCTGCCAGGAAAGCTACCTTGGCTCCAAACCTGGCATTGGTCAAGATTGTTGTGCTTGGCTTTGCATTCATCTCTGTTTGTCACCTCCATAGGAGGCGGATGCACGTGACACTGATGATGGTGACAACGGAGACCACTATGGCACCGGAGCCAATGGGTTTCCCTCCCACGGTGGTGGGTTCCTGGACGAGGAGGATGACAGTGGGGACGACACCTTCGATGCCAATGGGGAAGAGGAGAGGGGTGAGGGCCCTACCTACGTGGCTGGTGCCGATGGGGTAGGGGAACACGAGCGCGATGCTGGCCGTGGCGATGCCGGGGCTGGCAGGGGGCACGGCGACAGCAGCAGCAGCAGCAGCAGCGAGAGCATCGGGGCAGACCACCGGCGCTACAGGAACTACGGCTTTGGGCGCACCTACAGGCACGGAGGGGCCAGCAGCAGCAGCCAGGAGGAGGAGAGCTATGACTTCCAGGATGAAGCCATGCAGGGGGATGACCCCTCTGTCTTCGACGGCCCGAGCAGCAGCTACAGGATGCGCAACGCTGGCCCCCGTGCCCTGGGGAACAGCTGGGAGAGTGCCCAGGGGGCTGGCTCCCACCACTGGGAGGAAGGTGACAGCAGGTCCCCCGAGATGGAGGATGGTGACTCCGGAGAAGACAGCCCTTCCATGGAGGACAACAGTCAGTCAGAAGAGCCTGTTGACAGCCAGTCAGAGGAGAAAAGCTCCAGCCACTCCAGAGAGGATGAGGATGCGGATGGAGAGGACAGCCCCTCCAGGGAGGATGAGGACAGCGAGTCCAGGGAGGGCACTGATGAGCAGTCAGATGAAGAGCCAGGGGAGTCCCCGGAGGTGGTGAGAACCTTGAATGAGCACAGCAGCAGCCGGACCTGGGAAGGGCAGGAGGACTGGGATTCTGCTGAGGATAGGAGTGTGCTGTCCACACCTGACAATGAGTCCAGGGAAGAAGAGGGTGAACCAAGCAGGTCCAGGGAAGATGATGATGACCAGAGCCAGTCCACAGAGGACACTGTGGAGGAGTCAGAGGGGGATGAGAATGACTCTGTGCCAAGCACATCAGCTGAGAGCCCAGAGTCCCCAGAGGATGACAGCAGCCCAGAGGACAACACAGGTGAGGACAGCAGGTCCACAGAGAGCGACAACAGCGAGTCCCAGGAGGATGATGACGACGTGGAGAGCCACTCCCAGGAGGATGCCACCCGCGAGTCCAGCAGCCATGGGGACGACAGCTCTCTGCAGAGCCTGGAGAGCGGGGGCCGCAAGCGACGGCTGGGCGCCCTCCGCCACAGACCTGCTGCTGACTACGATGACAATGACTGCCAGGACGGGTACTGACCTGTGCCCCATGGCCTCAGTGGCGTGGGGGGGTGTGGGGGGAGGAGGGGTTAATTTATTTGCCATATAGCCTCATTGACTTCTTCTCAAGAAGATGCTGTGGTTAAAACGGAGTCGGGTTCGCCAGGGTTAGGCCTGGGCATGCTACACAGGGAGTGAAGGGGTAGGCCTTGCCAGGCACAGGGAAAATGCTGAACCACAGCAAGAAAAGGCATTTTCTGTATCAAACTGGAGAGCAGCTGAGAGCTGTGAGTGCCAGCAGGGTGATGCTGCCCACTTGCCCCAGGGGCACAGTGGTGTCTTGTCACTCCTGGGCATGCTGGGCAGAAAGGTCCCTGTGTTCACCCCTTGTATTTACCTACCACTGCCCTAAACACGTCTGCCCAGACTCCAGCTGGAGCTTTCCATTAACTCCGTGTCCCGCACATAACAAGGAAAAGCTCCAGCTGGTGTGCACACATGGTGCATGGGTGCAGAAGGGTGTGAAGTACCACTTCAGGATGGGATGTATGTAATATTTTTAATATTTTGTAAGAAATGTACAGAAAACATTATACTGTATCCTTTTTGCATTGTATTTCAAAGCTGAAATGTACCCTGTTGATTTCTTTAATCACCATTAAAACCACCAAACTCCACTGTAGTGTGGTTTGAGGTATTGCTGTTTTTTTCTCCTGGGCGTGTCAGGGTCTGCAATTTGGGTCTGGTCAAGAGGGAAGCAAAGAGCAGGATATTTGTGTGGGGAGCCACAGCATGCTGGGGGGAGGGGGAAAGCAAAAGCTGAGGGTGTTCCCACCCCCTCTATTTCCAGGCATCCCAAAGGCCCCCCCTGCCCCTCAGTGAACCTGCAGTAGGGTGGAAAATCTGGCTGATGATCCCAGTGAGCCGGGCCTGGGGCTTTGCTGTATTATGGCCATCACCTCCTCCAGTGTGAGCAAGGGTTGCGCTGCTCTTCCTGGCGTGCTGGAAAGATGTCCCAGGGCATGAGGACTTTTCTGGGCCACTGTCTCTGTGTGCCCGTGGTGGCCCCTTGGTACCAGGTCCCCTGCAGCAGAGATGCAGGTGAGCAGGGAAAAGGTGTTATTATGAGTAAAGTCTGTTTTACCCTATGTGCCATTTGTTGGGTTTTTCCCCTTATCAGCAAGCACATAAAAAACATATTATTTTAAATCACATTATTTTAAATCCCACCCAGGCCCTTCTTCCTTGTTCACGTGTGCAGGACAAGCTGTACCATGTGGGTTTCGATGCTGACAGGTGAAGGCTTGGGCTGTTATGTCACTGTGCAGTTTTACAGCGTGGGGTTGTGACTCTGTGGGGGACAGTCCCCAAGGGGCCAGGGTGAGTGGGTACATTCCCTTCGGCTGTCCAGTCTCAGGGGTGTCACTGCTGAGCATTGCAGTACCAAATTCAAGAACCAGTAAAGAAATGAAATGTTTTTTTGCTCCTTATAGCAGAACCACACTTAATTTGTAGCCTGTTTCTGCCACTGTGAGGGCCGGGACCTGAACAGCTCCTGTTTTTTGTGGAGATCATGTTTTAATTTTCACCTTGTGTAACCTTTTTTTGCTTCTCTATGAGATCAGCTCTGAAACCTGCAGCTTCCCCACACTGTTGCCTTGGGAATGAGCCTCTTTCCTGACCCTTTATCCCACTAGTCCCCACTTCACCGTGAATACCTCAGCTGTGACCTGGCCCTTATTTTTTGGACCCCTCGCATCAGTTGTGTGAATAGTTGGGGATGCTGTGATGGCAGTGATGCCTGTCAGGGTCATGGGCACCAAAATTCTGGTGTGCAGCCCCACCGGTGGGGTGAAAGACAGCAAGTGTGGGTTTGGCTGCAGCCAGAAGGGCTGGGTCACACGCCTGTCGCTGTGGTTTAAAGCTGCAGTAAAGACGTGTGTGCTGCTGCGGGGCAGGGCAGGGCTGTGAGCTCTCCCGTGTCCAGCAAGCGGTGCTGCTGCTCAGGCAGCGGCCACGTTCTGGTGCCGCCTCTGCCACAGGGCTGGGTCACATCCATGGGGCCGTCGGACGTGATGTTTGCGTAGCGACAGCTGTCGGGGGTGGGGAAGGAGCAGTTTTTTTCGGATCCCTCCAGGAAGAGGAGTGCAGCTCTGTAGTGAGCCCAGCCTGCGAGCCGGACGGTCGAGACGTAGCAGGGGTGAGGTGAAACAGCTCCTTGCAAGTTGGTGCATGACCCTGTGTCCGTCCTCATCCTTGTGGGAGCGGTGCACAACAGCCTGCCACAGCAGGGCAGGGGACTGCGTGCCCCTGTCCTCCTCATTTCATGCGTGGAGAGAAAAACTGGATAGATTTGGGTTTAGTCTGAGCGGGAGGCACGAGTGCCCTGCAAACAGGGCTGAGGGTATCCGGCTGTGCTGCCCCACACGTGGGTGCCCTTCACGTGCCTTCCCGGGGACGTGCTGCCACTGCACTCGTGTCCCGGCCAGCAGCGCCCAGAGCTTGCCTCCCGCTGGCTGGCTGCTCCCCAAAAGCCAGGGAGCCTGTGCCAGAGCTGACTGCTGCCTGCCGGTCCTGCCAGGACAGCTTCCCACGGGACCATCCCTCCTGGGCATTGCCCTTCTCTGGGAAAACCTCCTGCTTGGCCACAGGGAGGGAGCCGCTCCCGTAGGGCCCATGCAGGGATGTGCCCAGAACCTGGCAAGGACATCTGCAAGGTTTTGGGGGACACTGGTGGCACTGGAGTATCCCTATCAAATGCTGTTCATCTGTATACAAGCAGGGCCCTGCTTGACATCTGGAAGGGCTTGATGATGGGCAGCACTTCACAGAGTGAGGTTTTGGATGGACAGAGAGAGTGTGACCAAAAGATGCTCGCTTGGAGGACTTTAAGGCATTTTTAGGAGTTTAGGTATTTGGTTTTCATGTGTCTGTGCACTGTGAGCAGTGGAGGGGAGAGCTCCTGGTCTCTGCTGTTGGGCTGGCAGAAAAAGCAGCTGGGAAGGTTAGCCACAGGCTCTGCCATCACTGGAGGTGATCCTGCCTCCAGTTCCGGGATGGTTATGCGATGAAGTTGTCAGAGTCAGTTTTCCTGATGGGTTAGGCAGGGATAAAAAATGCCCACATCAATGTATGCTTTTATTATCCACCCACATGACATTCTTTGTGCATTGGGGGTGGCCTCCAGAGCCGAATGCAGCGATTTACCCAGAAATCAGCATTGGGGTTTAAAGCAGGTATTTTTGGATCCATTTGGGTTTGTGAAAACATGAGTTTGCATCATCTTAAAAGAAAGGTTTCTTGTGTTGGTTTTTTTTGTCCTTTCCAAGAAGAAAAAATTCTATTTTTAATAAGTAGCTGGTGTGGCTGAAGTGGTGGGAGGCAGCAGTGCTGAGCCTGGCTGTGGCAGCTGAACTTGGAGCAGCCACACAAGCTGCACTTATCCAACCCCCTTATCTTCCTGGCTTTGGTGGGAGCAACAGAAAGACCCCTGCACTTGCAGACCACCTCTCCATCCAGCAGTGGCTATTTTGACAGTGCAGACAAATGTCCTGGGCTTCCCATGGTGATCTGACTTCCACAGCTGGCTGCAGGGCTTTTCCTTGGCCTGTGTTTGTCTTTAGCAAAATGGGAATATCTGTGGCAGAAACAACGATAGAACCACAGAATGGTCTTGGTTGGAAGGGCCCTTAGAGATCATCTCAATCCAACCCCCCTGCCATGGGCAGGGACACCTTCCACTACACCACGTTGCTCAGAGCCCCATTCAACCTGGTCTTGAACACTTCCAGGGATGGGGCACCTATGACTTCTCTGGGCAGCCTGTGCCAGTGCCTCACCACCCTCACAGCAAAGAATTTCCTCCTAAGATCAAATCTAAACCTTTTCTCTCTCACTTTGAAGCCATTCCCCCTTATCTTGTCACTACATGCCCTTGTACAAAAATTCTCTTCCTCTTTCTTGTAGGCTCCCTTCTGGTCTGACGAGATTGTCTCTTCTGTGCCCCCTGTGATGGAATTCTGTGGTGGGAACCACTTCTCTCCAAGCATGTAGTTCGGCCAGGAGAATTTGATTGCATTTCTCTGCCCTTTTCAATGGGGAGGAAAAACCTCTGACGGAATCACCGAGGCCATCAATCTGAACAAAAGAAATATCCCAGATGTGGGAAAACAGCCTTTGAGCTCAGTGAAACCCCAACATGTTACAAACCTTTCAAATGCTCCAAGGAAATTTTTCTTCCAGCTCCCTTTACTGCCATGCACTTTGATGGCAAATAACTTTCCCATCCTTGGCTCATGTCCTGGCAGTTTTGTAGTCCCCTCAGCACTGCCTCAAGGAGCCAGGCACCAGAGGATGGTACGAGTAAAGCCCAAGTGTTAACATCCACCTGTACTGCACTCCCCAAACACATGACAGAAACCTTAAAGCTGCAGAGTGAGCAAGTGGTTTGCAGTTCAGTTTTTTCCTGTTTTCACACCCTGAAATGCAAAGCTGCAAGGAGCTGTTGTTGTGTTTTAGCTGAAGGCATCAGGTTACTGAATACAGGGGCTGAACCTGCTCCTGGGGGGCAGAGGCAATACCTGCCCTTTCTGCCCTAGACCTGATGTTGTTTCACCTGCAGAGCGAAAACGAGTTTCATGACAGTGTGAAAACTTCCAAAGCCACCTTTTTATAAAACAAAATGAGCGCCTGGGTGTTGAGGTACTTTTTGCAGAAGACACATATGTCTCTATGTATTTAGGCCAGTTCAGATGGGGCTTTGAGTAACCTGGTCTAGTGGGAGGTGTCCCTGCCCATGGCAGTGGACTGGGACTAGATGAGCTTTAAGGTCCCCTCTAATCCAAAGCATTCTGTGATTCTATGATATGTGGATATGTATATCACTCTGCTGCAAATCATGTGTGTACACAATAGCAAATAACCAGTGCAAGAGCAGCAGTTCCTGCTGACACACGCAGCACACTCTGCCTCTGCTGCATGTGGCACCTTTTTAATCCCAGACTCAGGGTTTTTCCCAGGTTAGAGCAGTGTGTGCAGTGGCAGGGAGGTAGGCAGCCATCACTAGTGCAGCACAGAAGCAGTGTGCCTCCACACCATCCAGATACCTGATGGTCCAGGGACACTGATTTAACATTGTTAGAGAGCTCAGTTCCTGAGCTGGGTGTGCAGGCTGTTTGTTGTAGCCTCTGCAATGAATCCAGGGTATCGTCCTGCTCTCCTCCTGCAAACAGAGCCTTTTGGGGGGTTTATTTGGCTTTTTCTCCCGAGGCTGTGTTTGAGAGCTCTCACATGTGGATGGAGGCAAAGACAGGTGAGAGGACCAGACCTGGTAACTTACTCTGGTTGATGAGGTGTCTCTTGCTCCTGGAAAAAAAGAAAACTAACAAAAAACCTGAGGAGATCCAATATACAGATATTGCTCAAACATGTGAGGGCCTGGGTGGTGGCGAGTCTGGGATTTGTGATAACGCTGCAACCTTGCCTCAGTGATTTGCTGGGTTTTGTTCCCGGAGTTCAGGGTGCTTCAAATGCTCACATTACAGAGCTACTCCTGGCCCGCATTTTGCCAGGCATGTAAATAGAATTCATTTCCTTTTTCTGGTTTCTGCTTAAAGAAAAAGGAAAATCATACAAAACCTTTAGTTGCAGAGCACCAATATATAAAGGTTGTGTACTGATAACGGAGACTGATACATGGTGCATTTCAGATATTGTTCCCTCACACTTGTATCCTAAAATTGAATGTTGCCAAAAGAATAAGGACCTGGGTGTGCAGCTGATGCTGGTTTGCATTTGTGTTTGCGCTCTGAGAGGTAAAGGGAAAGAGTGGCATTCCTTATTCTCACACAGTTGCTCCCTCTTCTTGCTCATCACTTCTCCCCCCAGCTGGTGACCGCGGCACACACACTCCTGTTCCTGACAGCACGTGGAGAGAGGTGGAAGCCAGGGCAAACTCCGCCTCAGGTGCCCCCTGTACGTGTTTTGGGGGTGCCCTGGCCACTGAGCTGCATGGCTCAGGGGTGCCTCTTTGCCTGGCTGCAGCAGCACCTTGGTCTCTTCCCACCATGCTCAAAGCGTCCTTCTGGTTTTGTTTTCTTTACTTATTTTTGGCCCTGAGGTTTCCTTTCAGAATAGCTCCAGGGCGTGGAAATAGGACAGTACAGCCTCAGCCCTGCAGTGCACCCGGGCAGGATAGGAGCACTCTGGTCTGCTCATTTACCGCCCTGCAAAAATAATAATTAAATTCGGACCTAGGAGCCATGTCAGCCTGTGCCAGACAGGGACACTCTGACCCTGAGGTCCCCAGGGCCTCAGGCAAGCACACCCAAACTGTACAGGGTGCCCTCGCTGGGTGCAAGCCCACACAGCTGCAGCACAAAGCTGCGGCCAGCGGCTGGTGCAAACCCCATCTTCCACTAGGCCGTGTTGGTCAAAGCCCCATCCCTTGGAGGCAGATGAGCTGTTCTATGTTTTGTTTCCAGCAAGGTGAGATCTTCTGCATAAAGCTTTCAGAGCCTGCAACCACTTTTAATAGCAGATTCCTTTCAAACAAAGGGGTGATCCCTCCAAGACCTGCTGCCTTGGAGAGACTGAACTCTTGCAAAATCATTAAGAGACCGAGACCAATGCTCAAGCCTGCCATGTGATGCATTTTAAAGTAATAATAAAAAATACATTTCAATGGAAACGTTTTGGATGGGCTGGCCGAGTTCCCTGCTGGTCTCTCGGCCTGGTGCCGGTGAGGTTGCTGCTGCTGGTGGCCTGCCCAGGCAGCACCCGCTCCAGGAGCTAAACATAGGTGCTGGCTGCACAAGGCACTTGAGCACACGTTAATTATCCTAGTGCTTTTTAGGGATCTTGGGTGAAATATGTGTTTTTATAGTCAGTTTTCCATTTTTTTTTTTAAGCAGCCTGGAGCAGAAGCCCTTTAATTACATTAAAAATCGCCTCCCACCAGGACTCTCTGTTCCCAAGCTCTGATGAAATTTTAAGCTCAAAGCTGGGCACATGCTCACTGCTTTCCTGGGCCAGGCAG
This sequence comes from Rhagologus leucostigma, assembly GCA_013397725.1. NCBI lineage: Eukaryota > Metazoa > Chordata > Aves > Passeriformes > Rhagologus > Rhagologus leucostigma. The sequence goes on along the minus strand of VZTD01002404.1, from coordinate 14,974 downwards.
CTTAGGACAGCAGGGGACAAGGGGAAGCAGGGCTGTCTCTGTCCTGAACCCCCTGCATCACCCCCAGCAGGGCAGCCCCTCCAGCTGCTCCAGCCCCATGGAGCTACGGGGACACGGGAATCCTCACAATGCTGATCTCTCTCTTTATCAGACGCTGCTGTGTTGGCACCGAAGAACTGCATGGCTGGGGTTTTTTCTTTTTTCTTTTCTTTTTTTTTTTTTTTTCTGTGTGGGTTTTCCTGGCATGAGGCATCAGCTGAAAGCTACGGCCAGCTCCAGGCCTCCCTTATAATTAGGACTCCTCACAGTGTCACAAGGGGCTGTGAAGCCCATGGGGCAGGCACAGCTGTGCCCTGCAGCCCCAGAGTTGCATGGTGGGCATGTGCCATGGCCTGCTGCCAGGGCTGCTGGAGCCTCGGGAGGCTACAGGGGACCTCTCCTTCCCCAGAAACAAGTTATGTGCGTAGTGTTCCATCAGCAATTATCAACTCCCCATCATGTACCTGTCAATCCTGGGCTCCCCTGCTTGAGGGTGAGGCTGTTTGTACCCCTAGTTTTGAGAAGCAACATTCAGGTCTTTCACGGCAAAGTGGATTTTTCTGACCTAAATAACTATAGTTTTACCACTGGCTAAGCTGACCATTACAGACCTGCCTAAAGGCATTTATTTTTCAGCACCACTGTTCCCTCTCCTAGGGCCGTAGGTGCGTCAGGTGGGATTTACAGTTCTCCTCACCACTGTAGGAAGCAAAGCTGCCTTTGGTGAGGAGTCATTCCCTGAACTGCTGCAGCCCAGATGTGCAGGAGCTCAGGGGCCTTTGCTGAGGAGTGCAAGAAGAATCTGGGAAAGAAGGAGCAGAGGTGCACTGGAGAGCTGGGTGGCTGAAATCCAAGCAGGAAATGATAAATATAGGTAGAAGACAAAAGACGTCCCTGCAGAGGTGGGTGTTGGGGCAGCATCCGCTTGCTGTATCCTGCCAACAAGGTGCCCACTGAGATTTGAGTGGACATGTGGGTGGGTTTTTTTCACTTCCTCACTCACCCCAGGAAGTTTTTCTGCTTTGCTGGGGACATAGACAGATTTTAGCTGAGCAGTGCCTGATTTCGGAAAGCAGGGGCCTGCGCTGACCCCTGTGTGGGTCTGTGTAGTTTGCAGAGCATTAGAAACAAAGCACACATGCATTTTGTAGCAACACTGTGGCAGAAATGGCTCTCAAAGGTGTCACCTGTCTCTGAGTCACCTTTTCTTTCCCTGCCCTTACCAAGGCCTCTGCAGGGATCCTGGAGAGGGATTTGTTTGGATTTAGCTTTCTTTTTGGTCCAATGGCTCTGCCCAAGTGGCTGTGGAGCCGGGCCTTTGAGGTTGGTCTTTTTGTCTACTTGAAAAAACAGTGACAGAATTTCCCAAAAAGGGAGGGAGACACCCCCCAGGAACAGATTTCCCAATATTTATTTTATTTAAAACCCAGAGTGTTATTATACCCTCGGCCTCCAGGCCACTCGTCTGAGGCCAGACCCTCAATTAAGCAGCGCAGTGCAAACCTCGCTGGGTTTGGCAGCGGCATAGGGTGCTATGTTTGTGCACCAAATCTGCCAGTGTTTAAGTTTTGGAGGGTTTTTGGTGCACTCTGGAGGGCTGGCGTCACTTCGGGCAGGGCGGTGACTGGCTTGGGGGGGGCAAAGCCAGACCTTATATCCCAGCAGGGCAGCAGCAGGAGGAAATCTGTGCCGGCTGACTCCGTGGGTAGCTCTCAGTGCTGGGGCAGGGTAAGCTTGCTGCTGCTTTTCCCAGCTGGGTTCCGCATTGCAGTCTGTTCTTTGCAGGGAGATGGAGGGGCACAGTTTGCTGGCAGGACGGGGTGCTGCATTTAGTCCTTTTCTGGGTCTGTGGCTTCATGAAACGCTTGGGTGGAGGGGATGAGCATCCAGAGTCTTGCTGCAAGGTCCAGGAAGCTTGTGGCCGCTTGTTTTCTAGCCTGAGTTAAGCAAAAAGAGAGAAACTTCAAGCACAGATAAATGTAATAACAACTCCTCACAAGCACAGCTGGTGTTGGGTTTAGGCAGAGGAAGGGTAGGAAAAAGGAAGGTCAGCGGGCCTTGACTGAGCTCGGGGGGTTGCTGGGAGTATCCCTCCCTGGGGGAAGGTTGGGGTGCTGCTGGAAGGATTGAGTGTGCTCCTTGCTCCTTGATGGAGGAGGGCAGGCTGTGTTTTGGTGCTTCGGGTGTGCAGCTCAGACCTGCCCAGAGCCAAATCCCTTCCAGATATGCCTGTGGGGGGCTCTTTGCATTGGTGCCTTGCCACTGCTATTTTTGCCCATGGCAGGCTGTAGAAGCCAATTATTTGTTTGCTTGTTTGTTAAACTGTCTGTGGTGTGATTTCCAGGAGCACTGCTCCTAGGGCAGCGCACGCGCAGGTCTTGGAGCTATGGGAGGGCGGCCACAGTGGGCAGTGCTCCAGCTGCTCCTGTTGCATCTCCAGTGGGGCTTGGCTTTCTCCCCTCCCTCAAAGGCAATGGGGAAGCAGGCACGAGTAGTCCTGCTCCAGGAAAGCAGTGAGTCCACTACATGGCGAAACTTGCTTCTCTGGTACTTTGTGGCTTCTAGAAAAAACAAAATGTATTCATGGAAATTGAGGCAGATCTTAAAAACTGTAAAAGAAAAGAAAAGAAAAGAAAAAAGAAAAGAAAAGAAAAAAAAGAAAAGAGGGAATTGGGTCTATGGAGGGGTTGGGTGACCCCACCAAGAGGTGGCTGGAGGTCAGCCTTTCTTCTCCCTGCTCACCCACATGGACACAGACATGTGGATGGTTTGGAGTAGTGTCGGTGCTTTCTAGCTGAAAAACGAGCCCTCGACGTGTTTCGCTGTTCCTAGAGAAAGCAGCCATGAGGAGTGTCCTGGTGTTCGTCTGCCTGGTGGGGATGGCGTGTGCCTTCTCGGTGAGTGCCAGGCGAGGGGGGACCCCCCGGCCTTGCCGGGGCTGGTGTGGGGCTTGTACCAACCCACCCTTTTCCCCAGGTCAAGAGCTGGCTGCGGCGACCCAAGTTGGACGACTCGGAAGAGAACGCGGTAGGGTCTCCCCCACCCTGCCTGCCCAGTCCCACACGAGGCTGGTCTTGAGGGAAAGCACATTTTGGTGGCTCCTGTACTCAAGTCCCCAGACTGATGGGATGTTCCCCCTCCTTCTCCCGGTAGGTTTTCAAGAGCCGGCACCGGCATTACCTGTACAGATACATCTACGTGTATCCCCCGCAGCGACGTTACCAGGTGGGTGCTTCTGAGGGGTTGCTGCTGCTTCGCCGCCCTCCAAACATGGAGATTTTGGTCCGAATGAGATGGGGGCACAGTCTGTGCCCTGTTTGCCACTGGCCCATGGGCCTGGGCACAGAGCATTGTACTTGTGATACCACTGGAAACCCACCCACCCGCCTCCAACTTGGTTTTCCCTCTTCTTAGGGCAGTGACTCATCCGAGGAAGAGGGGGATGGCTCGGAGGAGGAGGAGGAAGGGGGGGTGAGTATGGCAAACCAGCAGCCTGCAAAACAAATACAGGAATTTGGGAACTTTCTTTGGTTTTGTAGTCTCTGCTCATCAGCATTTGTGGTCACTGACCGCCCACAGCCTTGCACTCTGGATACAACTGGATTTTCTACTCTGGAGCTTATTTTATTGGTTTTTGTTGATTTTTTCCTTTTGCTTTCCTTTTTCTTACTGGGCACGGGTTGCACCAAACAACCCTGAGACAGACTCTCTGGGTTTCCATTTTCAGCGGCTCAGAAAGGAGCAGGACAGGCCGAAGGACAAAAGCAGGGAGGTTCACACAAGGAAGAAGGTGCTGCTAGGAACTCCTCTTACCTTCCTTTTTCAGGGTCTGTTGCCCCTATAGCACTGACAAAATTCCTACGGAAAATCCAGTTATGCTCTGCATGTGTGTGTGTGGATTGACACAGACTGATGCTATATTGGGAAAGTCACATTTGTACCAGTCAGATGGTAAAGCTGCTCCTGTCTGCTGGATCAGTATGAGCTTGGGCATGTTTGTAGCTGTCACAGTCACCCAGGTCCAAAATTAAATGCAAGGGGTTACAAAGATCTTTTGTATCTCATCAGGCTGCAAATGCTCAGAAATTATCCAGTGATCTGAAGCACGCAGGCGCTTTGAAATAAGGATCTGGTATGCTTGGAAACCTGTGTATCAGGCCTAATCAAGTCTTTTACTTTTTCCTTTTTCAGAAGTTGTTTAATGAAAGCCTGGGAGTCTGGTTTTAAATTCCCCTTTGGAGACCCATCTGGGCTTGGGATACAATATAGGGTGGGCCCCTGTGCCAGCCCTGGCACCTCCCTGCAATTTGCCCCGTTTTACCTGTTCCTCTCCTGTACCACTGCAATCTCTAATGATAAATTTGAGTAGTGGGATGGGCAGCAAAAGATGGAATTTCGTTTCTCAGGAAGAAATTAAGTGATATGCAGGAATGTAGCTGCTATTTGGGTCTGCCCTTTTCGTTTTGAGGGCAGCAGAGCAGTGGCTGTTTCCATGCAGGGATGTGCTTTCAATGGCAGGGCAGTCAGCAAGAGTAATCATGCTGAAAGGCCCCAAGGTCAGTTATAGGTATGTAAAGAGCATTGTTGTATTGGCTGCTGGATGGGGAGCATCACTCCCATCAGCACAGCTGGCTGCACCATTTAATTTGATGACTCTCCTGTTGGAGAGGAGAGCAGCCTGGATTTTCTCTGCTGTCAGGTGCACCTGTATTTTGAGGTCTGAGGTGGCCCAAAGTGCCAGGGTAGGTGTCCTTGGTCTTGGTGTGCGAGCAGTGGGGATTGCCCAGGGCAGTGATGACACTGACTTCACGTCTCCCTGCCATGGCTGGGGTCATTTGCTGGTGGCAACATGCTCCTCCTCCCAGGCTGGGCACTGGGTGAACTGCCCCACCAGTTCCTCAGTGGCTGCTCCAGGCTCTGTTTGCATTTGGTTTATTTCTCACCTTTTTTTAGCCATGCACCCCACTGAGAGCCCTGGCTGTGCTGCTGATCTCTGGGGCCAAGCATTGCTGATGGCTGATGGCTGGTGGGGTTTGGGCTCACGCCTGGCTTTGAGCCATCACACTCTTACTGACCATCCACACATGACGTGCAGTGTGTCCACATGTAGTGTGCCTGTGGCTTTCTTTGTTTACTGGAAACTGGGAGACGTAACTTCAGAAGAAAACCTTTAGATGCTTTGCAAAGCAAAACGCGAAGCCAGAATGGGAACACCCGGCTCCAGCCACCACCACTTAATTGCACGGCTCCAGCTGCCCTGCTGCAGCTTCTCCATTTCAGCCTGGAACACGACCCGTGGGAAAGCAGGGAACTCGGAGCAACACCCAAATGCTGTGTGTGGATGCTGCGTACCCCTCTCGCTGCTGAGAGGCCTGCGCTCCACTCCAGCTGCTGACCCCCTGCCCTGTCCTGTCCTGTCCCTGCAGGAGCCATTTCATGCTGGCACCAAGGCAGCTGGGCATCCTGCTGGAGCAGCCCCTGGGGACTGCCAGGGTGCACTGGGAGGAGACATCACATCCCCCCAGCAGGTGTGGCTTCGGGAGCTGGAGGGGGCACCCATGGGGAGGGGTCTGTTCACTGCATGTTTGCTTGCACCCATGGGATGCCCTGCACCCTGTTTCTGCTTGGGGGGCAGCTGTGGAAATACCCATAGCTGGACCAAGCTCTGGGCATTAACTTGGGGTTGGAAGGGGTACCCCAAAAAGAGAGTCCTTCCATGCAAGGTGTGGGGAGATGCTCAGCTGTGCCCATACCTGCCCCTTGCTACGTGGAGCTGCAGTCTCCTGACACCCCAGTAATGCTGTGCTGTCTTCCCTCTGCCAGGGCAAGGGCTGCCAAGGGACCCTGAAAGGGATCAGGCAGAGGACTGCCAGCAAGGGGGAGGACTCTGAAAATGAAGACAGTGATGAGAATGAGGAGGAAGAGGAGGAAGAAGAAGTAGATGAGAATGAGAATGGTGTCAATGGCACTAGCACAAATACCACAGAGGGTATTGGACCTCATGGCAATGGCACTGCGGTGGCTGAGGAGGGCACTGGGGAAGCTGAGGAAGAGGAGGAGGAAGAAGAAGAAGAAGAGGAAGAGGAGGAGGAGGAGGAGGAGGAAACTGAAGCCACCACCATCGCCAGCACCACCAACGAAGATGGTCTGACCCAGGCGACCACTATGGATGATGGGGGACCCACAGATGCCACCACAGATGCCACCACAGCTGGGGAGCTGTGGGAGTATGATGTGACAGCCAGGGACCACGGCCGGGGGGATGAGGTCACCACCGAGGGCGGGTACGAGGAACAGGATGAGTACGCACGTGGGGACAGCTACCGGGCCTACGAGGATGAGTATGGCTACTACAAAGGGCACGGATACGATGTGTATGGCCAGGATTACTACTACAGCCAGTGAGCAGGGGGGAAGCCCTGGTGCTGTCCCTGCCGGCCCCAGCCCACTCAGGAAGGTGCATCTGAAGGCTCCCTGCAGCCACTGCATGCCAGAGGGGACGCCAGGCAGCTTGCCATGTGCACTGGCTCCATCCCAGGCTTTTTTTTTTTGTATCTTGCAAAGTGAAATGAAATGAAATAAAGCAACTGAACTGATCTTGTTGGTGACAAAAGGTTTGCTGCCAAATTTGCTGGGGTCAGTGGGGCAGCACAGCGCTTAGTGAGGGGCTGAGGGGCTACAGTTGTTCATGATGCTTAGGGCAGAATCTTGTTATTCTGGGTCAGATGCACATGAAAGGAGGGAGGAACAGCAAGGCTGATTTGGAATGCCTCTGTAAACTCTCCTCTGAAAAATGAAAGGGCACTCTTTGGGACACTGCTGTGAGATTACAGACACTTTTTATGTAGAGTTGATGTGAATTTCCAATACGTGAACAGTGATAATTTTACCACGTCTTCCATTCCTTGGTAATGTGCCTCCCATGGCCTGACCACACACCAGGCAATGTTAAAAAGGGTAAAAACACTAATTTCTCTTTCTGGGCATCACCAGCTGTAGATGCACACACCTGTAATGAGGGCTTTGCTTTGCACCAGGCATGTGGGTACAAGACTGGGCAACTTGGATGTGTGTCTTGAACACCAGTACTGCAGCCCAAAATGTCCCTGTCACACAGCCTCATTCCCAGGACAAGGCAGGGCTGTCACAGTGACAGTGGTGCATCTACTCCCCTCCTACATCAGCGATGGGGATGCCTGGCTGGGAGTCCTCAAGATCCCTGCTCAGGGCCAGGAGTGTGTCCCTGGCCAATTGGAGATCTGCATTATGGATAGGGATGGAACAAATCCCACTGGGTTCCAGGCAAATGCCACCGTTTGGGAATGCACAGTTTATGGCAGGTACTGTGCTGCTCTTGCACTCCTAGGAAGGAAACCTGAGTTCAGCTCCCGATGCAGGTCCAACTGCAGAACTAGTCTATTCTCGCAGCAGCAAGTTACTGGCCATTGTACAAAACTGCTTCCGTGTGCCAAAGCCAGGCTGCAGCTGCTGGGGAGTCAAGAGGTGCTGCCTGCAGTGTGGGCACCCCTGGGGACAAAGCCCTATGGTGGCACTGGGGAGCCCTGCATGCGCTCATGACTGGTGGGGGGACACGAGAGTCCCATCATCCACATCCCCAGGGGGTGCCCAGAGACGTCAGGGAACTGGCATGGACAAAGGGCCCTGGCGCTGCCAGGGGCCGGGTCCCACTCCCACAGGGCGCGTAGCGCAGTCCCGTGTGCGTCAGCCCCCCAGGCACCTGGCAAAAGCTCTCCTCCGGGAGCCAAGGCACATGGGCTGGCTGCCCTGTGGGGTGGCATCCGACTGCCGCTCCCTGGCCAGTGGGCAAGCGTCAGTTTCCTGCTGGCTCCGGGATTTGCTCCTGCTTGAGGCTGGATGCTGATGGTTTAAGCATTTCTGGTGATAATGCAGCAGTCCTGCCAGCTCGTGGGGTTTGGGTTAGGGCAGAGAGGGGAGTGGGATGGGAGCTGCTGTCACCACCACCACAGTGAGTGCCTGACCCAGGCTGGCCACAGCAGTGGGTACCCTTCTTGGTAAGGGCATGGGTGACCAGTAATGCCACCAAAAGTAGAGGTGGGGAGGAGGAGGATTTGTACATCATGCACACCCTTGTAGCGCTTCTTCATAACGCAGTTGGGCTCAAAGGGACCTATGCAAGCAGTGCATGGAAAAATAGTCATATTTTTTTCTTTTTTGCCACTCTTCTACGTTGCACTTGCACAGGTTTTCCTCAGAGGGGTTGAGGTTGAACCCCAAAAAGCAAGTGTCAGAAGACACAGCATGGTGATGGCTCTCAGCTTGGCCAGTGTTGCCCTTCTATGCCAAAGGGCCAGGACCAGGCCTGGCTCTGGATATTGCCCTTCCTTTTCTACAACTCTGCTGGCTTTCCCATGTTGGTCACAGTGAGCAAGCCAAGACCCACTGCACACCCTCTTATCAATAACCAAGCTGGACGTGTACCACACTAAGATCTGCGCTAATCACCGAGCAATTTCGCCTTCAGAACAGATATTTATAAACTGTGCTTTCTGTTTATCCAGCCAGGTGGAACATTTGATAGCTGTCTTTCACCACAAACACATTTTTAGCTGGAAATTACTCCCCCTGGTTATCTGTGGGTGCTGCCAAAGCTGACAAATGTCCTTGGGCAGGAGCTGATTGGCTCTGCGCACCCGGGGCCAACTTTAAATTTCAGCAAAGTGGGCACAGGCTCCACGGTCTGCCACTGGGACCTGCCTCCAACGGGGAAAGGTAATCTTCTTACCTAGCTTCCTGCCCTGTCGCTCCCTAGCCCCTCAGCTCTGCTGCCCCTGAGCAGGGATTCTCCTGCTTTCACTCCAGGCAAGCCACAGTGGGGATGGAGACATCCTGATCCTTGGCTGTGCACATCTCTTGAGCTTACATTGCTTTGTACTGCTGATCCTTGTGCATGAATTTCCTTCTGGTGTTTCCTGTAGCAATGCTGGTATGGCTGAAAATACTCTCTGGGATGGACCTGCAAGCCCAAGCCAGGGTGGCTGGGTAAAACGAGAATTATGGGCCAATGGAGCTATTGCCTCCTGCCATTTATCAGTGCTCTAAAAGCCTGCCACTTTCTTAATTTGGATTTATGAACGGCTTAGCTTTCAGCAACTTTGGGGGATCATTTATTGTAAATATCCACCCAAGCTGCTTTGACAGAGAGAGTTAGGAAGCTTTAATAGCTGGTGTCAGAGCACCCACTCAGAGCTGCTGGCCATGCCCTAAGCACATGGTGAGAGCATTGTCCTTGCTGCGAGGCATGCAGAGAGGCAGGACAATGCCAAGGGCCACCGCAAAGCCTGGAAAAAGTTGGGGTCGCTGGAAAACCCTGCTGCCATGGGAGCTTTGGGATAGCGGGAGCTTTTAGGTTGCTGCTAACCAGGACTATTGAGGATCACAAGTCCTAGGAAGACAAACTCCAGCAACATTTCACTTTGTGCCTCCAGGAGCAGCCCAAGATGCAAACATCCCTCGTCTGCCTCTGCCTGTGCCTGCTCAGTACAGCCCTCGCCACACCTGTGAGTATGGCTTTTCCTGGATTCCCAGCATGCTGGAAGCATGAGGTGTACTATCTGGTGCATCCTGGCATACTTTCAGCAGTGGGAAAACACAGGTTGTAGTTGTGTATGCCACCTCTGGTGCTTGGGGAGGGGATTAAGTGAACAGCAGAGGTGAGCCCAGAAGGAGAAATATATATTAGCACTGAGCTGGCTGAGCACGTCCCTTCAGTTTAGCAATCAGGGCATTGCACAAGTGCCCGTCTGGGTGGCTGTACCTCTTCCCCTGGACTTTTGTGGATCTGGGATCTGCCCAGTGCTTTTGGCCTGGGAACAGCCTGAGCCGAGCCACAGGAAGAGAGGTGCGGGAAGGATGCTCATCTTACCCGTGTGGGTAACAGGGATCAGAGGAGTGCCCACAATTATTTTCCAGCTTTCCTAATGTGAAATTTTGAGAAATTTAACTAAAACCAGGGCAAACTAAGATGAATATAATAGCAGCCATTTTTGTCCTGCATAACTGTTGCTCAGCGTACTAAATACACAGCTAGAGTCAAAGTCGGCTCCTAGAAAAGGCTAGCTTTTGTGTCAGAGTAAGGAGAAGGGAAATCCCATCTTCCCTGAGGGACGGGCCCCTCCCATGTGTCTTGTACCCCCCAGAGCAAGCTCTCACAACCTGGTCTGTAGCAGGGCAGCCCAGGAGAAGGCAATAAATCAGCATAGATTTGCTTTTCAGATAGGGGCGCAGAAGGAAGTGAATACTATGCTGTGTAACCAGAGCTGTAATCTGGCCTTTCACAAACAATGGAATAGCCTGGGCATATTCAATACTTTGGGGTGTGTTTCTGCCCCTTCATCTGGGCTTGGGATATTTCAGTGATTAACTCTGCTGAAATCAAAGAGGACTTCCCTCCATGGGGCCGTCTCTCACTCCGGCATGTAGGGAATGCCTGAAATGGCTTTGTGGGCTCACAGGATGCTCCCACCAGCAGGTCCTCCAATCCTGAGGGATGCACTGGCGAATACCCCCCAAAAGATGCCAGGATAATCAGGGAGAGCTGGAAGCCTGCAAGCATGTACAGAAAACTGGCTATGAGGGCACAGAGGTTGCTGCTCAGTTGCCCAGTAAATACTGGGAAACACCACCAGTTAGCCAGCTCTGGACTCCCATCACAGGCAGATCCAAGCAGTAAGCTGGAGGATTCTGTTGTGAGCAGTGCTGCTGTGTATTAAAAATGCTCTGCAGTAAAATACTCTGCAGCAGACTCCAGGAAAAGGTTATTTGCAGACCAACAATACCCTATGAAAACTAGCATGCAATACAATCACGTTGTAGCAAAATTCACAATACTTTTCAGACGCTGGAAATGGGGTTTTGACCTTTCCTACTATTGCTGTCCTTAAGTCAGCACCCCAGGTAGTGCCTGGGAATTTATTGGCTTATCAATGCAGTTTTCCCACCCTTCCCTGAACACTGGGCAGGGTGGGTGGCCAGCAGTGGGCACTGGCAGCTGTCTGGATGCTGGGGCAGTGTTTGATGCCTCAGCTCTTGCCTGTGTTTTGCTGCCCACAGGTGCCACCACTGCTGCCTGGGAGAGCTGCTGGGAACTGTGTGGGACAGCACCGGGTATGTATCCCTCTGCCACATCCTGGGGCCTTAGTGGTACTAGTGGGACCCTACTGCAGTGCCAGGCACAGAAAGAGGAACTCCTGCCAATGCATTTAATAAGAAAATTGTGGGTTTGGGTTATTTTCTTCTCCACCAGATAATTCTGAAAGGCTGCAATGCCAAGCATGGCTTCTACATTTTCAAATATGTCTACTCATTCTCAACGCGGAGAAACCAGACACAGATAAAGGTAAGGAGGTGGCCAGGGGACACTGTTGGACCCTGGCCTCGCTGCAGTGCCCCCAGCAGCCATCCATCACCAGGGCTGGCCCTGACCTCTCCCTTGTATGCACTGCACAGAAAGAAGAGGCTGACCACCAGAATATCATCCCCAGCCGCCGTCCAGATGACGACAATGCCAGGCAGGAGCTACCGGAGGCCAGGACAGCCTCAGAGCATAGTGACAACAGCAGCACTGAAGTAATCGAGTATGGGATTGTCCTCAAGCCTGAAAACCGCAGCACGCCGGGCACCGGCAGGGACGGTCCCAGTCCTCTCCCTGGCACTGGCACACGAGCACATGGTGGTGGCACGGGTCCCACCCCATCCAGCTCAGAGGGCAGTGGTGATCTGGATTTGGTGGTGGAAGTTGATGGCGGTGTTCCCATTCTTCCTCAGGGTGAACACCCCAGTGAGGTTGTGGTGGGGAACAGGTCCAGTGTCAGGAGTGAGGACAAGGATGGCAGTGCCTCCAGAGTGGTTCCAGTGGAGGGAGCCATGACCGCCGGGAGTGGGAGGGCCCCTACTACCAGAGGGGCAGGGGATGAGGGCAGCGGGGAAGCCACTGTCTCTGGCCAAGGGCAGAAGGGTGTCAGGCCAGGTACAGGGATGGGAGGCATCGCTTTGTCCTCTGTCACTGAGAAGATGGAGGATGTCCAAGTGGATACCGCAGGTGTGGATGAATATGCTTACATCCCCGACTCGGGCAGTGTCACCATTACCCGTGGGAGCCTGGGCAGCACAGACGGGGCCACCAGCTTCACCCAGATCTCTCCGGACAAAGATGACGAGGTCAACATCTTCATTGGGAGGGCCAACATCCACGTTGGGGAGCAGGAAACCACCCAGGCCGGTGCCACAGTGGGTAGCGAGGATGGTGGCATCCCGTCTGTGGGAACCAGCAGCCCCCTTCCCAGGCTGGGCGTCACTGCGACACCCAGTGGTGGTGACGATGACATCATCCCTGCTCGAAGGCAGCCTGAAGGACCGGCCACCACAGCCACCCCAACTCATGGGGACAGTGTCACCAGCAGCCTCAGGGATGGCCGTCCTACTGGAGAGGATGAGGAAGGTGCCACCACCATGGGTGTTGATGCAGGACTGGTAACCCCTGTCCCCTGGAGAGTCACTAGTGGTGACATTACTAGCCCCACAGTGGCCAGTATCCGTGGGAAAGATGATGATGAGGTGAGAGGAGAGGGGCAGAGATTCAAGGGGAAGCTGGGCCATGTGGCTACCACAACCCCCCGCCAGTGGGGTGACATGGAGGCCGCTGTCACTGTCCCAGACAAGGGGGCCAGCATCCTCCTCGCTACTACCGAGGTGAACCACCCCATGCCGTCGGCAACAGCCAGCAGCCACAAGGCAGGCACGAGCACTGTGCTGGGCAGGGGAGGGAGCGGGGAAGTGGGGACAGCCACCTCCCAACCCCCCCGTGTGGAGGGACGGCCCGGGGCAGGGGTGAAGGTCCGTCCAGGGGGAGCAGGTCTGGACAAGACACCCAGGACGGACAAAGCACCATCCCCAAGTGAGAAATCCAGCAGCTGGGCGTCAAGAGGGGCCCAGACAAGTGTTGGCGGTTATGATGGCGATGCTGGGGGCAGGTGGCAGGCCACCAAAGCAGCGGCCAGCCCCACTCCACAGGCAGGGCAAGACATGGGAAGCACGGCAGCAGGCAGGGGCCGGGAGTGGGGCCGAGGTGGCGAGAGTGGGGCAGTAGTGCCAGGGGTTGGGGGCAGCCGCCTGCCTGGGCACCATGGCAGGAGGCTGGGGGCTGGGGCGCCGGGCACGGTTGCGACGCTGGGCCGCAGCAGGCAGCTGGACCAGGTGAAACGCGCTGATGAGCTCCACGTCCGCGAGCGGGCCTTTTACACCCTCGGCGGGGCGGCTGACGCCCCCCATGGCCCCTACCCTGGCCCCGGGAGTGCCGACAGCAGCCAGTCCTCTGAGGGGGACCGGGGCAGCCACAGTGAGAGCGGACAGACAGGACTGCAGCCCTCAGGGTGGGGATACCCAGGGTACCCCCAAGGCCGCTGGATCCAGGGGCCCCTCTGAGGTGTGGCTGGTATCCACCCCGGCAGGCTCCAGTGGTGGAGTTGGGGGGTCCCACATGCCGCGTTTTCCCCCTTGGCATCCCTGCCGCGGGCTCTGCTCTCGCCTGGGTCAGGGGCAGGTCACTGGGGGGCACACGGTGCTTTACAGCCCAGGAGCCAAAAATCACTGGTTCATGCAATCTGCTGTTAATTTGGGAGAGGCTGCACATGGCGCAGCAGCAGGGATGCATGGATATGCTGTGCTAGACAGCCAGGGAACAGCAGCCATGCTACACAGCATAGGATAGCGGTGTTTGTGCACTGATGCGAAGCAAGTAAAGAAGCAGTGAGAAAAAGCCTCTGTCCTTGCGGTTTCACTTCCAGCCTACTGGAGAAATAAAGGCATTTCTGTACCTGAGGATCTGCTGACTCTGGTGTTTGCAACGGGACTTCAGGCAGTCACTCTGCTGCAAGCAGTGTGCTGGGGGCGGGCTGGTCCCTGGACATAAGGGGATTTCTGGTCCCAGCACATCTCTGGCCCAGCCATCACCTGTGGGGCTGCAGTTTGGCCAACAAGCCCCACACATCCCTCCCTTAGGGTATCAAACACTACCAGCTCCTGCCCAGGGTCACCAGCCTCCCTGGGCTTGCTGGGGAGGCCCACAGAGCATCCTCCTCCTCAGCCCATCCACCTCGTCCAGTGAGAAGTCCCCATCATGCCCTCCTGATGGTACATTTCCTGGCCACGCTGTCCTTCCAGGAGCACTGTAACACTCTGGCCATGCCACCGCCATTCCCACTGCTGGCCCCCGCACGTAGGCCAGGCTGGGCTTAACATGCTGGAGCCATTGCTGTCAATGATGCCCCAAGTTAATCACTGTTTATGCAATTGCAGGTTGCTTTTTCTGTCCGAGAAGCTGCTAAAAGAGGCGTGTTCAGCAGTGCACCAGAGCAAACGGCACAGTGGGAGAAGCATCGAGCCTCAAGGGGAGAGGTACTGCCTCACACGTGCTGAGGGGACTCACCACAAGTGCTGTGCCCATGCAGGGAGCAGGTGGAAGCAGCCGGGAGCAGCCACGATGTCAGTGAAGTACCCACAGAGTGCCTGCTTCCGTGCCCTCTGCACACCTGCACACAGAGAAGTGGCAGATACTGTTACAGGCCACAGAATCACACGACGGTTTGGGCTGGAAGAGACCATAAAGATCATCTAGTTCCAAGTCCCCTGACACGGGCAGGGATGCCACCCACTAGACCAGGATGCTCAAAGTCCCATCCAGCATGGCCTTCATCACTTCCAGGGATGGAACATCCACAGCTTCTCATGGCAGCTTGGTACTTAGGGATCATACATGGTTGATTCATGCTGGAACACCAGGACCAGGATAACACTGCGTGTCTCACTGGTGCTAGCAGTTAGCACCAGCTTTTGGGCCTCTGCTTTGCTACTGCTCATAGTCTCCAGCAAAAAAGGTCAAAAATTACATGCGCCCGCT
>VZTD01002401.1:160233-191302 GCA_013397725.1 Rhagologus leucostigma | reverse complement strand
GGGAAGGGAAGGGAAGGGATTCCGGAGTAAGGCCGCTCAGGATCTGCCCCAGAGCTGTTTGCCGGCCCTAATTACGCTGTGACTTCATAGCTGCTGCACCGTCAGTGGCTCCCCCTCCCTTCTCCCAGCCGGTGAAGTCACCTCATCCCAGCAGCCAGCAGAGATTTCTCCTTGCAGGGTTTTATAGGATCACTCATTGTCACAGCCTGCCAATGAGACATCCATGGGATCTGCCCCAGCAAGGGCTGCTATCAACAAACTGGGGGATAAATGCTGGGAAATGGGAATTGCATAGCAGATGCCCCTTGGGCACCTCTCCTGCTAATTTGCACTTAGATGGGTGCCTTTCTCTGAGCACTTTATTAATTAAGGCTCGCAGCCCACCTGTGAGGCAAAGAAGTTATTAGTGCCCTCATTTTCCAGCAGAACTGAAAGCAGTGGTTTGCCCAAGGCCACAAATCTAATCAGTGGCAGAGCCAGGAATGAGTGAGTTCTTGCAGTCTCCTGTGATACTCCATGCACCCCACTGCCTACCTGGAACAAATTTACTGGCTTCCCTAAAAGTTCACATTTTTCTTAAAGTGATGTAAATGAAGATGGAGCACCCAAAAGGAGCCTTGCAAGGAGGAGAGCACCCAGAAATCTGCAGTACCCAGGGCCAAAGGCATCATCTCTTGTCTGAGCCACAAACGAGCCTCCCCATAAATTCCACACCTCTTCTTGTCCGTAAATTTAGTAGGAGGGTTCAAGCATAAATTGAAAAGAAGCTTTTATTGTACCCACTGCATCAACATAATTAACACCCAACCCCATTCTTTTGCTTTCTTAGGCTGGAGCAAACCCTGTGCCCTTGGAGAAAATTGTTTCCCCTTTTCCTCCAGGGAATCCAGAGCCTGAGCAGCAGCTGTGAAGAGTGGAGAGAAAGAAAGAAGTGGGAGATGCTGGAAGTGCTTTGGGCGACGTGAGAAGGAGGATTTGCCCGGAAGGAGCTGTTCAAGGGCCCAGCAGCAAACCAGAGACACAAAACCTGCTTATATATAGAAGAATGTAACCCTGTGTATGCAGACGTGGACGCGTGCATGCCTTGTCGAGAGCGTAAGCGACATTCCCTGTAGATCGCTGCTGTGAGCAGCCCTGCTCCTGCAGGCCGAGCCTTGGCGCTGCTGCTGGCCCTGCTGGACACCACCCACTGCCCTGCTGCCCCATTTACGCAGCAGGATGAGGAGGAATCTCTACACCCAGATTAGTAATCCTGAGAATTCCAAACGTGCTGCAGCGCGGGCACGGCCCAGGCGTGGCGGGGAGCGGGTGCGGAGCAGCTCGGACAGCAGTTTGTGTGTGTAAATATTCATGCTCTGGCACCAGGGAGAGCAGCTTTCCTATGACTTCAGTTTCTCTGGTGCTACATTTAATATTTGTCTGGGGCTAAACTGCCTCTCTGTGGTGCTACAGTTTCCCCAAGAGGATGTTCTGAAACGTGGGACAAGGAAAGATCTATTTTGGTTATTGATATTTATACACAAGATAGCAAAAAATAAGACTTGTTGAGAAGGTGCTA
The DNA here is from genome assembly GCA_013397725.1 of Rhagologus leucostigma. Lineage (NCBI taxonomy): Eukaryota > Metazoa > Chordata > Aves > Passeriformes > Rhagologus > Rhagologus leucostigma. Next base: position 189,744 of record VZTD01002401.1, on the reverse strand, counting down.
TTTTTTTTCTTTCTTTCAATCTCTGCAGAAACTAAGACAAAACAGATAATCTACCCCAGAACTTTATAAAACTCCTTTTCTTTGGAGCAGTTCTTTTTCTTTTGACAGTGTGGAGCTTGGGAAGCAGCAGGCACTGACGTGGAAAGGACACAGAGCCCTTTCCACTGCAGTGTGCACATCAAAGTCTGCTAGAGCAGCACTTCCTACAGCTCCAGAGCTGGGAATCCTCCTGCATGGTGATTTATTCAGTCCCAAATCCTGTGAAGCAGGGAGGAGAACTCTTATCTAGACTGATCACTAGAGCAGGGGATAACAGGAGAACTTGGCCTTAGAAGTCAAAGGGCTTTTTTCAGTCTTGTACTGAGCACTTTTTTCCTCGCAGCCAAAACTACCTGTCAGATTTCGGGTACCTTCCACCTTCAGCAGTGACTGTGCACACTTTTTTAGAAACATTTTTCCTACCTTCAGATATTTGCACCAGAAAATCGACCCTGCCATGGCAGGGAGGGCATTTTCAAAGGCATAAAGGAATGTCAGAACCCGATTTCTAAAGGAAATTTGGCTCCTTGTCTTTTAAAAATACTTCCCACCCCTCACCCAGGCCAGGAAGAAGCCGAGTGGCCGCAGTGTCCAGTCAGACGCTGCATTTGCCACTGCTGCAGGAGAAATGTTTCTAAGCAATCTGAAAGCTAAATTCTCCCTTTATCAAATATTTGCAGTGTTTGGAGCCGCTGCACATTTTCCTGGGTGTTACTGATCCGAGTCCATTCCCAAACAGCAGCAAGGGCTCTGCTGGAAGAGCAGATGTTCCTAGGGAAGAACCTTGCCCTGCCGTAGGTGATGTGCAGTGTTGGGGGGGTGGTGTAGCTCCGTGTAGTTTGTCTGTCCATACCCTTGGGATGGTCTCAGAGCCACAGGGACCAGTGAAACATTTTCCTGCCGTTTTTGGCCGATGCTCAGTAATCCTCAGCATCCTGAACCCCATCCAGGCTCAGTCTCCTACAGACACAAGGACAAATTCTTCTAACAAAAGGAGGAGCCTCAGCTGTTTCCAGCAGCGCTGCCAGTGCTGGGCAGAGCCTTAAAAATACCCGTTTCTGGAAGTTCCTGAAATGTGGGAGTGAAACTGTGTATGGAATCGCACAAGTCCCACGGGAACAGGAACCACGGATGTGACACTCGGCTGTAGGGGACGCCCCCTGCAGCTCTGCCCTGTGCATCCTCCCCAGCCCTGGGACAGGCCCCGAGCTGGGTCACATCCCTCAGAGGCTCTCCCACAGATTCCTCACCTTTATCAGCTCTGAATGTAGTAAACTTTTCACCTGGAATGGGCATTATTCCATTTGCCCCGTGCACACAGCCGGCACTGCCCTTGGCTCTCCTGCTGTCCTGGCTGTTGGGGGCTGCAGCCTTCAGGCTGCTCCCAGCGTTTCAGTTCCCTTGGAACAGCACAGCCAAGGAAAAGAAAGGAAGTTCTGTCCTTGCCATCGAGGTTCCACCTCGGGAGAGCCCCCAAATCTGTGGTCAGCCCCAGTGCAGCGATTGGCTGATCTCCCTCAGTCCCAAGCCTCCGTGGACAGGCTTGTCTGTAAAAATCCCCAAACCTCAGAGCCCCAGGGGATCGCTCTCCTCGGGGGCTCCAAACAGTCAGCAAAAAATGTTAAAGACTCGTCCTGCCCAGCATGGAACAACCACGTCTATGGTGCTTCCCAGGTGGAAACCAGAGCAGGCCTGGTACCCCAAATCCTGCTTTGTTCCTGATTTGCTTCACTTTTGTAGTTCCAAACTGGATGTTTCGCATGAACCGAGGGTGAAGTTGTTTTGTAGCCAGAATTCCCTGTACAGAACTGGAATTCCTTATTTGAGGGTATGGATTTGTCGAAGCCTTACATTTTGTGGTGTAATTGCTATCCTTGAACGCCTCCATTTTTGACAAGGGGTGTTTTTATCCTTTCTACAAGATCTGCTTTGCCCCTGGTTGGTGTTTGCATGGAAAGGGAAGGGTGCTGTGAACTCCCTGGAAATTCCCTGTTCCCTCCTGTGGGCAGGAAACCGGCACAGTTCCCCTCTGGCCCTTTTGTTTCCTCACAGCAGCCAAGCAATCCCTGGGTTTGGTCAGCTGGGAAGGCCGGGGAGTGCTCTCCAGATGGGAAGACAGAGCCCTCTCGGGTTTCAGAGCGAGGAGAGCGCAGTTATGAGCTCATGGTCTGTGCGCAGCACGGCTGGCAGGGAAGTCTTCATGAATTTTTAAAGCAGTTCTCTGCCGAGACAGCTCCCAGCACAACCTGGAATTCCATATTCCAAGGTAAAAGAGCAGCCTGGTGTGGGCTGATCAGCTCCTCTGCCACCTGCTCACACAGCTCCTTTGGCCAGGTGAACTCCGGGCTGCACCAGCGACTCCTGGGTTACACCGGGGCAGGGCTTGGCCCATGAGCTCCACATTCCTCCCTCTTAGAATTATTTTCTGCAGGTAAAAAAGCATGGAATGGGACCAGGCCTCCTGTCACACACCTCGGTGTGCCCCAGATGGGCAGCACCCAAGGCAAACATCCAGCAAATCACCCAAACCAGGGAGCTGCCTGTGGGGAGGGGTGAGAATCCCATCCTGCTCCTGCTTCAGAGCAGGGAGGCAGGAATTCCTCTTTGAGCCAAGCCCATTGCTAAAGCAGTTCCCTTAAATCCCAAACACTCCTTGACTCAATTTCATCTGATTTGTGAGTTTGTTTCTGTATCACAGTGAAGTTCTAAAGGTCTTAAACCCTCAGCATGAGCAGATGCAGTTCCTGCTACTGAAATCCATCACAAACTGAACTGGTTAAACTGGTGCAGTGTCTGTCACAGCCTGGAGTGAGGCACTTCCCAGCTGGAAAACTGCACTGCCCTGTGAAAATGGCCCTGATGAGGACAGAACAGCACATCTGCCTTAATATTCAATTTTCCTACACAATGTCTGTCCCTGATCTCGACAGCAGCCTGGGATGTATAGAACAGACTACCTGAGGCTCCACGTTAAACCCTGGACACACACTGCTGTCCACGGCCAGCCCTCCTGGCTGTATCCCTGCTCCCCAGCAGGTGCACGACTTTCCTTGGAGCCAGTTTGCTCCCAGCAAATTCAATTTTCAATCCAAACTTCAAACTCAGCCTCATTCTTGTGTAACTTTGCTGAGCATGAGCTGAACTTCCATCTCATCCCAACAGGTGAGGAGACTCTGGCCATGCCAATTCCAGATCCAGGGGCTGAGGGAACTGTAAATACCATGGGAATTGGGCTCCCTTAGGCCCAGCCAGTCTGAGAGAGGGAGGGATCCTCACCTGCTGCTCCTGCCTGGGGTTTCTACACCACAAAATACAAACAGGTGAATATTTTCCCCTGACAATATTTATTTGAGTACAGGAGTGAAGTTTGATGTGACTTCAGTGTCCACTCTGTGGGAATTACTGGAGTGCTTGAATTCCCCAAGGTTTTTAATATTTACAGGAAGTGACTTTGGAGCTTGATAAGTATTCACTGACATCTGAGGATTAAATGGCCATTATTACTTACACCATTATTAATTACACCTTTATTAATTACACCTTTATTAGTTACTCCATCAGTAGTTACAGGTGGCACCAAGCAGAGCAAACCCAGCTGCAGTGGGATTTAATTCCCTGGGTTTTTACAGCACCCCTTTTCCAGTCATTCACCACAGTTTATCACAAAACCCTCCCATCCTCGTTAGTCCTGAGGCCACTGCGAATTCCCCAGTCTCTCCCGGGGCATGGCTAAGGGAATGACAGGCAGGGAATGCCCAATTCCTGGCATTTTGCTGATCCAGTACCACTGGGATGTAACTCCAGCAGGGTCACTGTGCAGGTTTCCCCCTCACCAAAGCAAGGGCAGGGCCTGTGCTCGGAGTTCCTGGAGCTCCAGGAGGCTCTCGGTCCTGGCTGGATGGGGCTTCTCCCTTTTGTAAAAGGAATTTCATATGCTGAGACTCTTTGTACATATTTATAAGGAATTTATTAAAAAAAAAAGAAAAATAACTGTTCAATGGCAAAAAAAGGCTCCGGGTTTTATTTCCTCTTTCAGAGGAATTTCCTTCCACAGCCTTCCCTGTTTTCCCATGGAAATCAACAGGTTCCCAGCAGCTGCCACTGCAACTGAAGTTTTCCTTGGAAGTTTTCTGGTCCAAGTGTCATGTTCTAGGAGAAGGTAGGACCATCCTCCCAAAAAAACCCCCAAAACTTTAAGAATGCAAACCCACACTTTCCTTTTGGTTTCCTGCCTTATCCCCAAGTGAAGCACTAATTCTGAATTCTGAAGCAGTGTATCCCACACTCTCTGTAGAGCTGGGCTCCTACTGACCTTTTCCTACACTTCTCCAAACACATTTTCCAGGAGCGTGTAGGAGAAATTCAGAATGAGAAGTAGCTTTTCAAACAGTTTGAAAGCAGGAACACAAATCCTTGGGTTCACTGGCACTGCAAAGTGACACTGAAGCCTTTCAGAAACTCCCTGCCCACGGAATCCTCATTTTCCCTTTTCCTGGTTCATATTCCAGGCTATCACACGTAACATTCTTATGCCCAATGAAAACCTTGCTTTCTGCCTTTCTGAACTCCCTCCCCAATCCCAAAGATAGGGAAGCTATTCCCGTTGCAGAGAGCAATGAGATTCCTTGGCTTAGTTCTCCACAGGATCCATTTGACAAGAATTTGACATGGCTTTGCTTTGGAAAGTAAAGCTTTTCCTCCTCTGCTTCCCTGGACCTCCCAAGCCAGGATTTGGCCTCTCCCCAGCTCAGGCTCTGCCTCTCACCATTTCTCCTCAGCCACACTGAACTGTTATTTCCAAAGAAATGTGGAGTCTCAATCCTGTTCCCATCAGCTCCCGTTTGCTTTAATTCTTCCCCTGTGGAGTTTCCATCAGCACAGACTCAGCCTCATTCCCTCAGGAACCTCTTCCTGCTGATGGCTCAGGTGGGGCTGTCACCTTGAGCCATTTCCATGGCAATGAGCTGGGAAGATGCTGCTGTTCCTAACGGGGCGGGAGCAGAAGTGGTTTGGGGACAGGGAAAGCTCCAGAACAAGCAGCAGCTCCCTCTGAGGGCTTGTGCTGCTGGAGAACCTCAGCAGAGACCTCGGCCACAGGGATGGTGTCAATTCCTGTCAGGGGTCTCCTTCCTCCAGGAGCTCCTGCTGAAGCTCAAGGCTCCGGTTTTCCCTGGAGGACCCAGGCAGGTCCTGGTTGAGGAGCACACAGCAGACAATGTGTTTGTGAGTTTGTGAGATGCTCTTGGTCAGGAGCTGGATTTCCATGCAGACAAACCCAACCTGACTTTAACCTCGTCCTGCTCTCCCCAGAGACTGGGAAATCAGGAGTCTCATCAAGAAAATTAAAGAGGAAAAGCGTTCCCAGGAAAAGGAAGTGTCATTTCCAGCTTCACTGGTGTGGTCCTTCCCAAGCTCCCTGCGATTTTCTTAAGGTGACAGCACGTGCCATTTCTGGAGTCAACTGGAAAAACAGCTGGGAAATGACATTTCTCCAACTGCCGCTTTGGACATGAGGCTCTGCAGCACTGCTTGGGAAGAGTTCTCAGAGGTGCTGTGTAATTGTATGAAGTTATGGATTCAGGGAATGCAGGGCCGGGTGATGTGAAGCTCCTCAGCCAGAGCACAGCTTTGTTCAGCACGTGCAGTCAGCTCCCCTGCCCTGGACACGCAGTGTTTGCCCATACTAAAAGTTCAGGAAAATAGGAAAACATCCCAGACACTTCGTAACCATGTAAGCTCCAGAAACATCCTGGAGTTTGCCGTAACATACCCACACCTTCCCTGCCTTTGAGGGTGAAGTTTCTGGCCAGTCACAATTGTTCTGTTGGCTCAGAGCTGGAAGAAAGACCGACAACAAAACCACAGACGACTCAACAGGGGCACGGGATCCCGGGATTTTCCAGCGTTCCCTGCTCTGTGCCCCGCTGAGCTGTCCTGCTGTCAGTACACCTGGAAGTGGGCAGAGGTGGTGCCGTCCTTCCAGCAGCGCAGGGTCTCCACGGTGACCGAGCGGCACAGGGGACACGTCTTCTCCCGGTCGAACCACAGGCACAGGCACTCCTCACAGAACACGTGCTGGGGACACAGGGACGGTCACCAGCAGCAGGGAGGGAGCCGGTGCAGCCGACACTCGCAGGATGTGGGAAACAAACCCCAGATTGCCAAAGCTCATGGTTTATTGCTGGTTTTTAAAAATAGCACTAGAAAGAAACGTTCCAAAGGCCTACAATATCTGGGCTGAGAGGGTTTTCCTCTACCATGTTTCTGTCCTCAATTCCCTGAGTTATTTAAGTCCTTACTGAACCCCAACAAGTCCTTTCTTCCCCCTGCTCCTTGCATTTGCTTTCTTCTGCTCCCACTGCCAGGTCCCAGTTTCCCCTTTCCCACAAATGTCAGTTTTCACCCCTTATCTCCTCCTCTCATTTCTGCACTGACCCCTCCCCGGATTCCCTCCAGCACACACCATCCAGTTCAGACTGGAAGAGCAGGAAAAGGGCAAGGAGGGAGCACGAGGAGCTGTGAGAAGCTGAGAACTCCTCCACACATGTGAAGTCACTCCTCAGAATCCCAGCTCTGCCAGCAGATCCAAAAGCAGCTTCTCGGGGGCTTCCAGCTCGGAAACATCTGCACAGATGTTCACAGCAAGGCCAAGAGGCACCTTTGCTGCACAGGATGGCTTTAATTTGATAACCCTGGTATCAAAAGGGAGTAGTAAAGCTACCCAGCCCCGCAAGGGGCAGGTAAAACCCTGCTCACTCTAGACCCAGGATCTGCACTGCCCATTCCAGTCCCGGCCCCACAAGGCTGTGTCCACCCCACAGCCATGGTCACCCCGAGAGCGGCTCAGCTGCCATGATCCAGGGCAGTAAATATCCACCAGGAGCTGGATCAAGACCCACCAAATGACTTCAGAGGTTCCCAGGCTGGCTGTGCCTCTCCCCACTGCAGCAGTTCACTGAAGGAATGCCAGCAGCGGAGTTTTGGGGTCTTACCTGGCACATAAGGATCAGAGGTTCCCTGAACTCTGCCTGGCAAATGGCACAGATGTCTCCTGCCTCGCTGCACTGCTGGCTGGTGGCACGGACTCCATAGGTCTGTCAGGGAGAGGAGGGAAAAAAACCCCATGTCAAAGGATTGGAAGGGCCAGTGTGCACAAAGACACTGCTTTTCACCCCCCAACTCCCCACAAGGACACCGGTGTCGAGCACAGAGGGAGTCTGGAGCTCCGTGCTCCCTGTTTGCTTTTTCCCCTCGAGCTGACTCCATCTTTTAGGGCCTCCACTCGTGCAGCAAGGATAATGGAATTTAATGAGCTCAACAGGGAGCTGAGAGGATTAATTCAGCACCATTTGCAGGGGTGTTTAGATGGAGGGAGGTATTATTAGTAGCGAGTAGACAATAGAAGAAAGAGTAACAGCAGCAGCACCCACAGGCTGCCCACCTTCTCTTCAGATACAGGGACGGTAAATGTTCCTTCTCCCACTGTAACAGATTTAGGGGAAACAGAAACCTGCTGAGGGAAAATGACCAGCCCAAGCCCAGGGAATAAGCAAGATAAGCTCCAGCAAACTTTGATGAGGTTCTTTTCCTCTCAGTCTTTGATTTTACCCTTTTAAAATGTAAGTCACGGCAGCAGATCTAAATATCAGCCCTGTGGAATGCAGTGCCTGGGATAATTCCTGTGTCAATGTCACCGCACATCAGGCACCACAAAGTCCTTCCCACACTCGGCACTACAAAGTTTTGTCAGCTCCTTGCAGTTGGATTAATCCACGTTACACAGAGCTTCCACTCAGACAGAACAGGAACAATCTCTCACCACAGCTGGGGCAGGGCAGATGTCAGAAAAGGTCCCTGGCATCCCTGACAGGAGCCCCCAGCTTGTCCAGCCATGGGATAGCTTTGGTTTACTCTGTGCTCCTGATACACGGAGCAATTTTCAATTTTATCATGCAGCAGGAACAAGGTCCCACCTCTGAGACTGCTCCTCTACGTTTAACTCCTTACCTGGGGGGTGCAAAGGACCTTCAGCGCCTTCCTGACGCTTCCCACACGGCCACAGATGTCAAAAGACTGCAAAAAAGACATCCCATTTTAGATAATTTTCACAAAACCTCTGTGTGTGAGTCCAGAAACTCAGCAAACTCTCTCCAAATGGATACTCAGAGGGAAAAAAGTAACAACAGTGCCAAAAAAGATTTCATGGTGATCATGAAATATGTAATAAATGGGAATTGACAGTGGGGAAGGGTGGCCAGAAAAGCTCTGGGAGCAGCTGACTGCAAACTGGGGACTTCACAGGCACAAAGAGGGGCTGGCACCAGGCTGTGCTGGGGACAATTGTCCACCCCACTAAGTAGGGAAGGGCTAAAACGGACCCATTCCCATAGGGAAGGGAAGGGAATAGGAAAGGGGAAAAAAAAACCCAGTTTGAAAACCTAATCCAGTCCATCAGCTTTATCTTCCCTTTCTGCTGGCAGAGCACAGGGAAAGACACTGAACTAAACAAGATGTGAAAAGTAACAGTGCAAGGAACAGCCCCGCATCGGCTGGGGCTTTGTCTGTCACCTGAGGCCAGGGGAGGCTGTGATGCTGCAGCTGCAGAGCTGGAGCAGCACTGCAAAGGCACAGGGAGCTGCAGTTGGCTTTCTGTTGTTTATGGTTTTTGGTGAGCGTGATTAAGTGGGCTCACTGCAGGGAATGCCAATGAGATCATCCTGCAATGGATGTGGAAGCAGATGAAGGCACCAGTAATGCTTCCAGTCAGCACAGAGAGGGCTCCCAGGGTCCTTCCAGTAATGCTCCACTCAGCAGCCACCACTTGAGGCTGCCCACTGCCTCAGACGTTCCATCTCCTGACAAGGATGGGGATCAGCCCTTTTCCACAGTGCAATTCCCAGCTTTTCCTGGTTGCCTTGCTTACAGCATGACTCCAGTGCCTTTGCTCCAACGTCTCCTCTTCCCCTAGTCCGTATTCCCCCCTCATTTCTTTCCCTCTGGAGCTCCCTGCACCCTCAAAAGCTGCGTGTTTCAGAGGTCCAACATCCATTTCTCACCCATGCCCTGCATTTTGTTGCACCAGCCATCGTTTCACAACTGGGTTACTCACAGGGAGTGCTTCTGCTCAGGAAAGGGAAAAAACACAACCCGGATGCTCTACTTGTGAACACCTGGGATTTCTCCACCAAAACCAGAGGTTCATGGCTACACAGTCCAGACAGAGGCACCACCACAGCTCCCAGCACCTCCACACAACCTTCTGGAAGTGCTCCTGCCCTTTGTGCAGGGGAAGGGGACGCAGCCCCAGCCGAGCCCTGGATTTCTGCCAGGAGCACAGAAGCTCTCTGTGCCAAAATGGCTTCTGTGGTTTTTCTAATGTGGTTTGTGGCTTTGCTAATGTGGACTCCTCTGGGGACACTTCCAGTGTCTCAGGCAAGGAACTGGAGCTGCAGCTCTGGTGACTGTAAATGGGCTGGGCGCACCCAGTGCTCCATGCTCTGCACTGGGAGAGGGCGCTCCCCCTTTCCCCTCACTTGCAAGCAAAGTCTCGGTGTGCAGAGGGCTGACCCGGACACAAACTCTCCAAAACGAAGCTGCTTTTCCAATCTATATCCCCCCAGCAGTCCCTATAAAGGCTTCACAGGACAGAAACATCAAGGTAACCCCTACAGAACTGCTCCCACCTGTGCCAGGGCCTGAGGAGCCTCACCTGGGCTCTCCTCCCACAGCCCCTGCCCCTGGGCCCAGCAGCTCTAGTTAAGCTCAGCCCTGGAGGACTCGGCTCCAGGCTGAGCTGTGCTCTAAAGGCTCTGGTGTCCAGCTTGGATGTGCCTTGCTCCAGATCCCACTGCTCTGGACACCCCAGCACCTGGAGTGACTCCTCATCCTCGCCCTGAACCTGTCTCGTTGCTGTGGCTCTGCCCTGCAGTTGTTGGACTGTGTCTGACCCTGCCTGGGGAGGCCCTTGCCCTGCCAGCTGTGGTTTTGAGCTTGGCTCCCCTTTCTCCAAGGAGCAGAAGTCCCCACCAGCATCTGTCTTCCCACTCTGAGGGCTTCTCCAGGTGTAGAAGTGGCACACGGAACTGCATCCCTTTTCCAGGTGTTGAGTTACTTTGGCAAGCAGGGACACAAGGAAGGTCACTAGAAATCTGCTCTTGTACGTCTGTGGTCTGCACACCCGAGCTGCCAAGCCAGAAGGGCAGGGAAGGGTGGATACTGCCGTGGGTCCAGGCAATGATACCTCTGAAAGGACCAACAATCCTCTCCCACACACAGAGAGAAGAGCAGGAAAGAGCTGAGGACAGAGGGGTGTGCAGGGGGCTGCACTGGCCTCACGTGCTCCTGTTCTGGCACTGTTTGCTCTGCTCCTGGCTTGGTCTCAGACCTGCTGTGACCAAATCACTTCACTGGCCATGACCTCCTCTGCCTGTTTTGCTCACAAGAACGGCAAAGTCCTCAACAGGAGGGGTTGCATGACCCTATTCCTATACAATACAGAGCTACACTATAATTTAGCATTGCTCTGCTCCTCTGAGCTGCTTCCAGCTTGGATATATTCTCTATTCTTCGTTTTTCAGTCTGCTCCTGCAGAGCCACAGGCACAGACAGGTATCTGGGACGGAGCAAGCCTGGCCTTTCTCAGAGAGGTGGACACCACACCATTAGAAATGCAATTATTTCTAGACCTCAGACTTGGCCCTGTTCTGGCTAAATCACACCTACTCGTTTACAACTGTACAGACTCTATGCTCTTAACGTTCTTATTTTGAGGAAACATTAATTACTCCTGTCCATCACTTGTACCAGCCAGACCAAGACCTAGAATGGGGCAGAGCTGCCTGTTTTATCCAGGCAGGATTTGGATGTCCCTCTCTGTCCCTGCTGCACCCAGAGGAAAGCTTAGAGACGAACATGTAAGTGTCTGCAGCCTGCCTTTGTGTGACATCTGGAGGTGTGGAGCCAGCCAACACCTCTGCCAGCACTGCTCCCCCAAGGCCGGCTCCCCTTCTCCTGCAGCCTTTGCAGAAAGGGATTAACAGCGCAGCAATGACTTCATGAGTCTGATGCAACACTGGTGAGCAGCCTCAGATCCTCCCCCAGCTCAGCAATGCCCACATGCCGGGGAAGCAAAATGCCTTTGGCAGCTGAAGCCCGTGGTGTCCTCAGCTGCCGCAGTTTCCTGGGCAGGGGCAGCCACAACCCAAAGGTTCGTTTGTCCCCTTCAGCTGTGCTGCTTCCCCTGCTCCCGCCACGCTCCCCGGGGGCTGTTAATGAGGTGGTGCTCACCTTGCAGAGGCTGTACATGATGATCAGGATTCCACCCAGGAAGTAGCTGCTGGATGGATCATCTCCCATGATGTATTTGTACCACAGCTGGATGGGCACCAGGGAGCGGAACAGCTGGCTCAGCTCCTCAATAATCAGATAAAACTTTCCCTGCAAGACAACCGGGCAAGTGAGACGTGATTATCATCAGCGAGTCAAAAGAAGAACATCAAATTTGTGTGGGGCTGGTGTTCACCGATCACTGCTCTGTTAAATGGTGCAGAGACCATATTCATGAGATGCAGCTTTCTCTGCAGCCACTGAACTCTGTGCCTGGAGAGGATAAATATCCCCTCATTCCTCCACGGGGCTCTGTCACTGACCCAGCTATGCTGCATTTCAGAATTTTAAACTTTAGAGCAGGTTATGGATACAGATCTTATTGCTTATCTGGACAGTGCTGCAGAGGACTAACAGCAGAGCACAAGATTTACAGGGATTACTATGATGTAAATTTTCCATTTTATTAATAATGAGAAAAGGAAAGCAAGGTAAATCTCTTTGATCTTATACCCCTACTGAAAGTACAGAGATTAAAGGTAAAGACTGGGGTCTTCCGGACAACTTTTTATGTAATCCCAAAGAATCAAATTAATTACGTTTGCCACCATCCTTCCCCTTCCCCTCAGGTGAGCGTTGGCTCTTGGACAGATAAAGTGCACAGATAAAGACTGGTGCTGAAAAATAAACCCTCAGGGCATTTAAAACTCAGGGACCAAACCTTCCTGAAGACCTCAAGGAACAAAAGGTGGGGAGGGGGAAGTGTGCTGGTTCAAATCTTCTCTCAAAAGAGACTCAAAGAACGGGCAACATCCTTTGTCAACCTTCACCGGAGCCTGAGTAAAAGTGTCTAATTTAGGGCCACCCCCAGCCCTAAGGAGGGTTTGTTGTGTCCCACGCTGTTTACAGGGACAGCTGGTGGCAAACTGAGCCCAGAACGATGCTTAATCTGCAATGACATTATCTGGACTGAAAGATTTGGGTTTGTCCTGTCAAAATCCTTTTATTTGCTAAGCTCCTGGAGAAGGGGAAATTCCCCTGGAATTTTGCTGTGTTGTCCCAGTTAGCTTTGTCATCAGTGATGTCATCGCAGGCCAATCACTAATTGGTGAGGTGGGGATGGGGATTAAGTCCTCGCAGCCGGGCTGGCAACAGCCAGCGCCCTTCCCCGGGGGCTCGGGATGAGATCACTCGCAGACCATCCTGCTGCTCCCAACAAATCGAATCCTTCGGAGAGCTCTGGCACGCTCATGATCTCATATCCCCCGGGACACGAGTGAGGTCACACCAGCGGTTGCTAACGGACCCGGGCTGCTTTCCCGCTCTGCCCATCCCCTCCTCCGCACTAATCCCAGGTGCCATCACAGAGCAAACGCGTAACGGCAACAATCTGGGGTCCTAAATGCGAGCAATTTATTAAATTAGCACAGAGGTCTCTCTCCAGCCTCGTGCTTCGATGCAATCATCGTTTATTTCGGGAGCTCCTGTGGCAGAAATGACAACGCTGTCACCGTGTCCCTCCACACGGCTCTGATGAAAGCTCCCAGCAAGCCGAAGGCAGCAAACTTCGCTTTCTCCAGCTTGTTCCTCCCACCCGCCATCCTTCAGCGATCCCTGCTTCCCGAGCAGCCGGGCTGCGACAGGTCACTGCTTGCTCTCCCATTGCATCAGCCAGAGCTGCTGCATCCAGCACCTCGGGCATCCAGGCTGGAATTCTTCTACAACACAAGGTCTGAGGCACTAAAACACCCGAGTCCACAGCAAGACGTGAGGAAAGCCGGGTCAGGGGCAGCTCCAGAGCACAGACAGGCCGTGGAAGTGGCAGCGGCAGCAAGTGATAAACTTCAGTATCTAACCACAACTTCTCCACCCCTCCAGAGCTTTCAGAATTCCCTTCTCTAAGGCAAGTCCTCGGTTTGCAGTGGTAACTGCAGGGTACCAGGATTTTCCAGCAGCTAGAAACTTGGTCACAGCCCCCCAAAAGGGAAGTTAAGTTTTAAAGGATGCATCCCTCCATGCAGCCCCTTAACAGCACCCACCTGACCATTAAATGTTGATAAGTTTAGAGTGATTCCAGCTGGGAGGAAGGGAGCAATACAGGGGCAGCTGAGCATCACTTGAAGAGAACTAGAAAGTTCTAAGCCTTGTCAGGCATCTCAGTGCACCACACCAGCCCCTTTTTTAAATTAGGAAAAGTGCCAGAAAATCAGAAATAATTCTACAAAGGGCTGCTGCAGAAGTGAGGCCCTCCTTCTGAGCCAGAAGCTTGGAAAATGAGGATTGTTCCCTACAATTTCAGCAGCAAAATGTAGATTTCTGATAGCAGCAACTTACTGCAGACAGCACCCATCAGTGGTAAGCACACTCAACATACCTGTCTGCCACTTCTCAGCGTTGTTATCTCTTGGCTATCTAGGTTACGTTTTTCAAAGTCAAATCTTTGTCTTGAGCTGTATTTTGTCTGAAAAATTCAGCTCAAATATATCAGATTTTTTTTCTTCAAGATTAGCACTGTGTGTTATATGAAGCACAAATATAATTATTTTTCCTGTGCATCTGACTTTGCACAACAGCTTCAAGTAAGGCAAGGCCTGTCTCTGTTAGGTGACCTTTCCTATTTCATAAAAATCCACGTAAATCTAGGAATTTTCTCTGGAATGCATTGTACAGAGATTGAAAGGCTCTCTAAGATCAGCAAAATCCTTCTGGTGAGTCTGTGAGCCAGCCCCAGTGCAGGCCCGGACTGTGCAGGAGCCAGCCCTCCAGAGCAAGCTGAACTGCAGGGATTCAATAGGATATTACCTGAAATTCTGGCTCCTAATGAGGGTGGAGGCACGTAACAGAAGAAAGGCTCTGCTCTCATCAAGGGTTAAGCCTGACCAAGAAGTGAGAAGGGCAGTGCTGGCCCCGCTTCCTCCGAGTGAGTTCTGCGAGAGCTGCTGCTGCTACTGCTGGTATCAAACACTTCATTAGCACACGTGGGGAAGGGCTGTGCTGGGATCTAATTTTAGCAGCTCTGCTGATGAGCCTCAGATACCACATGGTGAAATTTTGATTCCTTTTTTTTCAATGCTCAGTTACAAAACCAAGTCAATGGCTTGTGTATAACCCTCCCATTTTTCTGCACCTCCTTCACCACACAGAAAGACCATTTTTATACTTCAAATCAAGCACTTATTTTGAAAGAGGAGAATTCAGCATTTTCATACAATTGCACTTTTCCTTCTGTTCATGCAGTATTTCAGTCTCTAATGCACTGACTATTTCTGCACACTGAGCGTGTAACTTCTCGGTATTTTGTTCTATCCTCACTACTCGATGGCAGATCTGCATCTGATCCCTTCCTGCCATTTGAGCTCTGCTCAGAGGAGCACATTTCTGAAATTTCTTCAGTCCCTTTACGACATCAGCACTACAGAAAACACTTTTAAAACCCCCTTATTTTCATGTTGCTGGCTGACCTCAGAGACAGCTTTTCTCTGCATTTTCTAAATAAGAACCTGAGACACAGAAAGACTAAGGTCAAGGTAAGGCTGTTTTGGTGCCCAAACTGAGATGTCTGGGATTAGACTTTTTATAAAGCACTTCATTTTATAGATCGCATTACCATTAAAAGCTGAACCACTGACTTCAGTCTGCAGTTCTACCTGACTTTTCTAGGATCACATAGGAATTATTTGGCGAAGTAAACGACAGGATTTAATTCTCCAGTGTAGCATTCAACTTGAACTTGTAGAACGTTCTTCCAGCAGTCTCTTTGTTTCCTATGAACTTTCCAGTTGCTGCAACAGCTTCTTTCAATCTCTCACCTTCATCCTTGGGGCGTGGTGATGGAGGGAAGAAGCCTCACAGAAAAATAACATGGAACAGTATAATTAAAAATTGAATCCCTACCTGGATACAGCAAAGGGGGCACACTGCAGCAGCAGCAGCAATGTTAACTCCCCCAGAGCCTCACTGAGCCTCCGCCGTGCAGTCTCTTTTGACATAAGGCTTTGCCTCAGTGCACGTGTGCCTCCCCACAAGGAAACAGAGAGGCACAGCAAGGATTGACACAGCGGAATCAGAAGGGGGGATGCAAGGGAAGTGAGAGAAGTTGCAATGAGGCAACTGCAAGGTGTGATTAGCACTCAAGGGAAGCTCCAAGTCTCACTTGTTCTGGTGCCAGCAGCATTAGGACATAATCTGAAACAGGGAGATGCTCGAAAAAACTCTGGAGACCTGCTGGCAATTTGGATCACAGGAGAGCAGGCTCTGCTGAGATTCCAGGTCATGGTGCCAATAGATAAAGCGTTGGGTAGGAGCAGTCAACAGCATTTTGGCACAGAGGATACTGGTGAAAATCCATGCTGGACTAATGAGGACTAAAGTCAAGGTGGGACTAGAGGGGGAAATGAGAATTTTAGTTAGTGCACAACACTTCTGAAAATAACATCTTTCGTATCTTAAACTGGAAAGTTAAACTGGGAAAGCACTTAAGAGCAATGAGCTTTTAAAAGTTCAGTAGCAATGACTTGCAAAGCATGTTTAGGGAGGGGGACAGAGGAGTTCCCACTCCTCAGTACCTGCTCCTATGCTTCAGTTAGTTCTTTAATTTTGTAAATAATAAATCCCACACTTCTGACTCTGGGACAGCACATCAGTCCCAGACTGTAGCAGGGAAAAGTCCTTGCAGAACATCCTGGAGTTCCTGTGGCTCAAGAGGATCCAAGCTCACACTGCTGTCCAAGAAGAGTGAATCTGTTTGTGAGTGAATTCCCCCAAAGAGGATCCAAGGTCAGAGAGGAGAGGGGAATGAGAGGATGGGCTGTCACCTGTCTGGGAACACCACCTCAGCCACACTGTGAGGGAAGAGCAGGAATAAATTCCATATTGCACAGACAAGGACCAGGATCATCTTTGCCTGGCTATTTTTTATTAAATATCATCTATGTGCCAGCTCCCAGTGGATTTTTTATTGCTTCTGTATTTTTAGAGGACTCAAATGCTCCAAGAGCCTTTTCTTTTCCCCTTTAGGACAAAAAAAAAGGTGCAGCTTCAGAAGGAATATGGAAATTAATGTGCCAGTTTACATGGCACAGCTGTACCCATCTATGGCAGGAAACATGATGTGCTCCTGAAGAAGGTTTTTGGTCCAAGGTCCAAGTGCAGAATTTGCAATTGCTGCCGCATCCAGGCCAAGTTTTCTCTGACCAGACTTGATGAGATGGTACTTTAAAAATTAAAAGCACTAATAAAATAATCAACTGAAAAAAAAACACCAAACAAATATTTTCAAAGCTGCAGTGAGGGGCCAACGTCAGTGTTCTCCTTCTGCATTTTCACTCTCCTGGAAATGTAGTCCCCTGTAACTTGGCTGCACATCTGCATCGAGAACACAGAGAAAATTCCTTCTTAGGGCCTTTCTTATGTATCTAAATGTCCTTGGTATCTTTGTCCCCTATAGACATAGGGATACAAATATGAAAGAACTTGGGATAAGAGTTTCTTACAGTTCTTTTTGGTTTGGTTTTCTTTCTCCCTCCCCCCATGTTTCACTCACTTCTGCAGCTCAGATTGCTGACAACATGAGGAGGGGATGGGAGACTTGCAGGCACCTGGGATTTCCTAAGTGAAATCTTTGGCAACTGTGTCTTTTTATTATTTATTTCCTTATTTTGCATTCCACACCCCTCAAGCTGTCATTCCTTAGCAGTGAAAATGAAAAGCTGCCATTGATGTGTGTACAACAATGGAAGCCTCCGCAGGCCACATGGCTCCTGCAGTTTAATTTACTTTAATGCATTTTATATTGAACCAAATGATCTTATTTGCCTTTTTTAATGGAGAGCCTTCAGCATGCAGGGTGGAAGCCAAGCCCCCCCTTCCAAAGGAATGATGAGCTCAGCTGTTATTGAAACTTGTACCCAGCCTGATGTGCCTGGCACAGCTCGGGGGGAGGGAGGGACACCTCCAGCCACAGGTATGATCCTTCTCCTGGAAACTCCACAGGCTCCAGGCTGTGAGAGCTCCAGAGGCTGCTGCTGGGGTTACCTTCCTTTTCCTGCTTTTCTCTCCAATTCACAAGTTCTTCTTTCCCCGCACAAACCCAAACGTTATCTTAGACCAAAAGTTGCCCTTCCTTTCCATACTAGGAACACATGACCCAGGTACTCTGGATGGGGAGAACTGAGTGTTCTAACCCAGATTTTTCCTGTGTTTGCTTTCAAAATGAAAGACGCATCTTTCTGACGTAAGCAGAGTTTAGTGCTATTTGCTATTTTCATTCATGATCTTGATGGAGCAGAGTAATGTACAGCTGACACTAAACTGGGAAAGGCTGTAAACACACTGGAAAGAAAGATTATATTCCAAGTTCCTCTTGACAGACTGGAGAAATGGCCTGGAAAACAGGGAGGGAATGAAGACAGTCCAGAAGAGGATAGTAAGATCTGGAATTAACAATCTCTGAGAAAAGACTCAAAAAATGGTGGTGTTCAGTCTACAGACAAGAGTGAGGGGAGATATGAAGACTGATAAATAAAAGTAAAAGACACACAGTATTCAGAGAAGACCAAAATCCCAAGGAGCAGCAGGAAAAGCCAGGCTAGCTTTGCAAGTGCCTTTCAACTTCCAAAATGAGGAAAATCTGAAGACCCAGCTCAGAGGCTGAGTGCAGGATGATTAAAGTTCCCCATATCCCATCCACGGACAAGTTTTAGGATCTACTGCTGACTGCCAGCAAGAGGGGTCTGCAAGGGAGCTCAGGATTAAACCCCTCTGTGCTGAACTCCACCCCTGAGAGTGCAGCAACCTCCACTTCAGGCCCTCTATTAGGGGAGCAAGGCGCTGCTGTTCTGAGTAGTTATATTGGCACAAAAACTTCTCACTACATATAAATACACATCTCGAAAAAATCTAGCTCTACTGAGTTAAATTTATATTTCTCCAGCAGCCTGTTACCATTAAGTGACATTCATCCAGAAGTTCATAAACTCCAAGCTGGGCTTCAAGCAGAAATACTTCTAGGAGGATGTTGGGAGGAAGAGAATAACTTTGTATCTGGCAAATATTCAGAGAGCAGATAGCAAAAAAACTTGATAAAAAATTTGGTCAAAGTTAATGTGCCTAAATTGCACTAGAAGTGTTCTAACTGAGCAAAAGCTTCCATTTAAAAACCCTCATCTGTGTGGCATTGTGCTGGCCTGCAGAAGTCAGCTGGGTCACCAGGCTCAGGGAAGGAGCTCAGCTATGTGATTACCAATTACAATTTCCATGGCGTCCTGTGGTTCTCCTGGAGCTCTCCCATCCCGGTTTGATCTTGCTTAATTTGTTACACCAGATTTCATCCCTGGCTGGCTTAATGGCTGCAGTGCAGAGTGGGGGAGAAAACCAAATCCAGATCTAGTGGTGGGTAACAGCAGTCTCAGGTGTCAGGGGACAGTGAGACCATCCACAACATCCTAAGACAAAAAGGGGCTTAAAAAAAAGTGAGACACACTGCTCTCCAGAAAAAGGTATTAAAAATGAAGCATCTGTGCTCTGAGTCATTACAGGCCCTTGACAGATGTGATCCTACCAGCCTCTCACTGGAGCTGCAAATAAAGACCCCTTCTCTTTCTTCTCTCCCGACAAGGATTAATGAGTACTTGGGATGGCTCTCAGACAAGCAAGCAAAGGCTGTGAACCTTTTCCAACACTGCAATTTATCTTGGGAAGAGTATTCACATCACTTCTCCCTCCCTCCCCAGCCTGGATTATGCTCTGACCCAGCACATTAATCTCCCAAAATATAATAATAATAATAATAATAGAAGAAAGAAAAAAAAAAAAGCTGGACAATTGCCAGAAATAAATTAATAACCATCTCAGATAGCCCTGCTGTGCAGGAACAAACTGCTCAACTCCCCTGCCACCCATGTCATTTCTAAGCAAAACTATTCCCAGTTTAGATACCCCCTGAAGTGCCCTGCCTGAGACTTTCAGCAATTAATGCTGCTACCTCGCATCTATAGAGTGTCTGTCGTCCCAACAGCTGCCAGAAAGTTTCTTTACTGAATGCAAATAATACACATTGCTACATCTGCCACTGAAATGTGGATGCTACTGAGTGGAGGAAGAGGCAGCATGAGACATCTGTAAAAGTAAAAACATATCAAAAAGTATTTTAAGAGAGAGAATGTAGTGCGAAAGTTTCAAGTTAGGTCTAGTCTACATATGGTTCCATGAATGTTTAAATATGTGAAGCACTTAATTAAAATATTTCTTCACCCATGGTTAGAACTGGTGCTGTCTTTTGTGGCATCAGTAGGTTCAGTTTAACCCAGTTACTTCTTTGACCCAAGTGGAAAGCCAAAGAAACAAATACTTGCAATTTCTTCCCATGACATGAAGTGGTCCCTGCTTTAGAAATACGAATTTACAGACATTACTCAGAAGGCAAGACTTAAAGTCAATGAGAGAAGCAGTTATCTGGCTGCTAGCACCAATTCCTCCTCAAGGAATTGTTACCTCACCTCTCTGGACTTTAATTGTTGCTGGTAGTACCAAACCCTTGCCCAGGCCTGTAATGGCTCAAAAACCAATCTTCGATACCCAGGTGACTTTCTGCCAAAGGTTTATCAAGGGATTTTAATATTTTTATTCTTCCACCCATATTTGGCACTGGCACTGGGTGCCCAGAGGAGCTGTGGCTGCCACATCCCTGGCAGTGTCCAAGGCCAGGTTGGACAGGGCTTGGAGCAGCCTGGGACAGTGGAAGGTGTCCCTGCCCATGGCAGAGGTGGAACTGGCTGGTCGTTAAGGTCCCTTCCAACCCAAGTCACTCCATGATTCTCTGATTCCACACTGCAAATGTGTGATAAAGGTACCAGGTTATCAAAGACAGAGATTTGTGCACCAAGAAGAGTCTCCTACCTTTGACTTGACCGCGAGGATGATCTTGGGCAGGGCCACGATGAGGCATTTCAGGGCAATGGTGAGGTACTTCAGCACAAAGTCTGCAATGCCCACGATCCACATGAGGTCGAAGAAGTCCAGCCTGTCCAGGTTGGGTTTCAGGAATATAAGGCTGAAAGGCACGAGGCACCACAGCTCAAATACCACCAAGGACAAGCTTGCTCAAGCTCCTTGTATCTGCTGCTGGCTAGAGAGAGCCTAGAAACTCCCCTGAACTTCAGGGAAGTTCTCAAGGGCGAGTGGAGGAAGACATGCAAATTAGACCTGTGGTTCCTCTGGGCCTCTTGACTTTGCTCTTGCCCACTTCTACTGAGGTCAGCAGGTTTGCCCACTGTTAAAAAACAGGACCCTAACACCTATAAAGTCTGTTTTGGAAGACAGCAATCTCCATAACCTGCCTTTCCCACTGCAACAGAGCCTCTGGTGTGCTGACAGTGCCCTTAGAGCACAGGCTTGCTCCAAGGGATCTGGCTGTAAAAGCTTGTCCTGGAAGTCCTGCTCAGAACAGTTCTGGTTCCCTGGGGAGCAAACAGCCCCACAGCCTCCGAGGCTGGTATGCCACAGGGGCACAGTCCCTAAAGATCCGTGTGCACATGAAACAAAGTGGTGACACAGGAAACTCTGTACCAGACACAGCAGAAAGGCCAGAACTTCACGTGTGTCACACTCTGACAGTGGCCACTGCCTGAAGCAGAACAAGAGCTGGGCTCCGTTAATACTCTTACCTGAACCAAAGATCAAAAAAAGTAATGCCCCTCACATCCTGTCATTTACTGGGCTGAACATTTGCTGTTTAAAAGAGTGGAGTCTGGGACAGCAGAATTTCATCCAGCAATGGGCAGGAGCTACTGATTTGAGCAATAATGAGAACTAGACCCTACTCAGGCTGAAAAACAGGATTCACCTTCAGGGTATCTATCTGCTACAGCCTCATAGTAGAAAGCAAAAACTTAACAGAAAAAAAAAAAGCAGCAAAGTAACCAACCCAAAATGAAAAGCCTGAACATGAATTTAAAATACTCACAACACTGGCACAGCACAACAGGTAAAATTACACCCTAAAAACAGAAACAGAATCAGAGACTTTACTACTATTCATGCACTAGAAACAAGAAAAAAAAATAAATCAGGAAATGAAAAATAAGCCAGAAGGAAACAAAACTGAAGGAGACATTTCTAATTTGACAAGCCTGGCTTGTGAATAGTCCCAGGTCCCCACACAGCAAGCAAATGTGCCTGAGCAACACCAGGCTGAGCATGACACCAGGCACCACTGCAGCACCCACAGGAACAGGGCTTTTCACGGAGCTGTGGCCCAGCCTGTCCACTGGTCATAAGCCATACTCTAAACTGTCCGTAGAACGGCCCCAAATTACTAAAACCCCTTTATTTCAGATGACCTAGCCTTTATTTAAACTAGTCCCATTCACGCTTTTAACCTTGACCACCTTCTTAGAGACGCACTGTTACCCTGTGGTGCAAACAAATATCACTTCCACATCTTTCTGCCATTCCTGTTCTTTACTTTCCACTCCCTCCCACAAGCTCCATACAGAGAATCCCTTGGCCTGGCCTCTCCCATTCAGACCCACACATTCAAGCCTTCTCAGCTCTCCCCCTTTCTTTGCTTCCTATCTGTCATTATTCCTATCTGCTTTATAATAAGCAGGGACAGTGCTGAACCAAACCCATTAGTACAAACCTTTCTGTATTTGAGAACTAATTTAGTCAGGATTTGAAAGGCAAAGCTATCTTAATTACCTCAGATCCAAGTGCCTCCAAGCCCTGAGAACACTGGAGTAAAACACTGCTATTTCTCTTCCTGTCCTAGACTCGAAGCCTGATAGACTATTACAGGAAGAAGAAAATCAGTGGGTCAATTCCTTATCTGCCTCTGACACCTGCCTTTTATGTTCAGTTGCAGTGGTCAAAACGAGAATTCAGAGGTCCCTCTTGAACAGGATCCACCCTACTTTGATATCACCACACCCTGGCCCATCATCATACACTGGTTATGCCATTTATTGATAGCAGCATAATCCACTGGTAGAGTGACACACACATTCTTTTCCTGCACTGAAAGATATTACAAAGATGTAACAAAGACAGCAGATCCTTTAGGCACACACACTTCCTCCCAAAGTGTGGGGAAAAGGGGGCTTCCCTCTTTTCCTCCTTGACAATTATCACCTGCTTCCATCCTGTACAATGTAAATTTTGCCCACCTGTTGTAAAGCTGCTGAGAGCTGAATGTGTAAAGCAAGTATAGGGTGTTTCCAGTGAGAAAGGCCAGGATCCAGAAGACAACCAACACTGATCTCTTCTCCTGAGCAAGGAAAAGAAGCAGAGTTACTTCAGCTTGAAATCTCAAGACTTGAGCTGAGCCTTCAACTGCTGAACAATCCAACCCAGGGGATGCAAATATGTAACAAAGTGTTCAGCAATTAGTTTATTTACACAGGACTAAGAAGTAGTCTGCTAGGTAAAGACGTATATAAACACAAGCAGAAATGCCTCTCACTCAGCTAACCTTTTCAATGAGGTAACTTTAGAGAAATTAATTGAAATAAGCTGGTGAAAACAACAGCCTTACTTGCAGAATGCATCTTCAAAGTTGAGATCTTTCTTGGGACATCTAAAATCTCCTGATATTTAAAATGCAGTATGACAAGCAGATTAAAAAAAGTCCATTCCACATATTGTCCTAAATTCTGAGCTGTCACCTGGTTGGGGTGACAATTCATCAAAGGGGTGTTTTATAAATAGATCCAAAGTCATTCAGTGGAAGGCTTAGCTAAATCAAATATACCCCACCACTACATGCAGCACTTTTGGGTGTTATCCTAAAGCATGGAGATTCTGGAACAGGCATTTTTGATTGAAGAAATAATTAAAGGTCAAAAGAAGTGGAAATTTTGCATTTCAAAATACATGGAATGTTACAGACAGTAGCTGGATGGCAGAAGATACTGTCCTGGGTCTTGGCCCTCAGTAAGTTTGTGGAGTAAATTTTATTCCTGAGAGGAGAACACCCACCATTTTTCTAGTGAGCTGATTTATTAAGAAAGGAGGTCTCCGAAGCTGTTCAATAGCCAGGACTGTTAGGCTGAGATTTAAAGCAGGCAGATTAAGGGGCACACTGCTGGAAGGACAGAGGTGCAGAGTGCAAGGCAACAGCAATCTGTTACTGGGGTGTGCCATTTATCTGTTCATTCAGCGCTGGATCACATTGATTCCACTGCTGCTGGTAGATACAAGTATGCACTTGTGCCACTCATGTAATTTTAATAAAAAAGCAATTCTAGCCTTGTGCTTTTAGTGCTGTTGAACTGTTCTCCTGACACAGAAGATGAGAAGACCTGAAAAAATCTGCTGGTTTCTTTATATTCTAAGCATATTATGCGCAGAGCATTACAAAGCCACTAGCAAGCAATACATCTACAAAATCTTTCAGCTGAACATCTCAAAACATTATCTAAATGCTAATAAGTTAAACCTCATCATTAACAAGTCAAATAGGCTTCAGCATCTCTGCTGTACATAACAGGAAACCAAGGTGCAGAGAAGTTCTGGAATAGGCACTGCCAGTCAAAGGCAGAGGGAGATGCAGATTACAACACCCCTGACCTGTCCCCTATTTGTTTTACCAGGCCACACTTCCACAAAAAAGCAGGATAGAAACTGTAGGAGAGCATCCATGGGGAGAAGAAGGAAGAAGACGACAGATTTGTACACATATAAATGCATTCAGCCCTACACTGCAATTGAAGGTTCAACATAGATGTTATTTTGCGCATGGAAAATGTTTCCTGGGAACATAAGAAGGTAAAATGCTGAACTCACCTTCAAAGCAACCTGTTCTCGGAGCGTGGAATTGGCGTAGGCAAAGGTGCTGGCCATGCCAATGCACACAGCAATTCCTGCAGGGAAAGGCTCTGTCAGAGTGTAACTGCTGCTGCTGTTCGACTTGATTGCACAGCTACCACCCTACCAGCAAGACAAGAGTCTCATCCCTCTGATCTCTTCCGCGCTACATAGAAATCTTTGCTAACACCAATGTAAGCTCTCCTCATCTCTCCTAGAGAACTCTGAGGGAAAAGCCTTGGTAACATCCTCAGCCCCACAGGAATTTCAAGGAGAAATCAGGAAAAGGAAAAGAACTGGTCAGGACAGGAAACAGACGGATCTGACCTGGAAAAATACAGCTTGGACTGAAAAGTAGGGTGAATTTATCACATTATCCCATGCATCTGAACATGTTCCCTTCGTGCTAGACTCCATCTGGCCACTGTCACATGGATAAAGGTATCAGACATCACAGCCTTATAAAGTCTCCCAACCACTCTCTAACCACAGTTCAAAAAGGATGGATGCTCACCAAGCTTGTGCTGGAAACAAACTTTAGCCAGGAGGATCAAGATGAAGGGAAGTCCCTTCTGCAGCCAGCCAATCACAGCTTTTAGCTCAGAAAGAGCTGGGGCTGGAGTTCCAGCCTGTTCCTCGGTGCCCTCCTCAGCGTGCCCGTGCCGGTCCCCCCCCGCCATGTGCAGCAGAGAGGAGCCCCGGTGGTGGCCATGGTGGAAGTGATGGGACGGCTGCCGGTGGTGAAACGGGGCTCCCTCAGCTCGGCTGGCCCCCTCCTCCCTCGGGGCCGGCATCTGGATGAACACTTCCCCACCTCCGGCTGAAGAGCCCAGCACCAGCCCGGACTGGAAGGGCGTGGCTGTGATGGTGCCCGAGGGGATCCCGGCCAGCCCCGAGAACAGCTGCTGTGGAGAGGAGGCTTCAGCCTTCAGGCTTTCAAAAACTCCACTTTCATCCACGCTGGTTTCAGAACTGACCGTCTGGTTCCGGTTTCTGCAGTGGGCGGAGATTAAAGTGTTTAAATAAAAATGAGTACCCAGAACTTCGTGGTGTTTTAGCCCAGTCCTGACCGCAGTGATTCCAGAGCTCCTCACACACTATCAGAATACAAAGGTCTCCAGATGGCAGATGCTTTTCCCTCTATCTGCTGTCGGGAAGTCACAGCTGCAGAACTAGAGACCAGTAACCAGACTCCTCAGATAAGATCAGAGAACCTCTGCAGACCTGACCAAAATGAATCAGTTCCTTCACCCAAGGAATGAAGCTCCCAAACACCTGTTTACTTTTGGAGAAAACAAAGAAACAATACATCCAATACCAAATCCAGTATCTTCTACAACGATTTGAGTATTTAAACAAAAACATACGAAACCCCATGGAACTTGCCACAGCACCACCAAGCCAAGTCATATTAGAAACAAACAAATTAACCAAGCTAACTCAAAGCAATGACCTACCCCCAGAATCCTCTGTCTTTATTTAGGGACACTCACTACCTGCCCACTGATGAATTGCACCAACAAGAGACAGAATCACCAGGGGAAGAGAGGTGTCGAGAGCTGCTTGTGTGTCCCTGACCTGACGCAAAAGTGAAGGCTGTGCTCATGGGTCCAGATAAATTCTTTTATTTTGATATTTTTGGCAAATTGGGCATGGATGTACCCAGATTACTGGGCACTGGACAGAACTGGTTCTGGCACTGATTCTTCCCTAAGCGTGTTGGAATACAGCCAGATTCCAAAAAGAAAGTCTAAATACCTTCATCCTAACAGCAAAAGACAACAGGTTTTCTTCACTGGAAGTCAATACAAGGAAAGTTTAGATGAGAGGGAGCAGGTAACAAGTAGAATGATCACCAGGCAGTAAATGCCTGACAGACAACAAATACTCCTCTAACTTGCAAAAGGAGAGTAAACAATAAATAAACCTCAGCAAGAGGGAAAGCCCACAAATAAGGCATGTTGCAGAGCTTTGGTCTCTCCTGATTTTAATCCTGGGAGATCTCTAACTTCAGGAATAGCGGTTACAAGTTGAGACAGCACACGCAGGGCCCTAAATCTTCTCTCGCCCACAGGTTCAAAAGCCTCCCCAGGCACTTACAGGGCACAGAGCACTGCCTTTCTCCTCCCTCTGGGGCAGCTTCAAACCTCTCTGGGCAAACCTTCCCACTAAGTAAACTCCTAATAAGGCTTTTTATAGCTGCACCCCATTCCCACTGTATCTCCACAGGCTCCAGCAAGGAATCAAGTCAACAAGACATTGCACACCTCTTTCTGGTCCAAAATATTCATCAACCAGGTCTTTAAATTCACACCTAACATTACAATTCAGGGATGTATACACAACTTACCTCTGGGAATGTAACAAACAGACTGGGTGGAACCCAGTGCTACAAATAAAGACACAACTATTGTTTGGAATAATATTACCAGGATACATGACTATGCTTTCAGCAGGAAGGAATCAATCTGGGACATATTTAAAAACAAACAAGGTTTGTTTGTTGAAATTGTGAGGCTGCTGAAGTTAACAGAAGTGAAGAACAGCGGCAAGAGCATTTCCTTCTACAGTCACGAAAACTTCAGTCTCTGTTCCTGACAATATGGATTTACCCTGTTAAAAATCAGAAGCATCATGCAGAAAAAACCTGAAGATGGCTTTTTTTCCCCCTGAAATTAAGAATGGTACCATGCTAGCAATGGCCACGACATAAGGCTTCAACTCTAATTGCAAAACCACTATAGAAAATAAAGTATTTACTAATGATCTTCACTTATAATCTCAGCTCAAACAGAGCACTGAAATTTGTTAGTTCCATCTTTGTCTTGGAGTAATTAGATTAGTTTCTTCTTTACAAAAAAAAAAAAAAAAAGTCATGCTCTAACTCTGGGAAAGCACCAGGGAGTATTTAGTACCAGAACAACAACAGTGGCAAGGCTCCCTTGCTGATGTTATAATTACAGAAACAAATTAGAAGTATTCTACTTCTAAATACTCACATACATGTAGATAGATACAGACTCTGGGAAGATGTAAAGGGTCACCCAAACTCTTTATAAAACACTAAGTCAGAGTAGTTGGGAGCTTCAGACCAGACGACTTTTTAAACATCTTAACAAGAGAAGTGTAAATCGTTCCTGTTCACATAGGTCAATCCCTGCACACTGATGGTACTCAGGTTCCCCACAAGACTGTGCCATGAATTCCTCCTCCAGAGCTGCAAACATCCTGCCCATGCTAAGCCAGCTGTCTCCCAGCTGTGCCATACTGGATCATCCTGAAACACTGTGGTTGGCAGCAATCAATAACTTACAGGAAGCAGAAAAGCAAACCCGTCTCCAGAATCCCCAAACTTGAGCAGAAAGCCTGGCCACACCACATGTACAGGAATTTGACGTCTTTCTCAATTTTGAGCTTTCATCTCCTAAAACACTCCCTACACTTAAATCAGAACGCTCCTCTCAGGAGAGAAAAATGAAGGAAATAAGAACGGGAAGGATTTACCTTTCAGGAGGCACGTTGTCAGTGTTGCTGCTGTGCCGCCTCTGCATTTTCCTCAAAACCTTGAAACACAACACACTCAACATGAACCCTGTGGCTCAGCAAATCCCAGTGTGGCTACTGGCACAGGCCCCGGGGGCAGAGGGCTGTGGGACCCACTCAGCTGGGGACATGGCTGGCAGGAATCATTTGCTTCTGTGACAGAGCACCTCGAGCTCCCATTTGTCTCTCAGTACACTTGCAAAGAGACAACTTTGAACGGGAAATGGGAGCACACAGGTCTCCAGGCTGGGCAGGAATTAGTCAGGTCCCCCTCTGCAGGACGTGGCAGTCACCAGGAGTGTACAGCTGTGGGATGGCATGTCCTGGCAAAGAACATGGGGACATCTAACAGTGGCTCTCGATGTGACATGTGACTCAACACCCTCTCAGGAAATGAAATCCCGTCTTCCTCTTCTGCAGAAACTTGCTTTCCAAAGCAAAACTGAGAGAGAGGAAGAAAAAGAAAATGTGTAAACATTTTTAATGAAAAAAATACAATTAGGTCATGACAATATTTGCTTAAACAAGCAATCTATTCATTTTAATCTACAGAAATGCCATTTGCAAGCTCTGGACGATGGCCCCAGACAACAACAGCTACTTAATAAAATGTAAAGACTAAAATCTAAATACTCTTGAATATAAAAAGTTTTAAAGTTATTTATAACATTTCATACCACACGATAATACATACATAAATGTGTAGCCCTCTACCTGTACCGTGTAAAGGCACAATGGCTCTGGGAAGGTTTGCCAGCTGTCTGAAAGCACAGTACCTGAACAACAGCTTTATCCAGAGGTGAAAGGTGCCACACTGGGAGAGATGGAAGCCCAAGAGCGTGCAGACATTCACAGATGGAGTGCTTCAGACAGTCCAAGACAGTCCAAATTTCAAACTCATCACAGGTCCTTCAAGCCAGTGACTGTCAGGCACGTGGCCCCCAGTGCTCACACAGGCCCACCTGGAAGAAGCACATGCAGAGAGTCATTTTCAGCACAACACAAAGAGTTTTACCTCTCCATCTCCCTGGGAAAGGCAGAGAGGTGCAGGAACCCTCAGTGCTTCAAGCCCTGCCCATGTGCATGATCCAGCAAGGCTGTTTTCCTCTGGGATTGGCACCTGCATCCCTGCTTCCCACACAGGCACTCCCTGGGAGTACTCCCAGAGTTGTACTCTGCCTTCGTTGCGTCCGTACGTACACATCTTATTACGCACACACGTATGTGTGTGTGTCTGTAATAAATACGTACAGACATAAATGTATTTCTATATACATGCACATGTATCATAGAATATATCACACACATATATCACAATGTACAATTTTATATATACATCTATATATACACGTGTGTGCGTATATACATACATATATACACATATCTATAGATACATGGATCTGTAGGTATACACATATATACACATATGTATATACATACATATATATATACACATCCATCAATACAGTCCTACATATATACATAGATGTATAGGTATACATCTATATATATACACATATGTATATACAAATATATAGCCGTATCTATTAATGCAGTTCTATACACATAGATACATATATACATATATATACACATAATGTACATATATATACACACACATATATATACATCTCTAAGTACAATTCTATATATGCACACATATATGTACACACACATAAGCGAGGCCTTTTCTTCCGAGTAGGGGGGGAAAGGAGATTCCCGCTGGAATCCGTGGCGCAGTGCCCTAGCGGGGCGGGAACCAGCCCTGCCCTGCCCTGCCCTGCCCTGCCCTGCCCTGCCTTG
>VZTD01002401.1:44080-160137 GCA_013397725.1 Rhagologus leucostigma | reverse complement strand
GGCCGCGCTGTGGCTGCGGCAGCGCCCGGGGCTCTGTGCTGCTCGGTACCGGCCCGCCGGTGATGCCAGCCCCGGGCCAGCGCTGTCCCCGCCGGTGCTGCCCCTCGCCGCGGAAGGCGGCGGGCTGAGCCCCCGGCCCGGCCATGGTGCCCTGCGGGGCCGTGCTCTGGCGGCGGCTGCTCAGGAAGCGATGGGTCCTCGGCGTCGTCTTCGGGCTCTCGCTCGTTTACTTCATCACCAGCACCTTCAAGCAGGTCAGTGCCGGCCCCGGCCCCCACACGCCGCAGAGTGGCCTAAAACATCCCTTATCCCAGGCTGACTTTTGTTCTTCAGGTGTTGTCATCGAACTCCTGGGTTATGCTGCCGTAAGAATGAGGTTATAAATATTTAATAGACGCAGGAGTTTAAAATAGGAATGCCTGATTCTGCACTTGACAGCAATAGTGGTTTGAACCAAAACTGGGAAAAGAAAAGCTCCAATGGGTTTGATAGTTGTTGCTGTATCTCTTGCAGTGGTAATTCCACTGGCAAAGGGCTCATGAAAGAGAAATACATGCAATTGTGGTTATTTAATATAATATATACTACTTTTGTGGTTGTAGTAACTGAGTTCAGCTGTGTTAGCTGATCCTTGGTGAGCTTGAATACCCTCACTTTACTGGACTGTGTATCTCCCTGTTGTGTATAGTATGAAGTAAGATACTACAAGTAGTAAGTTGTTTACGCTTACTGGAGTTTCCTGTGCTGTGGAGTTTACAAGTACTAGGCATCTTTAATCCTGGGAAAAGCACATGGATTGAAGTGGCAGAAGGAACTTGTATGTTTGGTTGCATTCCTGTTTTTCCTTGCAGGAAGAGAGGATGGTGAGAGATCGGAATCTCCTCCAAGTGCAGGAGCATGAGCAGCCGATCATGTGGAAGGTGAAGTTCAGTTCGGGGAACAGCAGTCATCTGAGTAACCAGTGCAGGAACTCTGTGCAGGGGAAGCTCCTCATTACAGATGAACTGGGTATAGTTGATACTAAGAATTTATTCTAGATATGGCAGTGCTGAACGCTGCTTTGCCTGTCTGACTGCTGATGGCACTTTCACGTAACAACTGCTCTTTATTAAGGCCTTTTTACTCAGCCTTTGGCTTTTTCTCCTCTGGCTGGCTGAATTTCGCTGTGGCTGCAGATGCTGCTGCTTTGGTTCTGTGCACACCAGACTTGGGCCCAGCAGGCTCAGCTCAGGCCCAGGGCTGTATGAGTGTGACTGTGACCACCTTAAAGTCAAAGAATTCCGGTTGCCTTTGCACAGAACCCAAATGTCGACTCCTGCTCAATTTACTGTGGTTGCTTGCAGAGCTCTCTGTGTCTCCCTGCCACGTACTCCTACCTTCACAGGCGTTACGGAGAGTAATTGAGGAAACCTTATTGGCCTCGGATGGAGGCAGCTCAGGACTGGTGTAATTAGTGCTCAGTCACAGTTAACAAGCTCATCTGACCCTTGTAAACCCAAGGTTATTAACCACTTGTTTTAAGTGGTAGAAGTTAAAAGCTCTTTCCTGTCCTGCACCTGTGCTTTTTGCTTAGACCCCTGGATCTTTACTGACCACAAATCAAGGCTGTAGAAAACCTACCACATCTTTTGTGATTTTCATCAATGTTAAATTTGGTACTGCATGACTTAGGCTTAGTGCCAGTTCATAAGATCTCTAAAAATTACGGATCTCTCACAGTCTAACACTGTGGTAGTACAGTTTCCATAAGGATATACACCATATTTCTATACTATTAAAGATTCCACTCAGCAGTAAATATTACAGCTATCCTGCATGGCTAAATGTAAGTCTCTTCATACTGAACTGTAAGAGAATTATCTAGACACACACCCGGTGAAAAAATGTGTGTCATATTTTTTTTTCCAATACAGTCAATGCCAATCCCCTTCCCCTTTCACAACTAGGAACTATGCCCAAAAAAAGTCAGAACTTAAATATTCTGCATTTAAATAGTCATACTGTACATACAGCACATATTAGAGTAGAATATGACAGTTGTGCAGATAACACCAGCCTGTTTGAAATGCCCCTCTCCATTTCAAAGAATGGCTACGTAGCACTGAGGGTGATCATAATCTACTAAATGGTAAACAAACCTCTTCTTTAGTAATGCGATTCTTACTACAGGTTTTTGTAGAACATACGGAGGAGTGTGCACTGCCAGTTGTTACTCCTGTTGCTGTTTTCCAGGCTACATCTGTGAGAGGAAGGACCTGCTGGTGAATGGCTGCTGCAATGTGAACGTGCCCAGCACGAAGCTGTACAGCTGTGACAGCTGCCTGCCCAACGGCTGCTGCAGCGTCTATGAGTACTGCGTGTCCTGCTGCCTGCAGCCCAGCAAGGTACATGGGCATTCTCCTGCTTTCCAGGTGTTCTCAGCTGCTCAGGTTCCTCTGTGGCTAAAAGTGCTTCTTTGTGAGGAGCTTTTTCCTTAGAGGGACAGTCCATTTTCTTGGAAGGATGAGGAAAGCCTCCAAGGACCATATGGCAAGCTATAAATAAAGCTTTAACAAAATTCATCCTTCCCACCTTTGGGAGGAAATACTGGGAGCCTTGCAAAGTGTTTCAGCTTCAGGGGAATTGCATTTGCTGAAGGGAAATGATTGCAGAAGAGTTACTCCAGCCGGTATTAGTTTTGTAACTGGCACCTCCCTGTATTCTGTGAGCTTCTCTTAGATTCTTTTCCTACTGCTAGGGTTCTGAGGCATTAGACTTTCAGTGCTTGCTAGAAATCCTAGGTGGAGTTGCTTACTATTCCTCTGCTACCTGAGCTGTGTAGGGTGTGTTAGGGTGGGCTTTGATTACTCCTTGCTGAAGTAGAGCATTTCTGTTTTTTGCCTTCTCTTTGCTGACCACTTTAGCAACATCTCCTGGAGCGGTTCTTGAACCGGGCAGCGATTGCTTTCCAAAACCTCTTCATGGCAGTGGAAGATCACTTTGAGCTCTGTCTGGCCAAATGTAGGACTTCATCACAGGTGAGGCACAAGCACATGTCCAGGGCCCAAAAAAGTGCCCTTGGAAAATGGGGCTCAATCCTGTGAATGGCTGGTATGGGCATTTTCATAAAACTTGAAGCTATGGCTGAGAGCCGGTCTGAAGGCAAAGCACATATTTAGAGCAGGACGAGTTGCATGTTCTCTTTTGAAAAGAGGGGCTTAACTAAAATGAGACTGAGTTCAATGACCAGTGAAGATCTCGGATGAGTTCTGGGGAAGGTCTCATTAGTATGAAAACAGTGAGAGCTGTTCCCAGTAACCTCAGAATGGTTATTTATTTTATGGTACCGTTGGAGACTTTACCATATGCTGGCAATCATCTGCGTAGGAACTCGAAAACTATGTTGTCATTTTTTTGCGTATTAAGGACAGAGGTGAACTTCTGTTACCCATGTGATTTTATTAGAAGTTTTGGTCTAAGTAAGCATTGGCCCTTTTAGAAAGTGCTGTTGGCCATGTCCTGCAGCTTCAGTATTTCATGGAGCAATAGAGGTGGACTGCAAACAAAGGATAGAGTCCCAAATGTCTCTAAAGTTACTGGGATTTTTTACCCATAAAATCTGAACTCTACCTTTTATCAAGAAAAATGCACACCTCTCAAGGAGCAACTTTATTGTGCTCTGCTTGCTTAGAACATTTAATGATACTGCCTAAACATATCTAATTTTTTTTGATTATTAAATCTGTTCCCACCTACTTGGGTACCCTCCTCAAAAGGATGTTCTGGTTCAACATTGCAGTGCTGTAATACATTAACTGGCTCTTGTATGTTGGCAGTGCAGAGGTCTTTGACTCCAAAGATACTCTGCTGTGTAGAAGAATTTGGGATTTTTTTTGCATATGCATAAATGCTGGGGGTTTTGTCCCTTGGTGAAGGGGTGCTTTATTTCAATGTGTGTGTATTGTTAAAGCTTCTCCTCCTCTTCCTGGCAGAGTGTGCAACATGAGAACACCTACAGAGACCCAATTGCCAAATACTGCTATGGCGAGTATCCCCCAGAGCTCCTGCCTGTTTGAGAGCTGCAGGATCTGAGCAACAAAAGGAAGGAGCTGGAGACTTGAATCCAAAAGAATACCAAAGCCTCAGTGTAAAAAGCTTGTCTTGTATGTGGGAGCAAACCCAGAGGTGAACAGAGGAAGTGAGGAACTTAAGTTCTTCGGGACTGAATCTTGCTTTCTTCAATTTATTATGCACCTGCTTTAGAGTGCTAGTACTGTGCTACAGTGCCAGTGCATTCTTTGAATACTTCCTCTAAATTTCAGGAATCATGGAGTCAATCTAGGCTATAGAACATCATGGGAAAAATATCTAATGTGGCTTTGCAGCTGTAAATGAAGGTTCAGTTGTGCCTCTCCAGTCCAGAGACTTTCCAGAGTGACAGTAGTAACTGGAGCATTTTCCTTTTAGAGAGCAAAGCATGCCTGCTGTGCTTCTCTCTCTCTGGAACCCTTCTTGACATGCATGGTGTACACTACATATGTAATTATGAATTATTTATTCATTTTATATGGGGCACTGGCTGAAAGTATCGATGCTTTGCATAGCTAGTTGTGGATGCCTTTCAGTCCCTGCTTTGCTATGTCAGCTAGAAGGGATGTTTTAGATCCTGACTAAAGTTGGTAGGGGTTTTTTCCTCCTTAGTCTAAAGGAATTGTATTGGGATTTGTCACTATAGTACTTATGTTCCTCTTCGTGAGTTTAAACCATTCAGAACTCCAATGGAGTTGTTCTTCTGCCAAAGTCCCATAGCACGAGAAGAGCAGGATCTGCCTAGGATGGGATGTTTATTGTCTCTGAACACTTTCCTTGTTACTCTGCAACAGTTTCCTCAAAGAGGAGTCTAGTTTTGTGAGCAGCTCTTTGCTGGTCCTCTTGCTGACAGAGAGCAGGGGGAAGATTTGTTTGCTTGAACTTGTTCAGGCCTTGGTATTTCAAACGGACTTCACTCCTGGTTGTGCAGGAGGCAGAAGGGTGGAGTTGTAGGACTTCAGTTTAATGATGTCCTTGTGCATTAAGTAATTAGAACATCAGAACATGGTGCAAGCCCTCCTTCGAGGACAGCTGTGTTGCATGTGCTCAGCTAAAGTCATGATGCTTTTGATTTGCTGTTGGACATACTTGACATACTCTGGAATTGTGTCCTGATCAGAATGACACTACAACAGCCTTGGTTCTCCCACAGTTGCTCCTAGCTCTCTAAAGTTTCAATTTCAACTCTCTCCCTCTAAAGGCCACACAACACAGAAAAGGTGGGTAGAGAACCTGTAAAATGCTGACAAAATTTCTGCTCCCCCTGCAAAGTCCAAGTGCTAGACTAAACTGGGCTGTTCCTCTCTATATGCAGAGCCTCATTTCTCTTGTTTTTATTCCATTCATCTCCCCCATAATTTTGACTTTGCGTATGCTTGCTTGAACTTAAAATAAAAATTAAATAAAAATGTAGAAGTCTACAGAGACGTTGAAGATAAAAACCACGAAAAAAAACAGTGGTGGAGTATTCTGCTGCAAAATATCTGTAGAATGCTATTGCAATTACAAATGATGTAAACAAGAAGTAGTACCAGCCATCTGATAAAATCCACTTTCATTGTTTTTGTTGTTCTTTCCCAGAAGTCATCAAGTGAAATAATGGCTCCATCAGCAGATTGTTTTGGAAATCTTGTTTTTCCAAAAGCTTGAGAGCTTTAGCATTAGCAGTTTATGCAACTGAAAATCTGTCTCCCCTTTGCTGCCATCCTATGGCAACTTGCTGCAGCAGACATGGTACAGTGTGAGGATGCAGTGTGAAATGCTGTCTTCAGAGGGTAGCAGAGGTTGCTTCTCTTTTCAGTGTTAAACAGATTCTTCACCCCTTTCCAGCACTTCGTAATCATTTTCCCTAGGGAAGGCCATCAGCTTGGTCTATCATATCATTCCTGCTGAGACATGTTCCAGCACTTCATGTGTTTGCACCATGGCTGATGAGGTCAAGATGCTGATGGCTTGCTCTTGCTTTCTTTTCCAACTTGATATTAATTCTTTAGCAGGTAATACCACTGCGTGAAGCAGTAATTGTAAGAAATCATAAGAACCACTGCAATTTGGACAACTTTGGGGGAATTCTTGGCCCTTTTCTCTCCTAGGAAAACAGGATGGGATCAGAAGTGCATTGTGACCATTGTCCATCCAATGGGACAGAAACTGCATCCTTCTTCCTTAGTAGTTGAGCTGTTCAGCTGTGTCTGTAGTACATGTTAAATCATTAAAAATTTGTATTCCAAAATACTGCCTGTTCTCATGTCTTTCTTTGAACTACAAAGCAACTGTACCAAAATGTAAGTTTGAGGAATGCAGCGGAGCAGAGAAGGAGGTGAATATGTGTAAAAAAGGCAAGCAAGTAGAGGCAAACAGAAAACCTATTTCATTTTGATCTAAGACAAGAGCATGCTTCTATCAATGATTAACAGAAAGACCAGGCCCTTTGCAAAAGTGGATTGAGCAGAGGAAGGAATGCAAATGATTGCTTCATGTTGGGAAGATACGATGAGAAATGTCAAAATCTGTGCTTCCTGATAATACTTCTATGTGGTTTAAGTGACGTCCATCCCTCTTGCAAAAAGCCTGGTGATTCTGTGGGTGTCTGACAGCTCCTTTTTATTTGTCGGCTGAGAGACTGGGCTGGTTGGTGTGTGTTTGGCAGCAGATTTAATGAGAGCACCTGATGGAGCAAGTAGCTCTGCTTATCTGCACTGAGGTCAGTGCTGGGGATAATTGGATGGGTTCTGTACTCCCTGATTTCTGTAGTTTACAAGAATATTAACGCTAGTGAAAAACGGTAGCAGTTGAC
Organism: Rhagologus leucostigma; assembly: GCA_013397725.1. NCBI lineage: Eukaryota > Metazoa > Chordata > Aves > Passeriformes > Rhagologus > Rhagologus leucostigma. The sequence continues at coordinate 153,272 of VZTD01002401.1, read as the reverse complement.
ATGTAATGAGGAACAGGTATAGAATTTAGGTGTACTGTTTTGGAAGCAGCAATCTGTGGCAGAAGGGGAAGGTTCTAACTGCCAGCTTGGCTGAATTTTAAATTGAGCCACTGGCCTCGAAAGAACACACTACTGCTTCTCTAGGGTGGTACATGGAGAACTGGATAAAAACCCTTCCTGTCAGGGGCTGCAGTGCTGAAATGGCAAATGCAGACCTCTGACTTGAGGCCACCATGGAACAGTTGATGAGTTGGGATTGTGTTTTCTGCATTCTCAAAATCTCTCTCATTGCAGTGGCAGTTCTTTATCTCCAGGCTCTGATTGCTTGGAGAACTTTCTAACAAACTATACTGGAGTCAATTTCTGCATATAAAGCACTAAAGCACAGCAAATCCTAAACATGAGTCTTCTTTCTGATATTCTTTTAAAAAGCAAATGCTTTTTTTATTTCCCTCATCATTTAGCTGGACAGACTTGAGCTGTAGGATTTGTTCTGTCTTGTGCTAGTCACTTAACTGCAAACACAGTTGATCCTTTTACCTAGCACCATAATGTGATATTTGTTCTTCAGTTCAATTCTAGTCAAGGAGAGGCGGGGGAGGAGGTGAAAAGGAATTTTCTAACTCAGCAAGTTCCACAGAAGATGGAGTTCAGCAAATTATCAGTGCTTTAATAACAGCCCTCTGCATTTCTTTACAACCCGAGGCAAACAACTAACTATATGCAGGGGGGGGGAAATGCCAACTTCAAAACCTGCAGGGAATGATGGGAAAGTACTTAGTTCTTCATTTTTGATCCATGTCTAATTAAACAGACAGCTCTATCTAATATTTTTGGTCAATTAAGGTCTGACTTGTAGCAACATGCACATTGTCTACGTGATGTTTTCCATTTTGAGGCAGTTGTATGGCCACAGATTTTTCTTAGAAATCATGGGTTTGGTAGATTAGAAGTGTATATCTTAAGCAAGAATTCTCACAGTGCCTTGAGACTGAAGCATGTTTGTTGCTGTGGTCTGCTGTTTCGGCTATGGTAAAATAACAGAAAGCTTCAGAGTAGAGAAAATGAAGAAATTAATTCTGGCTGAAATCTTGCCTCATAGAAGCTTTTCTATTATGTACTTCAATTAAGGAGATAGAAGACCACAAGCTATAGTTGCAAATGGAATGAGAAGCAAGTGTTAGGTTTTCCATGGACGAGATGACAATCCGTTTCTACTGGTAATAGTTGAAATGAAGACTAGCACCTGATTTCTTGCCAGTGTAATGGAAACTTCCAATAAAACCCAGCTCTCATTTATCCCATATGTATTCCTTCTCTCTGCGTGCACCTACAGAGTAAGGCACGCTAACAGGAATCAAGGTAAATGGGAATCCTGTATCCATTGCCTGCATTTTGTTCCTGTCCTGCCTGAAATCTGTTTAGATTTTAAACTTCTCAGAGCAAAAAGACAACATTTGTAGTTCCTACAACTTCTTACCATGGCCTCACCTGGAGCCTTTAATGTACGAACTGATATGAATAGTACCTGTCTTACACAGATATGAAATATCACCATTTGAAGAAGTGGGATAAGGTTGGATATAAGTCACAGGTATGACATGTTTGTTTAAACACTGAAAAAAAGTAGCATTATTGACATTATCATATGCAGAAAATGCATCCCTCAGCTATGTCAGAGGATACTCTCTATGCTGTATCCACATCTTCAAACAGAATAATGTAGATTAGCTGCAAACTACAGTTACAGACCTGCTTGGTAATAAAAGCAGTGCTGTCTGAGGAAATAAACATGTTCATACTTGGATGAGCAGGGTCCTAATTTATCGAAGTCACCGATGCCTTAAAAATACACATTCAATTAAAAAATTCCAATCCTCTGTAGTAGCAAATGCATATGAAAGTATGAGTAAGCGAACGTAAAATACATCTTCTGATGTCTTTTTGTCTGCTCAACTTCAAGCTCACCTCTAGCAGCATCTCAGCCGGTGTAGCAGCCAGGAGCTGCCAGCAGAGGTTACCACAGCCTTTGGATAAAGGCTGGTCCCTCTCCAAGGAGCTGGGCTGGCACATGGCCCCTGCAGCTGGATTCCCTTCAGCAAAAGGCAGGCAAACCTACGACTACAGGACACGAGTCATTGCATTGCTCCGGGAAAAAGCACGGAGTGTGTGTCTGGAATCCCTCCTGCACCTCTGGTTTGGCTACCTAAGATAACCTACAAAATAAACTTATTTGCGAGGACTGCCTGGGTTTTAAACCTCTTGGGTGATCTTGGGTGCTAATGGGAGAAAAGAGACATGACAGTGGGGTAGTCTCATTGATAACTAAGTAGTAGTAGGAGGAGGAGGAGTAGTAATAATAATAATAATAATAATAATAATAATAATAATAATAATAATAATAAACAACAACTCAGCCCAAGTGATGCCACATCTGGAGTATTGTGTTCTATTCCAGTCTCCACAGTTCAAGAAAGACAAAGAGCTACTGGAGAGGGTCCAGAGGAGGCCACAAAGATGAAGAGGGGTCTGGAGCATCTCTGTTATGAGAAGACACTGAGGGAGCTGGGCCTTTTTAGTCTACAGAAGACCGAGAGGGGATCTCTTTAATGCATATATAAATGTCTCCAAGGGATGTCAGAGGATGGTGCCACTCTTTTCAGTGTTGCTCAGTGACAGGAAAAGGACCAGTGGCCATAAACTAAAACACAAGAGGTTCCACCTCAACATGAGGAAGGATTTCTTTCCATGGAAGGTGGCAGAGCACTGGAACAGCTGCCCGAGGCAGGCCTGGAGTCTGCCTCTCTGGAGACATTCCAAACCCACCCGGACACCTTCTGGTGTGTCACCTGCTCCAGGTGACCCTGCCTGGGCAGGGCGGTTGGACTGGGTGATCTCCCAGCCCCTTATTCAGTGATTCTGGGAACAACAACAATAATAGTAATAATAATTATTATAGTACCCTTGACCCTCAGAGTGAGGGTAGGAATTGGACAGATTTGCCCAGCAACTGCTGTCTGGGCTGCAATGGTGGGTCTCCTCACACCTGATGGGGCACTGCAGTGCACCCTGAGGGTGTCAGGGGACCTTCCCGCCTTTTTTCCCCTCACGCACCCCCGGCCCTGTTTCCCGCCTTTTTCCCTTCACACCCACCTGGCCCCATTTCCCGCCTTTACCCCCTCACGCTCCCCCGGCCCCGTTTCCTGCCTTTTCCCCCTCACGCATCACCAGGTCCGTTTCCTGCCTTTTTCCCGTCATGCACCCACAGCCCCCATGACCCGCCTGGCGTGGGGCTGCCGTGACGAACCCATCGTAGGATGAGGCTGTCGGACAGGATAGGGTGTGTCACCTTCGGAGCGGTGTGCTGTGGCTCACGGAATTCCATGGCCGTGCCCGGACCGCGGCCAGGGGCTGGAGCGGCCCATGGCCCACCAGGGAGTGCCGAGGTGAGGCTGAGGGAGGCGGCAGCCATGGCACGCTGAAGTGCTGCCTTGTCGCTGTCCCAGCTGTAGCTTTGCTTACACTTCTCCTCACTGCCTGCAGCCCAGCGAACCCTCTGGGTTCATGTTTGGTTAAAAGGCCGTATTTTAACGTGTATTTAAGTGTTAACCTCCGTGTGGGGCTCAGAACCGGCCCTGCCCTGTGGGACGGGCTCAGCCCCTCACTGATGTGAATTTGCTTTGAAACCTCCTGCCACTCCTAAACCTGCTTTCATTTTTCTCCTCTCAGCTCACTGAATGGTTTAGTTTCTCTTGCTTTTCTCCTTTCCTCAGGCCCCTCTGTCTGTTCTCTCTTCTCCTGCTTTGCCTTGGCTCTCTCTCAGCTGTAGTTACTGAAGGCTGAAACAGGATAGTGGGAATTCTCCCTCCTAGAGATAATGTTGCTTTTTTAAGAAAAGCACTCTTGCTTGCTTTTGATAAAAGGGGGCACCTCTCCTTTTTTTTCCCCCTCCTCAGTTTCTCTTCACCCCTACATGAATCTGGTACTACCTGTGGCTTTCCATTGTCTCAGTCCACCTTTGCTTTGTATATTTATGCAAAATTTCATACTGTCATGATTGCAGTCTGTGTTAAAGGCACACCCATCCAAAGTCTCAGGAGAGAAAACTTGTGTTTCTCCACACCTGTGCCATCCGCTGGGCTGGGAATCAGAGTATGAATTTTCCCATTTATGTTGCATTTGCCCCTAAAAACTCAGCTCTTGGACCTGGATCCCACTGAGCAAAAGCATCTCAAATATATGGATTTTGCTTTGATAAACATACCTTTGCCTTTTCAGCCACAGGAGTTCTAAATCTACTTGAAAGTTACTGAAAACTCCTATGTTGCTAAAGAAAGCATTTGTCCTCGTTCCAATATCCCTGCCTGCTGCCAGCAGCAGATGAGGCTTGCTTGCAGGAGATAAATGATTTATGGAAAGGTGTACATGCTATCTGATCTGAATCTTTACTGTGATAAGTTTATATTTAGAACTTTTTATAATAACAAAATAGCACCGGCATCAATTAAGCTTTTTTTCTTTAGTAGGTGCTTAAAATTCTGTTGTTATCTCTAAATGAGCCCAGGTAAGTTGTGCTCATGAACCTTCATCTCCATGCATGGAAACCCAGACCTACGCTGAAAAGTAATTATTTTTTATATATATATGTATATATATAAACAATGTTCTCCTGCTTTGCTTAATGACGTGTGGGAGGACTAGTTCTCAGTGCTCAACAGGCTTTTTTCCTGTCCTGCTATTTTTTGAATTCAGGCTGGGTTCTCCCTGTACCTTGTATATCCCTGTTTCTAAAAGCTTGGCAGTTGGAAGTGAAACGATTTTTCTGGTGATACACGAACTCAAACAGCAGTGTCGAATTTTGAGAGTTCTGACATTAAGTATTCAGCAATTGCATGCCAGATCCACTCCTAAAACCATATTAAATTTAAAAATAAGTGAGAATGTGCTTGTTTATCATCTGAAGATGGACCAACAAAGTTTCAAAGTTCTGAGTTCCTCTTTACAAGTGTAGAGGTTGAATTTTTCTTTCTTGTGTAAAAACTACATAACTATCTTACTCCAGCAGCTACCAAAAAAAAGCCACAAATGTTCTCAGACCCACGAAAACATTGTGGGAGTTGGTGACTGACAGCGACTGCAAGAGGAGTGAAATAAAAATCTAATTTCAAACTATAGCGTCTTAGTTGTTTCTGATTATGAAATGGAAATGCCTTCAGGTTTGAGAGTGTTTTTGGTACGCGAGTAATACTCAGCTACAGGGGATGTATTAAGAAGCTGTAATTTTTATAAAGTCAGTTTTTCAGATCCCAAGTCCTGCAACTTAAAAATGGTGCAGTTGGGGGTGGGTGGAATTCCTTTGGAATTTATTAAGTGCTGTAAGCTGGGTAAAGACTGAGAGCTTTGGACCTCATCAGGATTCTCCCTGGCTTCTTGCCAGCTGGCTTGCAGGTGATTTTTGTGTAAAGAGCTGATATATTCTGTCCTCAAACCCAGAGTTTACCACTGAAATTCTGCAAGGGACCAGGCTATTAAAACAAATTAAGCTATCTATTTGTGAACATTTTGTGATGTTACACTGTATGCACTTGTCACAGTGCTGCCACATCAAGGTTAGAGTGAGAAGGTGACTAGCTGGCAGTCACTTAATCAAAGGGAGCTGTTGATGTCTCAGGTAGCCCAGGCAGGGTGAGGCTTGCATGCTCTGTTGCTTTTAACAGCCAGATAATGAATATGCTTTCCAGAATTCGTGTTTCTCATAGGGGAAGCAGCAGCTGCCTGTGATCTGTGTCGCTGTCAAAGGAAAGTGAGATGTAGTTAATTCAGGGCTACACAACAAAGACATATTGATCAGGGCTCTTCTGGCTCTGGTTGGGTTTCTGCAATAACAATGACTAGGACAATGCAGCAAGCCAGGATGGCAAACCCAAATATGCTTTGTCTTACCCCAAAAAGCGTGAGTTCTTACCACCAAGATCTGCTGCTGGGCATCAGCAGGTTCAGAGCAATTCTGCTCCAGAGGGTCAGTAAGACACTGAAATCAAGTGAAAAGGGCATGTCTTGTTCACGTCATTATAAATGCAGTTCATTTGTAGCTCTAAGTTAAAGTCATGGATTCAGTACAAACAGCTTGCAGCGCATTAAGTTCCACATGATGTAAAAAAAACCAACGCTATGTTTATGGTATCTGGATAAAGTCATACAGAGCTGCTTACAGAGGTACTGAATGTTGCAAGAATTATATAGAGTGAATATATACATTATGTTTCCTCTGTTCCTGCTCTACTAGTAGTACTTGGATGTGGATGATTATGTGCTATATATTTACTAGAGTATTGCAGTGTATTTTTTTATTGCAAAGCTAAAAATCATAATGTACTGGTTTTGTAATAAAAAAATGTAATTACTGTTTTTATTTCTGCAGAGTTACCCAACTCATTGTCTGCCTTCCCACTTTTTCTTCCTGTTAGTTTCCCCTAATAGCTGCGTCTGCTTTTCTTTTGTTCATGTGTTGTGCAGAAGAAAAATGGGCACTAACAGGTTTGCTAATTACTATAAAAATCTTCCCAGCCTTGTTCAGTTCAGATCATTCTATTAGCTAAAGTAATGGAGTGCAGTGGCACAACGGTGCCCTCACTTTTCATTGTCTGAGGTCTTTCTGGTGCAATATATTACTGGGATTGTATTCTGGGGCCGTCACAATAGCTTTTGATTTCCCACACCTGCTGTTTTGTTTTATCTCAACATTCCTTTTTTACTACTACTTAATTCTCCTTATCCTTCCTAAACGACTTTTAAGGGCACGGGACTGTTTGCCCCCTGCTTCCTCAGTTTTTTCTGGGAATCAGTAAGGCTGAGGATTGTTGTGCTCAGTCCCTTGCAGATGGACCTGTGAGCAGTGTCAGGGTGTTGACGTCACTGCAACAGCTCCTGGCAGTTTTCAGCTGTACTATTTTACCTAAAGGCATGGTCTTTGCCCTCACTGCATCATTTTGCTCCTGACACCTATTTTTCCTTGCCCATCAGCATTGTCAATGTCATCTTCCTCGGCAGTATTTACGGCAGCAGACTTTTGTCTCATCACTCTGATTATATTAGCTCCAGTGATTGTACTTTCACCTCATTACTGAAATAAAGTTAACATTAATGAGAGTCATGCAGCTAAACCTCTGCTCACCTCTCCGGAAATTTATTCTAATGATGAAAAGAAGATGCGTGTGGATCTATTTAAAAGCAAGCCAGCTTTTTTCCCCACCCCCACCTAGCTACCTACCAAATTCAGTGTTAAATAAAGTCTTTTGTTGTTAAGAGCTGATGATGCAAAAGAAGCCAAATACATTATACAACATTAACAAGGACAAATGTGATTGGTTGAACACTGATTTATGTACTGGTCTGCTATGGAGTTCCTTTATGACCCAAATTTCTTTGTTCCTGCTGCTTCAGGAAAGGGTTTTCTCATACCTGACTCTCACAGTAAATTAGCCGTAAAGCACTTGGAGGTCCTAAGGGGTGTGCTAGGAAAGTTCAAGATACTATCAAGGGTAACAGTAATCGCACTTCTAAACAAGATGAAGCACTGAGAGTTAGAAATTGTTTATAGAAGACACGGCAAGGCTTTGAGCTGAAAGAAGAAATATAATTTAGATAAGAAAAGTTCATGAGATAAATGTACATGCTGCATGTGCCAAGCAGGGCCTCATGAGATCTTTTACTGATCAGAATTTGGATTTACAATAAGAGCAGTACTTTTGCCATTAGGCACTGCTAGGGAAGCCATATGAGTAGAGAGAGTTTGTGTTTTCCTTTGTTTGCTTGTTAGTTAAGGTCAGAGAATAAGAATTCACTTTTTATTAAATCTTCTTACAAGCAGCTCCTGTGATGTGGCTTTATTCCTGTCTGAGGTCACTGCCTGCTCCAGCAGCACAGGTTACCTAGAAGGATAGTAATATAGACTGAAAGGAATGCAGCCTTGGAGTCAACCTAATTGTTTGATGTTTTCCTTAAATTTTACCTCTTCATGTATGAAACTAGGCTGAGCCTTGTATGGTTGAAGAGGTCCAATATTATTCTTGCTAAATATTTGCATATCTTCAGAAAAAGATAAAAGAAGGATGTTCACTCTATACAATATTGTGAGCAAACAAACCTTTGTGTTCAAAAATACAAAGTTGTGTCTTACTAGAAAATACCACTGGCCTGTACAGTAAGTGTAATATTTTAAGCACTAAATGTTCTAAAATGCTGCCTTAGGCTTTCAAGGAAAAAAGTAATTCAAGAATTACCAAAGCACGGTCGACTCAGAAAAGGGAGTGAAATATTACTGTACTGATAATCACGCTTTGACCTATTTTGGATTCTGGGCTGTAGAAATATTTTCTCTCTTCTGAAGGTCTGTGATTTTGACCATAGAGTTTACAAGGAAGAATATGAAGACTTGTCACCAAAAGAAAAGCTTTCTAAGAGGAAGGCTGTTTTAAGTTAGCCTTTTCAAATGTCAGAATCCTAAACAAAATAGATTAAGTTGGATAAAGGTAACCCTTTACAAAGGTTGATGAAATAACATTATCGCCCTTTGGCAGAGAGAGAAATTGAAACACAGTGTTTAGGAGACATCGTCTTGTCAGACGGTGCAGCAGGAGTGGGCTGGGGCACAGCATCTGAAACTGGTCCCTGGATCACTGTCCTGCTCTGCCTTCTGGAGATTTCTACCTTCTCTTTCTGAGCTTGCTGCTGTTGTGCCTGAAGATAGCACGGACTCATGTCTGGAGCCACAAACTGAGTGTGTCAGGTTGAAATGTGCCTTATGAAATAATAATACGTATTGTGTTTAGTTTGAGAGAATTTTACAAGACTCTGTCCTAGAGCAGCTTTTCTTACAGATGCAGATTAAATGAGTAAGCAACATAAATTAACTAATTTTCAGCTTATGTTTCATGGTCATTCCCACTGCTCCTGCAGCATTCTTTTTCAAAAATAGTCTATCAGTTGCAGCTATTTACTTCACAATTTGTTCTTTTTCCTTTACGTGCACATCTCCTCTTCTCCCACCTGCTTCCCAGCTTGGCTTTTCCTCATCTTGGTGCCCAGGAAATGCCAGTGTCTGGTTGAATGAGCTCTGCTATAAATCAAAGTGTCATCACTTAGCTGGTAGAAGTGATTTAATTAATGCGTCATGCCTTCCCCAGAGCCTCTCCCCACCTGACTGCTAATCAACCTTCATCAGCAGGAGGAAAATGCGGCCCTTCTTACAACTGTGCAGGAGGACTGAAGGAAAGACAGTTAATTGCAGCTGCCGAGATCAGCCTTGTCACTTGTCTCTAATCTGTTGTCTGCTTCTCGAAATACTGCTGTCGCGGTCCCTTACAAGCTATGCTTAACTCCATTCATACAGAAATGATCCAGTATCATCCCAGAGATCACTTGCTGTCAGAAAATGTATTTGGCAGATGACATGTTTAAAAGCACCCTATTGTGCATGGCAGTACTGGAGCAACTTTTACAGGCTGAGTGCTCTTTTAGCTGGAAGGAGCAGTTTATGTGTGAACATTTCTGCACTTCCAAGGTGGTGCTGTGCAGTTAGCACTGCGGATTCTGAGCCAAAAAATTGTTCTGCCAGTATGGAATTACAGGGCAGATGTTGTTAGCAAGAGGTCCTCTTTGTCAGCTGCCGAATAAATACTTGATGATTTTATCTCAGGTAAATGTGTACCAAAATGATAAGCTCTGTATGAGCCAGAGCACTTGTCCATTTCAGTTTGGTGTCTCCACCATTCAGGGCAGGGTCTGTGGTAATGGGAATCTCAGATTCCATCTGCTGGATAATATGGGCAGAAGAATTTAGGCAGTGTCTTGTTTGTGACTATTCATAGTCATATAGGCAATCAAGATAAACATGGGAAATAGCACTTGTGGGAAGCGACGGTTTTTTTCTGATAGCTGGAACAGGAAACTGAGAGTCAAGACTCCTGCTTTCTAGGCTTGATCACTCCCAGGTTGCCAAATGACCATGAGAAAGACACTTGACTGGTTTTTATCGGAGTTTGCCCCAACTCTAATGTTTGTTGAAGGAGGACATACTGTACTTAGGACAGGACACACTCTGTTCTCTCTTCAAACAGCTGGTGCTACAGAAGCAGATGGGCCAGGGCCACCTTCTGTGGAGAGCAAGGAGGCTCATCAGTGAGATGGACAGCAGTGCACCCAGAGGTACTTTAAGGTCCACAGGCCATTGGGATGACAGAAGAGCAATAATATTAATTTCAGCTGTAATACTGCAGGTACTGGGGAGTACCTCTCTGCTTGTGGAGCCCAAGATGGTGTCTCAGTGTGGGTTTTGGGGTCACCCTCAGGGGGCAGTGGGAGAAGGACTTGGCCCCCATTACCTCTCAGTGTGGGCTAAAAGCTGCCACAAACTGTATAGGATGTGTGAGTTGGGCCACAATGGATCACTTCTGATATCCCACCACCTTCTGATGGTGCCCCGCGGCCTGTATCAAGCACACTGAGCCTTTAGTCCTTCCTAGGACTAAACTAGGAGGGCCTAGTTCTGGTTTTCAGCCTGTCCTGTGACAAATGGCGCAGATGAGTCAGTGCCAAGCTCCGAGCAGTGGCACCAGTTCAGTCCCAGCTCTGGGTCCTGTGTTGCACCAGTCAGGCGCCCTGAGCTGCAGCCTCAAGGTTGGGTTCTCTCAGTCTGACCAGGGTAATTACCATTATGGCTAAGCAGCTGTTTCCTTTGTAAGTCCATAATTTTGAGGGTTCATTACATGGACATAAAAGTCCTCTCCAGGCAGAGATTTGGCAGACAAAGCCCAGCCAGGGAGCTGTTTCATCATTTGTTAGTTTGTTTATTTTTGCATCTGTTGGGCAATTCTTTGAGTATTTTGTATACAAGGCTGCAAAAGATACAGCTGCAGTCATTTTCAGTTGCTTACCATTAGAGTCTTCACTGATCTTTTTTTTCTATTGGTCACTTATGATTCAATTGAAGAAACAGATTTGTATTACTATATTAAAAGAAATAACAGCATTTCCAGACACTTCACAGATTTCCTTGTTTCATATGTGCATTGTTTTACTTATTCCCACAAACTCTGCTGCTCTGATTGCTTATTGCTGGTTCTGTTGTTTTGTACTAGAGTAGTAGACAAAAGGCAGTGTTCACTGCATAGCTTTGCTGCTATTTTTGTTCTTTCCCTAGATTTTTTTGGACAGAAGTGAAAATCTGGAACCAAGCTGCTTAAATTTCTGTCTTTTTGGTGATTTAAATTAAGAAGAACTTTCAAAGTAGTGATATTGCTGTAATTTTATCCCAATGCAATAGAGTTTGTGCCTATTGAGGAATTCTTTTTTAGGAAATGCTCTTGAATATAACATCTTCAAATATGATCTCTGAAGGGAACTGCATCCTCAGGCTTTCTGAAATTCCTCAAAATCCCTTATTTCTACTGTTTAAACCACACCTGAGCTAATTTAAAAGCAAGGTACAGTGATACCCACGGCCACCAATGCCAAATAAAACTGCCTTCCTTTGTAGGATTTTGCTTAGGGCACAAGGCTGAATAAGTGGCCTTGTTGTAAGGACTGTGCTGCAGGTGAATGAATGGAGCCATTCTTTAGCAGATATTTGGATACTAGGGAATTCTTTAGCTGGCAAGATGCTGAGCTTATAAGTGCTGCACCTGTGGTTTTTCTCCTCTTTTTTTCCTTCTTAAGAAGCCTTGACACTATCTGATGACTTAAATCAGAGTTGTCATCTGGCCAGTTTTCATCTTCCATTGAAAAATATTGCAATGAATTCCTTCAGAGAGGGGAAAGGAGCTGTGACTGTGTTTTCATTTCACACTTGTAGTTCATTTTAGCACTCTAACGGTCCTGTCTGTGACTGAGCAGGTCACGTAATCGGGAAGTATACATTGCATTAGCTGTGCTGCCCTCTAAACCAGGAATGTCATCTTTTGTGAGCATTGCGAGCTCAGGCGGTGTCATAAGGATGGGCTGTACTCTCTGTCTGTGTGCGGGGTGCTGAGGAGGGGCAGAGTCAGTAATTCCTGTGCATCGTTACCTCGCCGCCTTTGGACGGGGACAGTGTGACCTGCAGCCAGTGTTCCAGGGAGAGCAGAGCCCTGTGCCCTGTCAGACCCCTTCAGCTGGGTCTGCTCCTCCTCTGCTCACACCTCAGGAAAATTGGCTGTTGCACAGGAGAGCAAAGCTTGTGTTCTCAGAACAGACCAAAATTCTGTTACTGCTCTCATGACAGATGCAGTGTTAGCCAGCGCGTTTGTAAGGACTTCCTAATTTATTTGGTTTAAATAAAAATGTCTTGCCAAAGGCTTTTCATCCTTTTTCCCCCAGAAAAATTGCTTTTTGGTGAAATGAAAAAGTAACTTTTGATTTAAGAGTATTAAATTCTTAGGGGGAAAAATGGTAGCCAGATGTTTGACAGAATGACCGAATATTCTGAGTTGGAAGGGACCCACAAGGATCATCGAGTCCAGCTCTTAAGTAAATGACCCATACAGGGACCAAACCCCTGTCCCTGGTGTCATTAGCACCTTGCTCTCTCTGACCAACAGAGCTAATCTCAGGGTCGCCATTTCAATGTAATTAAAAACCTAAACCTTGAAAATATTTGGTACTTTTTTCTTAAAATTCTTGTGTGATACAATTTTTTTTAACTTAATAAAAAACAAGCTTAAAAATAAGTCCCTTTCAATGAAAACAACTCAGATCGGTAGATAATGCACCAGAGGGTTGGACTGGGAGCCTGGTGAGAAAGCTACCTTTATGTGGGGAGTGGAGGAGAAGAGGACTGTCATTTCTGAAGGTATCAGAAATGCAGGGGTTTTATTCTCTTCTGTGTTCTGCCTCTCATTCTCATTTTTGTGTGTGTATTAAGTGGCTCTTGCTGAGCTTGGTGTTGAGATGTGTCGTTGTGATAAATCACCTTTTACTGGAGATTATATTTTTTCTTCAAATGAAGCTGCCAGCAAGACACATTTTAACAGTTGCAAGTGACTGCAACATTTTCTGTCACCTTTTCTCTTTCTCCTCTCAAAATATTTTACAATAAATTCTGACTAAATTCTGTTGAGGACCGTGTTTTCCGATGGGAGGGAAGAAATAACAGAGGTGGCAATTAACAACTGTCAGCACGAGTGAAGGATCTTTAGACATGTATGAAAATTGCATTTTCTCCCTCCTTGCTTATACTTGAGGAATCCCAGCCCTTGTAGTATTATCCAGTGAAGCTCTCCAAGATCCCCATGGAACAGGGAACCATACAAAACTTCAGAGTTGCCTTGGATTAAATTTCAGAGTCACGGTGTGTCTGTAAAGAATAATCATCAGGTGTGTTTCGCCAGCCATGTGAACCCATGTTGTCAAGTTTAGACATCAGATATCAAGGTCACACAGTGCCTTCAGTAAATTTCCTCACTTTTAACAAGTAGTTGTGCCGTTTTGTCTTCACTTCAGGACTGCAGAACTTTGTTGTTATGCTGACGTCACTGTTCTTACCCTCTAAAAAAATTCAGAATGAATATAGGAAGTAGTGTATCGTATTTGTAGCAAGAAAGGAGTAAAATGATTTCGTTACAATAAAAATAATTTCTAGAACTTTGTTATTTTTTCAGAGCTAGCAACTGGGAGACAAGATATCTGGAAAATTGTCTTGAAAAGTCTTATCAGGGTCATCAAAAGATTACATTTGTTTTAGTTTTGTCAAATTATTAATTGGTTTAGACATTTTTGAGGAAATAATTTTGGCAGTCCAAGTCACAAAGAATAAGTTGTACACTCTTAAAGCCTTTTGGTGTGCTTGACAGTCACTTCAAATGTTACAGTCTTATTCCTCAGAAACAGCTGGTTGAATCCCAGCGGAACCTTGCGGCTGATCAAAGAAATGGGAATTAGTTCTTCGTAGTTATGTGAGGTAAAACATCACCACCTCCTGAAGGTGTGTGGGTCACTCCAGTGTAAGGTTAAGTCACTCGGTTGGCCAAATGAATGGTGACACTGGTCAGGATACAAGTTGTCCAGTCTGACCCCAGCTGGTCCCTCTCTCTCAGAACTTCTCTGCTTGGTGACCTGCTTTGTTTTCTTTGCTCTAGAATTTCTGAACTCAATTCCATTTTTTTTTTTCTCCAACTATTACTTTCAGATGAATTCCACATCATTTTGCCCTTGAAGTCCATTTATAGCAGTGGTTGTGAGTGAAAAATCTGTGATGTGATACGTTCCCATGTGAAAATCAATCCGTTTCAGAGTTGTCTTAGTATTTCATTCAATTCTTCCTCCATTTTAAACTTTACATTGCTAGTGGATACTCTCTGATTTTTTGCGGGGTTTTGTTTTTTTTCCTCTTGAAACAGATCTGAGAAAACGCCAACATTACAACAGACCCTATAGAAGCTTCTTTTCTGCATGTGACCTGGCCAGATTTTCTCTTCTGTTTTTCTAGCTGAATTTCTCATATTTCAGAAATTAATTTTTTTAGAAAAGGAAGGAAAAATAGTTTGAATTTTCAGAGCTGATTTCCAGGTGTTAAATGCCAAATTGCAAATGCCAGACACCTTGTTATGTCAATATCCTATGAAGGTCAGTCGTATCCTAGACAAATAGTGACTGTATGCCAGTGTCTTGGATAACTCCTGAGGCAGTTGTAGCAGAGATAACAGATAGGCACATTAAATAGTCCCACCATGACGAGAAGTGCAGCTTGGTCATGGACGAGAGCCCCATTCCTCTGTGGTTCTTTGATAAACACTTTTAATTATCAGCATTGTCATTTGCATAATGGAATTGTACAGCTGGCCACACGCAGCGAATGGAGTTGCCACATGCTTTCCTAGTACTCGGGCACAGGCAGAATTCCTGGAAGAACGCTGGCTCTGTCAGAGGGAGGTGAGCAATTGCCCAGCACAAATGTAGGGGCTGCCTGCTCAGGAGGAAGAGGTTAACTGGGCTGGACTGGGAGCTCCTTGGGCAGCCCTCGGGCACCAGTTTGCTGGCCTGTATCACGAACCACTTGCTGTTGGTTGCAGGAACCTACTTTAGGGCAAACTGTCTGTTTTTGTCTTTGCCATGGTTCAAACTGTAATTCTGGGGAACAGCCTTTTGACAGAGATCCAAGAAACAAATGCAATGGTCAGCTGCGCTTTGGTATCCCGTGGTTTTGGCTTTGGCTCCAGCTGGAGTGTAGCAGAGCTGAGCAGACCCTGCATTTCAGACTCTCCTGCAGCAGTGCTGAAATCAGGCTGTGGGCAGAGATGGATGGCTGCTTACCTTCAAGGCTCCAGCACAGCTGTGTGGATCAGCAGATGGCACAGTGCTGCCAGCCATGGGCCACAGACAATAGGAACTGCTCCTCTTCCTGCGCTGCTCCAGATGGGAGGCCTCTGAAGGGAAAATGGAATATGCTTGTTTTGCAGTCGTCTTTCCAGGTCTGCCTTCCCTGCACTTGGTTTGCTCTTCGCTTCTGGGAGACACTTTCCCCCCGTGACAGCTGATTCAAGACGGGCACAGCCAGCCTTAGTGTGTTGTTTTATGATTCACTTTGACCTTGTAATATATACAACCCTACTCTTTAAGCTATCACCAATCTCAAATGTAGAATGAGATTTAATAAATACCATGATTTCTGACACTTCATGGAGTTAGAAGTGAAGCTTTTGGGCTACAGAGCCACAATCAGTGGATGACATTCAGAGATAAGGAATGCATCAGAATTAATCTGCTCCATCTGGGGCAGTCAGAGCTTGGCTGCCAGTGCAGTAAGAGTAAACAGGATTGCATCTTTGAGAATGACACAGTATTTGGCACAAATAAGTTTTAATTTCATCCCGTTGCTGAGGCAGTTAACGCTGTCCATCACAAAAACTACCTTAGGTGCTGCTCCTCTGTGTGAGTGGGCGGTTGTAGAGCACCTGTGCATTGGAGAAGCATTGGCAGCTTAGGGTGATGGAGCTTAAGAGAAATAAATTGAATTTTTGGTCATAAAAATAGACCTTTTACTTATGTCTTCACGGTATCAAGAGTTTCCCAGTGGGAATCCTTTCCTTAGTGATTTGAGTAAAGAGAAGGGAAGTGCTGTGTGTCAGCTTGTGCCGACCTCTGCCATCAGCAGCCCCAGGGTGCTCGGTGATACACCTTGGGGATGTCCTCCTAGTGCTGTGCTAGACACAGAATGAGTTGTCAGAGTATCTCCAGGTTCTGACTAAGGGCTTACAGATAAGAATCATGAATTCTGAGGAAGGGTTTGGGAAGTCAGTCAGCTCAACAACAAATCCCCTTCCCAAAGAGCTGCTGTTATTTTCCAGATACAACGTTTTAATAGGACTATCAGAGTATTTTACAGAAAGATTTTCCTCTCACACATGAAATATTAGGAATTGGTTTGGGTTTACATTTTTTCTCTGATTCCTAAGTGCTTACGAAATGAAACAAGCAGCAGAGGATGAATATTCTCATCAATCATATTTGTTTGTATATGCTAGTCAAGACCTAAAAATCCTTTTTAGGAGGGAAAGGAAAAAACTCTGGAAGCTTTTTTTCAATCTTAGTTCAAAAGTAGAGGCTTCCAATTTAGGCCCTAAGCTCCATAAAGTAATGTTGTCAACTGGCTGCATAGTGGTATAAACCCGAGAGAGATGGCCAGTCTGGGAGGCTGTCCCTTCCATGGACATAGTTCTGACTTGGCAGCGTGGGCTGTCCCCTGGAACACTCAGTTCAGGGCTCCCTCACATGTTTTGGAGGGAATGTTCAGCAGCCCCGAGAGCTGTTTAGAGTTTTCGTGTCACATAAGCAATGGCAAACATCCCATTTCTAACCACAGCCCTGGAGACTCTCTGAGGTAAGAATGCTACAGTAGACCACTCAATATATTATTTTCCACAGAAAATTTCCTGCTCCTCCTCCCTTTCTAGATAAAACTTCCAGTATATCAGGGTTTTCTTTTTCTTAAACGATTGCCAAGTTTAACCAAAAGTATTTTTTGTGAGCACATCTTCAGATGACCTCTTGGAGCCAAAACTTCAACAAATACTGAGGAGAATTCTATAATATGCATTTACACATTGTCTGGAATATCCACTGTTTTGACACAGAAATAACACCTATATGATAGCATTTAGAACAGGAGGTTAATTGTGTGGTTTCATCACAAATTGCAGCATTGAGGAAAATAGTTGTT
This sequence comes from Rhagologus leucostigma, assembly GCA_013397725.1. Taxonomy (NCBI): domain Eukaryota; kingdom Metazoa; phylum Chordata; class Aves; order Passeriformes; genus Rhagologus; species Rhagologus leucostigma. The sequence goes on along the minus strand of VZTD01002401.1, from coordinate 136,081 downwards.
AAAAATGGCTGCACCTTGCAGTGAAACAAAAATAATAATTGAGTATTCCAGGGTTTGCTGTTGAGGCTGGTGTCCTAAATTTATTAATGACCTGGAAAAAATAGACCATAAGCTTTCAAAATTTGTGGATAAAAGCTATGGAGCTTGTAATGTCCGTGCAAAGATAAGTAAATCACCGGGACAATCATTATTACAGTAGATGAATTTTCATTTGGCTATGTGTCAAGTACTATGTGCAGGCCAAAATAGGGCATTTTCTCTGTAACATGCAGGTGGACTTCAAGCTTCCCATTTCCTCTAAGGAAATATTGAGCAGTCTGTGTAAATATTTGATTCAAAAAATGTCTTCCCAATGAGCAGAAGCTGTAGCAGAACAGCTGGGACACCCTGGAACATTGTACCTGGGCCAGGGGGAAAGAGAACAGGTGTACTGCCACATCAAATGTTTATTTTACATTCTGTGACCTAAGATTTCCCATAAGCCTGGCATTTGTTTCTTATTCAACCCATATATTACAGTACTATTGCTCTGCCTACTCTCTGTTTTACGCTGCCAGAGTTTTGGCACCTGTGTAGCCATAAATGCCACAGAAATTTAAGTTGCAAATGGGCAAAGGGATGTATCACAGCAAATGGGGGTTTGACACGTGCATTTGTGGCCTTCAGTTCCTGCCTTGTGCATAAAAAGCAGCTGTTTTCCTGCCAACAGAGCATGGCTCTGCCTCGTTAGGTTGATTTCCCAGCTCAAGGTCTTCCTCGTATTCAGTACATTTTATGTTGTGCCTTGGCCACTGGTCATCACCTTTATAGGACCACAGCATCTCACTGTCCCAGTGGCATAGGGCCATTCTGGAATTATATAGGAAACCAACCTTTCCCAGAAGCTGGGCAAAACCAGATTTGTTCTGCTGAGATGATGATTCTGAACTTTCAGTTTTTTCTAATACAGTAAAAAAGTGGTTTACATTGCTCAATTTGTCATCAGTTGCTCATCTACACTTGCTTTTCTCTTTCCCTTACATGCTGCAGAAACACTGAAATTTTAGCCTTTTAGGGATGTGAGAGTTGCATAAGAGACAACCCCAAATCAGTTAACACTCCATTAAATACGATCCAGCATCGTACTAGAGTTTCCATAGACAGTTTGTGTAAATCTTCTGGGAACACAGAAGTGTCCTTTCATTTTTTTTTGTAGTGTTATTCTTGGATTACTTTATCGCAGATGATAAAATACATGTTTTAAAATGTGTTTGTGTGCCAGTGTCACAAACCACTGAGGCTTTATAACTACTGATCTACTACTTGTGAAAAAGTATTAAGCAAAGATTTCAAAATTCAAAACACAAAAGAGTTTGTGGCTTCCTCATTTCCTTTAGTTTGTGCACCCTGGCTCAAAGCAGTCTGGCTTTTTGGCAGGATCTCAGGTAAGCAGCAGCAGCAGTGCCCCTATAGCCGTACTAAAGTTGTAAGCATGGGAAGGGCTCAGATCAGCAAAAATCTGTGATCTAGAGAAGCAAATTCTCTAAAATATTTCTAGGCTTTGGTAGCATTTCTCAGTCTAATCAAAGACGGGAATAAATGCAAGTTTTCCTCTAATTGCTTAGAAAACCATCTGTAATGTCCAAAAGGTCACAAAAGGAACCTTGAGAAGTGATTGGCATGTGTCTAAATATATTATTGTATCTACTAGGGAGTAGGTGGTGGAAAGGAGTAAAGGACATGGATACTGCTGGATGTTATCTTTGCAAGATGAAACAATATTAAATAGAGGGGACACCAGAATGTCAGGAAGGAGTCTGAAACCAGAGCAGCCATTCTTATCATTAAACTGGCCTTGCAGTAAGCATGGCTGTACAATCCTGTAGCTTCGGACTCACTACTTGTTACAAACCCATACCTTAGCACTTAGAAAGAATTCTTCAAACACTCGATTTCAGAAATACTTATAAAACTGCATGCAAGACACCAGTAAAACCTCCCAGTGTTGCCCAAGTGCACCAGACAATATCCCTTTAAAGCACTGAGGCAGCTAACGATGGCTTAACACAGCATGTAACAGCAAAGGTGAGGCATTCCTAAGGCAAAGACTGCTTTAAAGTATGTAACTAAAAACTGAGCTTGCTTTGCATTACCCACAATTTGACCATTGATTTGTAGAACCCAGAAATAGAATATAAAATAGGATTAATTTTAATTTCAATTTCTGTAAATAGGCTAACTTCAGGAAAGTAATTGAGGGACTTGGCTTGAAGTTTTATAGCTGCTTGTAGCCAGCCAGATGTGGTTTAGGGATCTGCAGATCTGCAGCTGTAGGTTTAACTACAGGCTTATTGATTTTGGGGAAGATCCCAAATGAGTTCATAGCTGTAGGAGTGCCTGCTCAGGCCGTGCCTGATGGCAGAGGATCATCCCAAAGTTTCCTAGCAGCTGGCAGCCTGAAGCTGAAGCAGCTCCTCTGTGAGCAGCCATCTGACAGCAGCCAGAAAGGAGGACATGAGATCTGCTCTCATTATCAATTAGCACTTGGGATACTTGGGGCATTAGTCCCTGCAAGCAGCTGGAATGTCTGCCAGTTAAGGAGTCTTCCTAGAAATCCCTGTTCAGCCACCGTGGAAGAACTGATATTGCTGTGAGTGTGTCTATCATGAACCTGAGGCTCAGCTCCCTCGGCAATGTCCCCCTCCCCTGTTCACCCAGCAGCAAGCACGTCATTTCCCCATAGGAATCTTACTCCAGTTAATCCAGTGTCCTGGGTTATTTTGTGCTGCTCGACTTCAAGTGCTCTTAGCTTTACTGAACGTGTCTGTACTGTTTTAAGTGTCTGCTAAATTCCAAAAGCTGTTGTGCTGTGCCTGCTGCAAATGCTTGGATATGATCCAAGTCCTAGTCTGGCATTTAAAAGGGATTTTCCAGGATGTTACAATTCACCCAGCACTGTAACTGTGCCAATCCAAAAGCTTTGCTGCCTTCAAAGATACACTCCTGCATGCAGTAAAAGTGTGTTCCAAGGCACATGAAGCATTAAAAAGACAAGCTCAACCAGTGGCTTTATTGGCATAGACATGGAGCTCTCCAGAATTGCTTTCTCTAAGCCACTCAGGCTGTGAGAGCTGTTCAAAGTTCCAGTGCTGCTGTGTGTACAAGTTTCTGTGACAAAGCACATCCCTGTGTCTGTTCCTACATGCATGTACGTGCCTAGACAATTCCACACGAAGGAGGAATGCCCACTTCCTTTTTTCCCAGTAGGTCACATCATCCAAACCCAAATATACAGATCCTGTCTACACTCTCAGTATTTCCATGGAAGAGAGGCGAAAGAAAATGTGTGGGTGCGGCTATCTGAGCAAAGTGTGGGTCTGTTTATTCTGAAAATGGACGAGTCTGTAGCAGCAGTGACATGACACTGTTAGAAACTAAGTTACTAAATGCTTAAAAGACAGGGTGAGTGGGAGATAATATATTTGGCAATAATTTAAGTGGTGCTGCCCTGGACTGAGTGCTCTACTCTGTCTAATATACACTGAACTGTAATGAACAAATTGACCCTCTCTCTGCATATAGTACAAAACTGTCAAAAGTGAAGTAAAATATTTAATGCTGAAAAGCTGCAACAAAACAAACAAGAATAATTCTTCAAAGTTACATTTATGATTTAAACCGTGCTGTTGAAGACACTGAAAATTTAACTTTGTTCAAATGAAGTTGCCTTGTAGTGATTCTCCGGATCCCAAAGCTGCCCTTTGTTATTGGCCTAAATTACAAGCTTTAAGCAAATACAAGTTACTGTGATCAAATCTAAGGTGAGTGGCTGAAATATAACTGTCTGATACTAAAAGGTCAGATAAAGATGCTTAAAGGAATATGCCAGACTCAAACTATCAGGGAATGGTTTGGGATGGAAGAGAGCTTAAAGCTCGTCTCGTTCCACCCCCTGCCATGGGCAGGGCTATTTTCCACTATCCCAGGTTGCTCCAAGTCTCGTCCAACCTGGCCTTGGACACTTCCAGGGATCCAGGGGCAGCCGGAGCTTCTCTGGCCACCTTGTGCAGGGCCTCCCCACCCTCCCAGGGAACAATTCCTTCCCAATATCCCATCTAAATCTACCTTCTGGCGTCTTAAAGCCAATCCCCATTGTCCTGTCACTGCTTGCCCTTGCAGAGTCCCTCTCAAGCCTTTCTTTCTGCCCCAACCACACAAATTCTGGTGAGCCTGGATGTTTCAAACGTGTTGAGTACAGTGCTCAGGGTCATGGCCAGGGTTGAGTTTTCCTGGCTGGCTGAGCCATTGCCTAAACGGAAGGTTCATGGTTATTCCGGAATGCTGGAGGGGGCTGCAGAGTCTGGAGCTCCTGCTCCGTTTGGATGGCACAGCCCTGGCTCGCAGGAGGCTGCAGCCCGTCCCGAGCTCGTTTGCCCTGGCCTTGCTGGTTTTATATTGTTAAGCTACAAGTGTTCCATGTCCCAGTACCAGCAGCATGGACAGCAGTGGTTTGCCAGGACAGATGAGCTGGTTCTCTAGGATATAATTAAAGTGCTGACAAGCTGAGACATAAGACACATAATAAATTAGTTATAGGACCTGAGTAAGAAGGATGAACTCTGCCGCAAAGGCAATTAGACAGAATTTCAGCCTTGGGACCACTTCCACACGTTCTTGAGTGTTGGGAAATCACATATAAATTTTATGTGTCTTTAGCAAAACTGAGAAATTATTAACATAATATTAACATAAACAGATATAAATTTTTAAGTCCAAGTGAAATCTGGGAAGGTTGTTGCAATAGCACCTGGTTTTGATGGTGTTGTCATTCTTCTGGCTTTAGAAACAAAGCAGCAAGTATGGAAATGCTCTTAATCTGCTCCTATATAGAACAACTGGACTTTTAATTACTGAACTGATATTTAAACCACTCAGCAATCTGCTCTTAAAAACCTACCAGACCTGGGTTTCATAAGATTGCTTCTTCAGAGGTGATAAACGTGCTGGCTGTATTCAAGTGGTTTCCAAGCCTTGCAATCACCACAGGAGCTATTTTAAATGCTGTAGTTGCTAGTTTTCCCGTTTTGCCATTGCTCTTATTTTAATTTTTTCTGTGTTTTCATCCCTTCTGGCCACATTCAGCTTGTATTTATCATATCCATTTGTTTTATGAGGATAAATTTACTCTTACAAGCCAGACAAATGACTGGATTTTTATGTTTTCTGTTTTAAAATCCATTTCATGGCAGGTAGAGAGGTGTGGACAGGGTCGTAGAAGAGCTGCTGACCCTTAAAGAATAGTTATCATTTCTCTAGCAGTAACTCTCCACTTGTCTTCTGAAAGGAATTGCCTACTGTGCTTCAAATAACGAGGGACATTGTTATATTTGCTTTCATATAGGCTGCTGAACAGCTAAGATACCAAATAATTTATTTTTTTCTTATTATACAAGGACTAGAGCTATTTTCCCTCTTGGCTTGCACTGCAGTTCAGCTTGGTTATTAGTGCTAAAGTAAAGAAGCTATGTAAATTTTAGACCTAAAAGAGCAAGAATAGAAGATGTGTCAAGAATAGAAGTATTTCATGCTCGATGTTGTCACTGAAATGCACCAGTGTCTAGGGGAAAGAAGGTGATGATGGAACTGCCATGCTGTGAACATTATCCATGGGCAGAATCTTAACCAGGAGTCTGGGACAAGTGGCTATTGGAAATTAAATGTACCGTTAGATCTTCGGTGTCAGAGCAGACACAGCTTCAGCTTCTCAAATCTCAGCCACATAATTTACAAGCCAAGCAAAAGTGTAAGTGGCAGAAGATTCAAGGTGGAGAAACACAATATCAAACACAAAGCACTTATTTGTAAACCTGAGCAGTGCACAATTTGACTGAGGAAAAACAATGATGTAATCAAAATTAAATGGAGTCCAGGACATTATTAGGATTAACATCTGCATTGATTAAATGAGTTGCTGACAGCAGCAGCAGTGTTGCTGGGCTATCAGTCTTGTGCTCTTGCTTGACATTTCAGAAGAAAATGATGGATGTCACCAAGATTTTTGCCTTTATTTGTATGATGTAAGAGATTCTGTTTGATGGATTTCAGATCCATCAGATCCTTCTAGTTTAGCAGGACCCTGAGCACATCAAAATATTTACCTCTTATCTTAATTGGAGGCAAGTTTAATTTGTTTCTTCTACTGTGTTTTGAAAAGCAAGGGCTTGTCTACTTGCACTTCGAGCTAAATTAACAAAAATCTATTTTGATTTATTCTGACAATTATTTCAGTGCAAGCCTGCACGTACGTATCTTCTTTGGCCATAGTATCTTAAGACCGACTTAATCCTAGTTAGTGTGTAGATGAGCTTTAATTGCGATTCTCCACAGAAATTTTGCAATGCTCCGTGTTTTCCATGCATTTTGAAGGCAGTGCAGCTGGACACTTGGCTGTAGCTCACCTTTCAGGAACTCATCTTCTGCTCTGTGCCTGGCACAACCATCCTTCTTCTGGTGCCAAAGCGGAGGCAGCGGCCGCGCGGCTGCGTCCTGGCACAGGGCACAGATTGTCACTGACCTCTTGTGGAATCCAGTAATTGCCGTGGAGCTGCGCCAGTCAGACAAGGGCACGTTCCATCCTCTTTGGCCCTGGTTCTTCTAAGCCGTTCTAAAACCTCTTGGAAAGAATGTTCAGCTGAAAATAAAGATAGGAATGGCTGCCTCTAATTTGGCCAGGCTTCCCACACTTCCAGTATGGCAAGTGACCTGTGAGCCTTAACAATTAGAAGAAATTAGGATTTACTGAAGTTAGTACTGACAGCCACAGCTCAGTTTGGGAGTGCCTGAGTATCCTTGGGGGAGTCTGCTGAAGGATACCTGCCTAGCTGCTGGGAAGTGACAGCATCCTCACAGATGTCGGTGTGCTGCAGGAAGCCTCTGGGTAATGCTTGCTGCTCGCTTTCCATAATAGACCAACGTCGCTTGTGTTCTGTGCTGAAGAATGATGAGAGCCTTGTCCTAATTGCTGCTGCTTTTCCTGGCTCAGGTGGAGGCTCTGGTCACAGGATTCATGAGACGTATGAAAATGGGTTTCTACATGAGCCAAGACCTTAGATTGGCAGGTTTCAGTGCATGGAAATATCACCTGTCTAATGGAAGTTAGAGGTGTGCTAAACAGGTAGAAGTTACAGCCTTGTGTATGTTTAGTCCCCAAAGATTAAGGCAGATTTGGAGTTAGATCCTATGTTCCACTGACCACTCAAGCACTGGGTCACTGCTTCCTCTCTCTTGTGATATCATCCACAGCCTTCTTACGTTTGCCTAATTCTCCTGCTCTTCCATTCTTGCCCATTAGAGTCCCATCTTTAAAATCCACCTCCCTAGAGAAGACTGTCTGGCAGAGACGGTCAGAGGACTCAGGCCACCCTTCTCTCAGTCTCCCTCCTTCCTGTTAAGTAGCTGTTACAGAAATATTCCTTCTGAGGGGTGCTCTGTGTGAGGCTCCTGCAGCCTGTCAACCCTGTCGGAGAAGCAGGATGTGCAGCAGCCAGGTGACACGTGCACAGCGCCTCTTGTTCCCAAGGCTGAAGAGGTGGTGGTGTCATCCCTAATGCTTTGAACTGCTTTGCCTTGCTGAGGCTACAAGCTGCTCTTTTGTCCAGAGACCTCAAAAGCCAGGCGGGAAGCAAAAATGTGTTTCCAAAGATAGGAACAGGGCATCACTAGAGGGCATTCCGTGCCTCATCCTGGCCACAGCCCACAGAGATCCAGGGTCAGTGGAGGGGCAGCCCAGTGGGGTCCCTCAGCTCTGTTCTGCTCTCTGGGCTTTGTCTGCATGTAGGTTTTCTACAGATAAAACTGATTGATAAGGGTGCGGATTTTCCTTATAAATTACTCATATTGTGTCCAGTCTGCACTGTAGATGTTATTGTGTTACAGACTGTTTCTGTTTCTCTTCAGGAACAGTTGTGGGTATAATTTTTTAGGCTTATACCAATGGAAATAGATCTGTGTCCATGTACACATGTGTAGGAGGGCAGGAGTGTTACCATTTTAACTGAACTAGAGTAAATAAAGCAATACAATATTTGGTCTGTACAAAAGATTACACAGAATAAAAGCAGCCAGGTCAGCAGGAGTTTTCTCCCCTGCGTTTACTCAGTTTACTAAAACTAAAAAGAGTGGAATTTGTAAGTCAAGGAGAACCCTTTCTGAATCCAACTTTCAGTGGAAGCAGTCAGGACCATGCCGCTGCATCCTGAGCACAGAGGTCTCGAGCACTGTGGCAAAGAACACAGCGAAATGTTCGAAGTGGAACACTTAAAAAAAGCCCAACCAAAAATAGATACCAGTAATGCAGCAAGAGGGAAGGGGGAGGGTGAAGACAGCTTCATTTTACAAATGTCTTTGTTGAGACAGTAACTGGATACAGAAATCCAAGTCACAGTGGGATTCCAAGAGTGCACATCTGCCTCCCAGCCCTCGTGGTTCCCAGATCAGTGGCATTTAGCTGAGATCTTTAGAAGGGGCTTATATGGTTCTGCCTGTGAAGGCAGATTTTAAGGTTCACTTTTGGGTGCCCTGAAGGAAATAAATGTCTGTTTGCTGATATTGAGCAGACTGTGCTCCAATGCGGACCTATTTCCACACCTCATTGTTCTAAAACAGAAATACTAAATTAACTTTTACCACATAACTTTAGTAAGGCCTGCTCTACAAAGAACCAGTGTCCAGCTCTGGCTCCAGTGAGACATCCAGGTGGGGCCAACCACCTGTGGTAGCAGCTACTCACTGAAAGAGTTGCGAAAATAGAGGATCTTCAGCAGAAATTCATGGAACAACCTACTTTATGTGTCCCACGGAGGCCCAGGCAAAACCTACCCCTCAGCTGATGTTAGATGGCAATCTGATACTTGCGTAACCTGCCTGTGGGAAGCCATTAATTCTGCTGTCCTGGGCTCTTCAGAATTTCTTTGCTGTAAATCCCCACAAAGTCTAATTCTTTCATATGGTGTAACCCTATGTTATCATGCCAAGGTTTCTCTTAAGTACAAGTTTGCTTTTAAAAAAATTAGCCAAACAGGAAGACTTTTTCCCAATAGTTATATGTGGATATCTAGGTCAAATAAATTGCGGCAGGCAAATGTTTTCACGTGAAGTTTTGCGCAGGTTTGGTTCTCACATGAAGCCTCACCACAACCATATTTGCTCTCTTTCTGTTCTGTCTTTTCCACCTTTGCATAATGGTCAGAGGGCTGTACTGAAGGAACCCAGAGAACTTTCCCATCCTGTTCATTGACTCCATATCCGTGTGTACCCTCCCTCACGGACCCTCACGTTCTTCAGGGTTTCTCTGTAGCATCTCCTATCCACAAACAGGGGCCACCTCCAGCTTTGCATAGATTTTCCAGTCTTGGGATCCCTTGCTTTTGCATCCTCTGTTATGCTATTCTCCAGATCATACAGATCAACTCCATTTATTTCTAGAGCCACAGGAAGCCCTAGCAAAGCCAAAGGCTGGAGCTCCGTGGCACTTCTTGACAGGAAACTCTTTGCATAAAGACCATTAGGGCAGCACCAGCTGAGCTTCCCCCTTAACAACTTGCAGAAGCAGATTGAAACAAATTGTACTTGTGGTTAGTTGTTTTTTTAAAAAAATACGTATTTTGAGAGTAAAGTTTAGTGCCTGCATACACATGCTCACTACTGAATTATTTTAAAATAGGAACAGAAAAAGCCCAGATGAAAATAGAGGTCAAAGAGATACTAAAGAAGGGATAAATATCTTTCTGTTCTGTTTGATTTTGAATTCAAGGAAGAGCAGGCAATGCCCAGATTCAGAAAAATGAGTGTTGTTTTCTAAGCCAGTGTTAAAGGTCCGAAGTCTAAACCTGATTCAGGGAGAATTTAGAGATACAAAGGGGAGCGAAGTGCTTGTGTTTTCTTTTCAAGTCAGTAGGATTTGAGTTCCATTCTCACTTGTGCCTCTGGAAGTCTCCTTCTCCATGTTTGTAGCAGCAGTAAAATTCTTGGAAAAGCTTTGGGGACTCACAGGGATTATTAGACAAGGATGCTTCTGGAGCAGCACTGGCACTACACATTCTATGACACATCTGTGCCTGTCCCTGGGTTAACAGAAATGTGTGTAAATGTGAAACCTGAGATGCTGGTGTATCCTGCATTCAGAGGTATTTTCTCTTGAATGAAATAATTTTTTTTATCTTGTTACGTGCTTTCCCACTTTATGGGTATGGGAAGTAAAAATTTGGTGATTCCTTAGCAGATTTCTTGGATATAAAGACAGCTAAGTCATTCACACAGGCCAGAGCTCGGGCATGCTCTGTATCTGTTTTGTGCCTGGGGAAGTGTTATGTTTCTTAGATTCCGTGTGCCAGTGGTGAGATTTCTTTCTTCTCTAACAATTTAATATTACAGGTGAGTGTATTCAGAGCCAGGATTTCCTGCAAGTTATCTGTGTAGTCCTGTGTGCGTGAATGGGGACATCACCACAATAAGGCCCTGGAAGGCATTTAAACAAAGGCCTTGTGTAAATGACTGTATAAGACAGTACATCCCATTAGAACAAAAAAAACCCGCAGTATGACATGTTCTGGTGGAGTGGCAAAGGTTCTGGAGAAGCTAAATGCTTCCCTGCTTGGATGGTGGAAGGCCATATCCAGGAAATATGTAATAACTGGCATAGCAACAAGCAGTTTCGGATAATAAACACGTCCTGCTGTCCAGACACTTCACACACACAGGGCACCAAAAGGGTTAAAGGTAGTTGTTCTCAGCAGTGTTTGCCTGGCTGAGGATTAGAGCTTATTTTAGCTGTTCTTCCTAAACATAGCAAAGGTCACGAGGGACCAGGCTTTGTTGCTGAGTCTTATTGGCCTTGTTCCTTGTAGGGGTTTTGCAGGAGGACAGGATTGTCTCACTTACAAGGATAATAGATGACAAGCCCGGTGCTGATTAACCTCATTTTAATTGATAATTAATTTTAAACCCTATTTACTTTCCCTGGAACAGCTGAGACTTCACGGGAATCACAACAGAGGTGAACAAGAACTGATATTTCCCCCAAGGAAATGATACAGGCAGGAAGGAGAAAAGACAAAGCTAGATGTGTATTCAGATTGTCAGTTTGGATCTTCATTAAATTTGTTGCTTCTGCAAATGGAGGCCTCTCACCTTGTGCTTGCTCTTACACTTGATTCCTCTGCAAACACATCCCGGTCTTGTCATGCAGAGATGTCTACACCCCAAAATATGGGTCCTGCTTGTCAGTTAGTCTTCGCTTTATTAGAAGTCCTTTTGCCTCATTTCTAAGCCTGGAAACTTGGTAGAGTGGCCTGCTGGCCATGTGGGAGCGTTATTTCCTTTTGTACTCAAAGTATATGTGATGCTCCATAGTTTTCGGTAAAGAAAGCTTGAGAATGTGTGTAAAAGGTCATTTTTATTCACAACCCAACTGTTTGCACATTCTGGACTTCATTCTGCAAATCAGAGCCTTTGGGGATTAACAGCTGCATTAAGTTTTCTAGCAGCACATTCCTGCCGGAGCTTTCCTTATCGTAGTTAAAATCTGAAAGCCACAATGTCTGCAGTCTGCCCTTCACAGCACCGCCTGGAGAGGGCTCACAAATCATTCTACAAACATTAAGGAGTTAATTCTTTAAACACCTTTGAGATATGTGTCATCCTTATGGCACAGGCTGATAAAATGGAAGTCTGAGTAATTTATTCAGGGTCGCATAACATCGATGGCAGAGGCAGCAACTCCTCCTGGCACTCAGAACTGCTCTGAACTTATTTCCAGGACAATGTTCCAACATGAGCTGCGTTCTGAATTACATTTTATATCACGATTGCAGATCATCCCTCTGTAGCAGTTATGGCATTGCAGAATCTCTGCTCAGGGGAATTACCAACACCATTTACTTGGTTATGTTTGTAGCCTATTCAGTACTTTCGATCTCCATCATAGAGCTGTTTAAAATAATGCAGATAATTTAGTCTGAATTTACATAATCTCACTTGATAGGTATAATCAAGGTCTATTCTCACAGTAACATTCTGAGGTATTCACACACCCTGAATACGAAATGCCACCTGTGACATCTCCCCTGTCTTTACTGAGCAGAGCACCTCTCTGCTGAGCAGAGTACTTCTCATTCAGGTGACGCGGAAAACCGCCACTCTTCTGAGTGCTGACCTGAGTTCCCAGAGTGACTGAGGTCTTAGACTGGACAGTTCTAGATTACGTGTTCGAGCCCCAACTTCGCGAGTCCTTTGCATCTGTCACACCACATAAAATGGGGATATTTTCCTGCTGACAGCTCTCATGCTAAAGCTCAGTGTTTGTTGATAGAGGACACTGGGATACATGCACAGAAAGAATGTGGAAATTCTATTAATGAGGGCAATTTAGTTTTAATAGCTGCTATGTGAGCGCTGGATCTGCTCAGGCGGAGACAAGTTATTAAAGGTGATAGTACAACGATGATTAGAGCAAGCCCCTGGCTACAATCTTTCCTGCATTTAAAGTCATTTCAAGCATCAGGATCTCACTGTTACAACTGGCAGCACAGGTGGTTTACCTGCTTGCTTCCGCACGTGCTGGATTTCCCCAAGCTACACCTTCCATGGGGGTTTTCATAACCTTTTCTTTCCTTCCTTTGCCCCCACCCCTTTGCATTGGAAGGAGAAAGATATTTCCCCTTTGCTTTCTTCCTAAAGTCTGCGATGTATTTTTAGCTGCTCAGGATGTCTCCAAATAACGCAGTGACTCTGAACTTGCATTGTCAGCCTTCCCTGTAAAGCCCCTCCTGGGAGGTTTATGGCTCACTCTCCACAGCTTTGCTGATGCAGCGTGTAATGTTTATACCTGCAATCAAGCATTGGCTGAGCTGCAGCCCAGTGCTGGCAGCTCTTTCTTTCTCCCTCTGCCCCCCTCTTCCCTTGCAACTCCCCTCTGGTGATACTGGATTGATAAAGTGCATACAGTGGTGATTGCCTGTATAAAAGTAAAAAAAAAAAGCATTACTCAACAGCCAGAAAAACTTGTATGTGCTCTGCCCAGCATGGATGAGATGGACTTGGGGGTCTATATTTCTTTTTCTAGATGATTTATAACGCCTTCCTCCCCTGCACTGCTATTTTCCAAGCCATTTAATGGATTCTGAGATTTACCAGATAAGAGGTTCAGCTATAGTTTAGAAACTGTTTTTCTTTTAAACAGAACTCAAAGGTTAGTTTCTTTTTTTTGGGGGGTGGGGAGGGGAGTATACTTAACAGACCTTTTCCCCAAAGTATCTCATGGCCTGTGATTGCCTCAGAACTGCTTATCAGAATTTTTACCAACCCACAAAACTACCTTGAAAAAGCACCTTTGAAACAGGGGCCTCATCTAGATGGGAAAGTGAGGCTGATTCAACTGAAGCAGGATTCTAAAATAACTTACTTAAGCATTCACAATGCAGACAACTTTATTTCATTTTAAGAGGGTCTTACTCATGCTTAGCTTTGGTTTACTGTGTATTCCCAGTCCATGTTAGCTAAACCAAAATAAACATATCTTGCAGGCTTTTGCCAGCATTTGACTAAATGGGTTTGAAGTCACTCTTAAATCAGTGCAGCTGTGGTTGAAAATAAGGCCAAATGCATTCAGTTAATCGTGAAGACAGTGCCAACAAAATGCATGAAAAAAAGCATCATGCACAATTTTCATGATTAATGTATCTGCAAGTTCTCAGTTACAGGCACAGAGATGCAAGCGGAGTTGAGTCTTGAATGCCATGGAATTAAGGATGTCACTGCTGTGTGCATTTGTATTTATTTTAAGTCTCCCTGAAGTGAAGAGCACTTTATGTGTTGTAGTTTGCCTATGTTCAGTCTAAGGAAACTGTAGATACCATGCAGCTGTACATTTGGGAGTCTTCCTCCCTTTTTCTTTCTGAGATACAGTGTAGCATCTAAAAATCAGATTCTGCTGGCAGCTGTATCTTGTGATGTTTGAGTATGGATTTTCACTTGAAAACGTACTTCAGGACTATGTGAATCTCTTTCAAGGTCTCAAGAATCTCTTCTGACCACCCTGTGTTCCCACCCAGATCCCCTCTGGAAGTGTCTCACTCTGTGTAACTCCCACCTATCAATGGAGTTCACTATGAAGTTAAAAGCTGCTCCAAACGGAGCTAATTTTATTCATTTATCCTTGAGGATTCTTGCTTAATTAAAATGGGCCTGAGGGAAGTATGACTATCTTAATTTATCTTTTACCAGAGAAAATGTTTGAAGGCCATGATTTTATGCAGATCCAGACTTACTTATATTAACAGAAGATGCTTTTGGTTACCCAACTTTTTTCAGGCTGACTCTTGCTGCTTCATTGAATTTACAAATTAGCAGCAGAGGTGCTGAATCGAAGAGGCATCACTGGAAACATTGGAAGGGGAAAAAGTAGTTAAGTGAATCTTTTTGATAGAACTCAATCAGACTTCTGTTTTTATGCTTCCAAGTCAATATAGACCTTAAATAAACATAAAAGGGAGGGTTTTGACCCTTACCCACTCATAGCAGTTTGTGCCTTTTCTCTGACTTGGGCTTCAACACTACAGTCAGCCTCCAGCTTCTTAAGTTTCCATTTATTATTTATTGCAATAACTCAACTGAAATATGAATTTAATTTATGAATTCTGTAGTTCCTTGGCTCTGAATCCTGTTATTCAGCTGTTCCTAACTAGGATAGGTGGTTAAAAGGTTGCTACTTCACAAGTGTGGCAAATGTCTGCTACCTGCCTGTTTTCTTTTACATTTTACCCCCCTTGAAAGTAGAACTACCAACAGCCATATGAAACTTGGCCACCAAACCCCATCATCCACTTGAGATCTAAGTAGGGCTCAGAATAATCTTTACCCAAGAGAGAAAATATTATTATGTGGTTTCTTCAATTAGAGTTTAGTATTGTGCTCTTTCCTAGTAGAGCTGGAGCAATTGTTCTTTGCTGAAGTTGCTTTGCAGCGTGGTGAGTGTTGTTTATCAGTTGCTGTATTTTAAATATGCGAAGGACAGACATATGGTTTTAGTTCAGAAATGCTTGTTAAAAGCTTCCTTCTAATCTAAGGTTAAATAGAGAGTTCAGTGTATGTGTGTCTTAGAACGAGCTCTAACAGCTGTGAAAATGAAATAACTATTTCTCCAACAGACTTTTGGAGCAAAATTAGCTTTCTAAAGCACATAAATAAGATGGTAGGTTGCTTTCTTACTTATCAGCCTCAGAATAATGAATTAGTAACTTGTACTTCTGTGTTTGAAAAGCGAGGCCTTGAAGAAGAAAGAACTTTTCTCACCCCAAAGTGTTACTTTCAGGTAAGAGAGAGCTGTCATAAAGCAACTTCTCTTTTGTTCACGTTTTCAAACAATTACTTTATGTTTTTTTTCATTTGTCCCTATTCCATCTCTCAGTGATATGGCCTATTTATCTTGAGACATATTTTAATTACAGTAAGATTGTGTAGCTTCCTCAGAGTTGACAAATTTGGAGTGAAGCTTGAAGGTGAATCACTTTGCAGGTCATCACTTTGAATTTGCCATCAGGGAATGAAGGGAATGTGCTGTCTAGGTAGAACCTGTCTCAAATACTTCATGGGTGCATGAGGAAGTTTTGAAAACCTTTCCAAGCAGCGACTGCACAGCCGGGGATGTTTTGTTGTGAGGAGCCGGGGTATGGGCAAAATGTCAAAGGTGTGGCTTGCTCTGCCCTCCTTGCCTTTGAGCACTGAAGCTTCATTATGTGACTCAGGAGCTACGTGTGTTGCTGTTCACATCAAAGCTGCTCACAAAAACCACACAGCACTGACTCCAGCTCTCAGTTCCTGGCAAACTCACTGTCAGCTTGTGTACGGGACTATTCTGAAGTGAACCTTCTTTTTTTTGAGTTAGGAAGCGCTGTACAAGAATCCAGAAATTTTGGTCTAAAATGACAAGAAGAAAAGATGCTGCCAAAGAGGGATCCTTTGAAACTCTGGCTTTATAGAAGTAAGGGTAAAATTGTCAGCTGTAGGAACCTAAATCAAGTTTAATCCCATCCATGTGTCTCACTGGACACACTTTGAGGTGCTGCATGGAAGAGTGTCCCACCACTAGCAGCTCTGTTCTTCCTTCCATCAGTTAACCCAGCAGAACCTGTGGCTCTCAAAGAAATACACGTCCTTATCTTCTGTGTGTGGGTGCAAAAAGTAAAATGTAGGCAAATAGTGAGATAAGTTGTTACCATCCTGCCTGTATTTTGAAACAACATGGACATGCTGGTCAGTGCCACGACTCACTTCCTTCCCAGGATTTGTCTGTAACAAAATACAGAGTGGAAAAAAAAAAACCCTCTTACAACACAGGTGCTGGTGGCAGGATCCCACGTGGTGATCTGGATTCCATGGATTCCCTCTGTGCAGACTGGCTACCTTAAGGCGGAGGAAGAAATCCTTAAACTGATGGCAACAATCACAAAGCTGATTGATCTAGCAAGTTGCAGCCTCAGCAGTGACTGACCACATCTCCACAAATCTCCCACTTCTTTGATTTCTTCTTAAAAAAATATTCAAAAGTATGTGTATTTCTGGAGGGCTATTCAAGAGGCCATCAGGGAATCAAGTTAAATAATGTTTTTATTGTGTTTTCTTCTGTAGTTTTATGAGTGTTTATGTGTGGGCTTGGCTAACAGATGTGAGGTCAGATAATACACTCAAAGTACTGTAAATGCAAAGCTTTGTGCTGAAAACCACGAGTGACTCCAGATTTTTCTCACTGTTTTTACAGACAATTTACTCACAATCCCACCTGCAGTGTTTTGAGAACTAAGCAGGCGAAGACATTGTTCTGAACAGAACCTGAGAAAACAAAATGTTTATCTCAAATTTTACATATCAGACCCTGCCCTGACTTCACACACAGTGAATAAGCCTGCAAAACCATATCATAGGTGCCACATTTTGGATTTGGGTTCCCAAGATACTTTAACACAGTAAGGACAAAGCCCATTAATCCAAAGATAGCACAGTGTTACAACAAAACAGAGCTGAGCTGTAATCCTGAAGATTATAGTTTCAGGAGAAAGATTTAATGTCACCTCAGGGTGGTTGCTTTTTTTTTTTTTTGGTTCAGTTTTGTTTTCAGGCAAACTTCAAAGTGCCTCATTAGATGCCTTCAGAAGTCATGAAGATGAAATGAATAAGAAGCGATTCAGGCAATTGTTGACTCTGGAGAAGGGTTTTCAAAAACAACAACACAAAAGCAAAACCCCTAGGGATAGCTGTAATTGCATATCTGAAGAGTATTTCAGCACTGGTCTGCCAGCCCCACTTAGCTCAGGCACCTTTTCTTCATCCTGAGAAGGGCTGATCCTTCTTGTCCTGGCTTCTCAAACATCAGACTAAATTTTGCTTGACTGTCTAAACTTCCCTTGACTGTGTCATAGCGACTGAGCCTCACAGACTTCCTGTGGGGAATTCTTTATGCTACAGAGTAGATTTGCTGAGGAGAGAGATATTCATTATCTGTTTTTTAAAGTGTGTAGCAATCCAGACAATTTGACAGCTGTGGAGGGAAAAGGATTTTAAAAAATATTTCTATTTCTATTTCTATTTCTATTTCTATTTCTATTTCTATTTCTATTTCTATTTCTATTTATATTTATATTTATATTTATATATATTTATATTTATATTTATATTTATATTTATATTTATATTTATATTTATATTTATATTTGTTACTTTAACAATGCTGGGATAGGGTGAGAGGAAGAAAAGGAACAGGAAAGAGATTCTCAGTGATGGATGGTGTCCATATTGCGAGGAGGTAAACCTTTAGGCCGTGCTGAGCAGTGAGCACTGTCCTTTAGAGCCCGGGCTTTGGTGCCTCAGGTTCAGCCCAGCGCAGCCCTCCTTGGCGCACCCATTCCTTTGTACTCCGGAGCTCCCGCAGCGAGGCTCCGCTGCATGACCCTGCTGCTTGGGGCAGGTGTGGGCAGATGCTCGCTGAGTCAGCGGGGAAGGTCTGTCTGCCCCGCCAGCTGCCGGCTCCGGAGCACGGAGCAGGGAGGGGTTCCCAGGCCGGGCTCTGTGGGACACGGCCGTTTGCAGCACCTGAGAGCTGCTCCAGGGAACCTCGGGGTGATGCTGAGCTCACGAGACTGGGGATGGGAACACCAAGGGTTGGGTGGGATGTGCTTCATGGCTCTTACTGGCGTTTCCTGACTTGGTGTGTCTCTCCCAAAGGAGTGAGCAGGGAGGACGGGTGAGCTCCTTTCCTTGTCTGGGTCGCACTGGCACCCACCTGCACTTCTCCTTCCTGACCACCCTGTTACTGTGGTGAAAGTCTCCCCCTTTTCTTTTACATCTGCTGCCTTTGAGTCTTTGAAACACAACAACCACAAGGAAAGTAGGGAAGCTGAAAAAGCTGCTTTAATTGTGGGGGTTTTTTCCCTTTTTTTTTCCCTTGGTGCAGTGCCTTTGTCATATGTACGAGGACCATGTGAAACTTAACAGTGGCTGAGGACAGAAGTTCTGCACATCACACACATACACACAAGCTTTTCTCTACTTCATTTTTTTAGTAGCAGAGTAATTGTACTGCAGTCACAGTGGTCCATGAGAATAAAAAAAAAGGCAAGGTTAGCAGGGAGAGGGTAATACCTTTTATTTTGCTAACTGATACTGTTGCAAAAATCCAGACGCGCTTTCAGGCTCGGACCCCTTGTTAGGTCACTCCCTCTAGCCCGTGATTGTGGGTGAAGCTGGAAGTGCCACTACCAGCGACAGCCAGACGGTGCTGCTCTGGCCCTGGGATTATAGGGGAAAGTGCAGGAGAGAAACCAGTGGAAAACAGGCGCCAGGGAGAGAACGATTTGTTCCAAAACATTTGCTTTGTAACAGGGTCATCTATAAATTCTGGGATTTCCTGTTTGCTGAATGGCAGGCTTTCTCTTTTCAGGTTACAGACTGGAATAATTTTATTACAGCTCACTGTAAGCTTCTTTCCTTTCCAAGCTCAGATTTGCAGCCTTTGCACAGAAATTTCCCAGCTTTCTTGGGGTTTTAAGTTGTATCCTTCAGCATCGTGCTCTAGAGCTGTGCTTTAATTTCCTTTGGGCTTTAGAAGTGGTGAGATCATGGTAGTTTTAGGGGAAAAGCATTAGACATATTAATGGGTTCTTTTCATGCTGATGTATGTTTTCTCTGGATACTGGGAAAGCAAAACTTAAATAAAGAAAACTGGAAAAAAATACTAATTTTAACTACAAGGAGCCTGACCCTGCGTCTTGTATATCTTGTGAATTCATCAACTTGACTGGGAGTTGTCAGCGTTCAGGAAATGCAGGGTTTGGGCTACAGCTGCTCAGGATGTTGCTTGGGTTTTTTAACATTTTGTTTCAGAAAACACCCGTTAATGGGTTGTCTTTGTCAAGAGCGTGGTTAGGAAACCCTGTCAGGGTGGTCGCTTTAGGTCAGACCCTTCTTGCTAACACAAGAGAGAGCTGTCCCAGAATATTACCTGATAATGATGTAGCCTCGTGCTGGGAGAATTCACCTGTGCTGGTAGAGATCTCGGTCAGGTCGCAGGTCTGAAACAGCCGGTGACAATTTTCCACATGAGTACCTTGAGTACCTGGGTATCTTATTCCCTTTCTGTGTCATGGAAAGAGTGGGAAACAATCAAAAAATGGATCCTTTGAGAGCTTATGATAAACGAGGAGAGGAAGAGAAAGGTAATTGCAAGCTTTGTGAGATAAGAGAAGTGTTTTGTGCTGCAGCAGGAGATGCTCTTTGGGATCTGCTCCCGGTGCCGAGGTCTTTGGCCAGAGCTTTGTCCATGGCTGTGCTGCCCAGGACTGCAAACAGCCAGGGAGAGAGCCCTGTCTGCCTGGGAGCCTTCACTGATTACACTTATAATGAGAGAAGATTAATTTTTTGTAACTGGGGAGCAAATCTGCTAACTCAGCTTGAGTTTTTATTAATGGGAGAAAGTTTAGAAGCTCTGAGTGCACGATTTTAAAGATGTCTGTTGTTGAACGTGCTGGGAGCATTTTGTCTTTATGCTGAGTTTAGCAAATGAGATTCTAGTCCTTGACTGACATTATTAGGCACTATTGTAACAATAATGAAAAGAAGATGATTAAAATCTGCCTACTAGTGGCAGGGGTTGATGCTACTATACAGCAATAGGAGGAAGATGGCATTCTGAGCTTCTTGCATTCTCCACTGATGTGAGCACAGCATTATCTGCATCTCTGTTGTAAGGTAAAGTGGAATTTTCAGAAGAGATAAACTGGGTAATTGCTGTTTTTATTTTAACTGATGCAAAAGCTAACTTCTTTTCACATGGAACTGATGCCTTCCATGGAAATTTTGTCTGTGTTAACTTTGGTGAAAGCTTCAGACTATTTTTGGCAGCAATTAAAAGCATTCAAGAGATGCCTGTCACTTCAGCTCACATATTTCCACAGGGTACTTTATTTGTGTTTTATGAAAGAAATAGAAAACACAGCAATATGGCTTCTGCTTAACTTGAACTATCTCGCGTCTCGTGGCAGCAAGTGACAAGCAATTTTTCTTCATTGGAAGCTGTTCTTCCGGATATCACAGCATGGAGCTGCTGATAGGATTTTCACAAGAAAAATAATAACATCTAGCATTCACTAACACCTGCTGTCCAGTGATCTTAGAGTGCTTTGGAGAAATATTTATTAGGATTCATGACTATGAAATTGGTAACATTTTATTGAGCTGGACTTACAAGAAAAGCTGATTTTTGTCTCTCTAATACTCAAAAGTGCCACTAATTCAAAATGTCAGTGTTTTTCAAGGCTTAATTTGAGGGAACTGGGTCCTGATATTCGGAGCAGATTGGTTCCCACTTTCTTCAGAAGGGGTTAAATGTGAAGAAATTGAAGAGTTGGGCCAACAGTTTTCCAAAATTAAGAACCAGCTGTGGAGATGCTGCTGTAGAAAATTTGTCTAGTAATTGCTCAAAGGGACAACAGTATAGTAGTCAGGCTGAGAATAAAACTAACAGCTATTTTATTTGCAGGATCCTCTTCTCATTCAAATATTTATGAAGCTTGTTGAATACTTCTCTGTGTGGATTCTGTGGGAGGAAGTATGAAATGTATGTGTGGTATCTCTGATAGAATTTAGCTCGCTGTGTGGGTATAATCTAAAAAAACATTAGATCAAGGGTACAACTGTGTTGAGCTCATCTGATGTATGACATACCCAGCTTCTAAAAGTGGCTCTACTGCAACACCTAATACTTGGAGCTTTCACCAAAATTCTTCCCACCACTGCATTCTGAATTTTAAAGTCTGTAATGGAGTTATCTGCCAGCAGTCCCTAATTAATACAGCGTTGAGCCAGCTGGAATCACAAGAGCAAATGGCTCTCCTGGCACACCACGGAGCGGCTTCTGAGCAGTCCCGCTGCCTGTGTGCAGTGCCCATCGCAGCGCGCACAAACTTCATCTGCTGGGGCAATTATTGCCCCAGTTAAAAGTCACTCCACAGTCACATTTGCAACTAGACATCTCTGTGTTGCTTCGTGTTATGCACAGCTGAAAAAAGCAGGTGGAAGGAATACGGGGTGATGTTTAGGAATGCCTCAGCAATGCTGTATTAAGGCATCAGTGTTTGGAACTCTTCAGAGTGCTGGGCACCAGGGCTGCTGTTCAGGATGAGGCTGCAAATGTGTGGGCTCTGGATGGTAACGGGGGTAGTTACCACTGGGAAAGAGGATTTGTGATATGCCTAGAGATGGGTTATTGATGTAGCAGCTGATTTCCTCACAGTTCAGGGCTTGCAACAGTTTGCAACTCTGCAGCCTGGGGAGCTTGTCTGGAAGTCAGTTACTACAGTTCTGTGGAGGAAAGAGTTGGATGCTGGGATTAATTTCCTACCATTCTTATTCCTCGGTGTTTGTGTTCATGGTGCTGAGACGACAGTGGCATGGGCAATAAGATTCTTCTTTGCCCCGTTGCTGGGCTTTGTGTGACTACAGACAGGACTCCCCAGAGTTCAGCTGTGAAAAGGTGTTTCGCTCCTGCAGGTGGCTGCTGCCAATGACACTTTGGTTGTATTGCAGCACCTCTGAAGTCCTACCGCCGGACCAGACCCAGTTTCCCTAAACACTGTACGAACAGGGAAGAAACCACCCCAACAGTTCCTATATTCAGTTCTTTCTGGTTCATCACATTGCTACTAGTCCAGACTATGGGAAGGATAAAAATCCCAAGAGGAAATTATTCATGTCTGAGCAGGGAAATTCTGTTCAGAATTACAACTGGATGCCAAAGTTTAGAATAAGGTTCCCTGCATGACAAGGCTGTGTGCCAGTTTTTATAAAACATATAAGTATAATTCATGCAGTATTTCTGTTAATCGCACTCTCTGCTTAAGATATGCATTAAAGCCCATCGTATTAATTTAATTGAAAAATTCTCTGGGAATTGCATTAGATATTTTCCCCATTAAATTAATATTACAGTCTTTAAATAGAATTTCTGGGCACCCATTGTTGTTCTCAGAATTATCATGCAAATTGATATCTGCTCTCTGCCTTTTTGGGCTCTGACCACTATATCTTTCTCTTTTTTTGCCTCCTGTCTGCTCCCTCCTCCCCAGCTTATATTTAATTATCCTCTTCCTTTTGATTTCTGGGGTCATTAACGTGGTGCGTTCTGGGGCTTGTCGCAGGACATTTGGTGTTTGTCTGTCAGTTTGGGCCTCTCTGAATTAATCTGTTAATTAATTAAGGTATGGGACTGTGAAGTGAAATTCCCCAGGTGGTAGCCTGGCCTTATGGTGAGGGAAAGGGCAGCTCGTGTCTCAGTGGCTGGGAGAGGGGAAATGAGATTGAGGTTGTGCAGGACTGACCTTTATGGGCCATTTCAGAGCCAAGGAGAGCTCTGGGCCCAGGGCTGGAGTGGTGGCTCTGCAGATCCGTTGCCTGGATCCCAGGATGCTCCGAGGGTTTAGTGCAGCCCCAGCATCTGCCATGTGGGAACCGCGCTTTGGGCACTGCCTGCTCTGGTTTTTAAGGAACAAAACTGGGAGCCACTGTCCTTCTATCCCTTCACCCAGCTGATAGACGAGAGGGCTGTGCACTCCCTTGGGAATTGCTACCCTTTTTGCATCCCAGGGAACCTTGATAAATGCTGCCACGCACTGGATGCCTCAGTGCAGGTCACATTCAGGATCAAAAAAACCCTTGCGGTTCTTTACCTAAAAAATAATACAATTCCTTTCTTGCTTGTGAGCTCTCAGCTTCCCCCACATAGCATTTTGCCTTCTCCCAGACTTTTGCTGGAGCTGTTTCTGTGTGGGGTGACACTGTGTGAACCAGCAGCAATGGGGTTGGAGCCCTTTAAGAAGTTGGGGCATTATCCAAGTAGCTGCTGAATCTGGGAGTTGTGACTTGTCCGTGCTGGAGCGCTGGGAACAGCTTGTGCTCACATGGAGAGGAACAGGTGCCACGGCACAACTGGGCACGGCGGACACAGGCACAAGGAGACAGCGGCTTGTTCAGCGCTGAGACTGTTCCACAGCCTGATACAGGCCACGGGCGTCTGGATGGGCTTGTGCTTACGAGCTGTCCACCTGCCTGACGCCTCCCCTGGCCTTTCCTGATCCAACAGTGAGCTCAGGTTTCCCGCTGGGGTTCAGGAGAGGAGACAGCCCTGGCTCCTCTTCTGTCACCCAGGCCCAGCCCACAGCGAGCAGCACAGAACTCAGCACAGCCTCTGGCCCAGGAGTGGAGAATGCACAAAGAGGGATTTCCTCTGATCGAGTAGCTCCAGGAGGCTGTTGTTGAGTTAGTGGGTCAATGTGTTTATCTTTCTGTTTTCTTTAGAAAAGCGCGAGTCCTTGCCCCCGTGGTTATTTTTGCCTAACAGCTGTGCTTCCGGTGAGCAGCTGGGAGAGCTGCCTGACTCAGCACATCTCCGGCCTCAGCACTCCCCGAGCGCACTCGAGCAGGGCTAGGAGTGCTGTGGGCAAAGCGGGGGGTCCCCTCCTCTGCCTGCCACAGCCAGTGGAGAGGGATGCTCAGTCACACGGATAGAGGTGTTTGGAGTGACAGGAATCAGTCACTCTGAAGAGTGTGCCCACAGATAGGACAAATACATGGTCTTTATTCGGTCTTTATTTCAAAACTGTAAGTGTGTGGAAGTTGTTACTGTCTGTAAAAGTACTCAGTGATGTAGAAAGAACCAGACACAAGACTGGGGTGCTGTAAGGAGTGAGAGCCTCTTCCAGGATTTCGTCCTTGCCAGATCAGCCCTAAAAAACACAGTGAGCCATTTCCATGCTTCAGTCCTATGACAACACTCAATGTCTCACAAGCATCTTGAGTCACGTTTTCCAGGCAGGTTCATCACACCCTTGGCATGGGGCAGCATTTGACCACTCCACATGTGCTACTGATTTGTAGGATGTTTGCACACTGCAGAATTCTGGGGGTTTTGAGAGGGTGGGTAAGAAGTGGTGAGGGAGGAGGCTGGGAAGACACCTTGTTGTGGTGGTTTGAGTAATGGCGTGAGAGCAGGAAGATTGTGTTACCAGCTCTGAGCAAGTGAACTCTCTCTGCCTCTCTCGGTTTTCTACCGTTTATCTCCATTGTATCTTTTGACTATAATTTTTGATATAAAGGTGGTCCCTCTATGTGTGATTGTATAGTGTCTAACAGCTTAAAACAGCTTGAGGAGAACTTTGTGGTACTACTATGCTACAAGTATGTAACAAAAACAATGTAAAAATTAATCTGTTTTGTAAAACACAGAGGAACTTGCATGAACAGCAAAATGCCAGTTAGAGTGAGGAGGAATTAAATGTCTGGTGTAATTTGAGTCCACTGTAAAAAACCCCTAAAATTCCAATTGCAGTGAGGTTGTTGGGGGCAGCAGGAAAGGAACTTTCTCTGTAAGCATGAGAATTTGACTGTTTCATGGGGTGACGGTTTTATCATTCGCCTTTATGGGAGGAAAGGTTCCTTAACTAATATGATTTTCTGGCAGTATATCTGTTTGGAATTGAGTCTTGTGGAAGCTCTCAAGTTTGTAGTTTGGTGGAGAAGAGCAAAAAAACTCTTCTCCTCTGGGAGCAGAGAAGCCTTCCCTGAGCCATGTAGCTGTGTTTGTCTTTGGATATTCTGCCTGTGGTAGAGGCAGGGAGTACTTCCCATTCCAAACAGAACAGACTGAGTTATTGATCTGGCACAGAAGGACTGTGATGTGTCCTAAAGCAAGCACTGACTCTGGTGAGGATCTTGCCTTGCCCTGCCTCGGAACCAGGCACAGGCGTCACAGCTGTCCAAGCCAAGCTGCGCTCAGCACCGGGTCTGGGCAGTGCTGTAGCCTCATTAGAACATTCCTTGTTTCACACAGTCCATCTGGAAATCTTGCTCCACAAAGCCCCTGCACACAGGCCACGCTGTTTTGCTCCTCACAGCCTTACACCTGGTCAGGTAGTGGTGATGGCACTGCCCTCTGTCAGAAAGCTTCAGCACAGCCTCACACCCCCCACACAAAGCATCCGAGGAGGCCTTTCTTCTCCCAGGCTGCCTGTCTGGTACAATTAGGATTTCATAGCAACAAGAGCTTATATTTGTTTACTTCTTTTCAAAGTTGTAACTAAGGCATCTTTCTGAAGACAGGACTAGGGGAAAAAGAAAAAAAAAAGAGAGAAACGAATTTGAGGCTTCAATATGACTCACTTCAGCCAGCTTCAGAATTTGCCTCCATGGACAGCAGTGACTCCTTACACACTTGATTGCTCCATTTCCTCCCTGCCCCCTCAGCAGACTTTTTTACGCCAACTCATACAGAACTCGCAGCAGCACAGGAAGCCTTCTGCTATGTAAGAAGGACTTGAGCCCTTTCACATGCTCTTGTGTCATTTGCGAAATTAGATGCACATGTAGCCTCAGTACTAACTGTGCTGATCCTCTGCTGAAAAACAGGTTCTTTAAAAGCAAAACCACCTTAGTTCATCCATACGTGTGAGTGTGCTTATGTGTGTGTAATAGATATATGTGTATGCAGAGAGAGCAAGAGCACTTTGTCATGATTTGGGTTGCCTCAGCGGGATTTGCAACCAATATTAGTTCTCACAGGGCTGCTGAGACAGAGATTTTAACGTATGAATAAATAACAAACATGATCTGCTCCACGCAGACTTGCTGAACCCTGTCCCATGGACATACAAATGGTGTCATTACAAAGGAAGGTTTCAGTCTTCCCACTTCGTCTGTCCAGTCCTCTGGTGTCACAGGCAGCTCCATCTCGTACCTCTGTTCACACAGGGAGCATAGGCCTCCTCTGAAAGCGAAATACTGTCTTTTGCCCTTGTTTTGTGAGGGAGAATAAAGGGCCTCTTCTCTGCCCTCGTGTGCACACAGGACTGCCAAAACATTCGTAGGTGGCTCGTAAGAGCCTAAAAAGTGTTATCACTACTATACCATTTCACTGCCTGCCCTCCACCTTGATAAGATAACTACTGTGAACAACAGCCATCCCTCTTCAAGGTCAGTCCTGTTTACTGAAGGAGTAGAAACCTGTTATTTAATCTAGGTTTTTCTCTTATGTGTAATAAATATCATGGCTTCTCTGCAGGTTATACTAATGTATTTGTTCTCACAGACCTTTAGATTAACCATTTAGATCTTGAATGCTTTAAAATAATTTTAACTAAGTGAAGTGGTTAATCTGGCTATATTGAATATGTTCAACCACCTCCACAACTGAGACTGGCATTGAGAAAATCAGTCTGGTAAGTTTACTCACCATTCTCCACCTGAGTCTTCCAGGAATGACTCGTTTTGTGGGTGCTTTAGAGCACAGGCAGTGTAGGTACAAATCCCAAACCAGTCTGGCTGGCTTGTGCAGAAAGAGGCGGAGGGAAGCGGCTGACTGGTGTGTGAGAAAACAGCAAACCTAAGTCAGCAACATGGTTTGATGGGACTACCCCTGTTGCTGCTTTCCAGTTAACAGGAAGGTGTTAGAAATTTGGCTCCTAGTGAGGAAAGATGTCTTCCTTTCCCTGCCTTTCTCCCCTGTTCAGGGAGAAGAAACTTCCTTCACATCTTATGTATCCTTCCTCCTCTTCCTGAAATTCTGGCTGCCTCTGATCAAATCCAGTATTCCACCAGAGTCCCAGGACGGGCTGCTCAGTCCACACTCTACATCCTCTTTTCTGTAGGATCTGATCTTCCACATCCAATCTACCGAGAGGGAAGAGCTACTCAATCAGTAAAATGCACTTAACCCTTTCCCAGCATGTTCAGCACCTACCTCTGCACAGCATTTTAGCCAAGCGCTCAGGAGCCCTTTTTGCTTTCCCCCTTGTCTCATTTTTCCACAATTCTTTGCCTCTCATTAA
Source organism: Rhagologus leucostigma (assembly GCA_013397725.1). Lineage (NCBI taxonomy): Eukaryota > Metazoa > Chordata > Aves > Passeriformes > Rhagologus > Rhagologus leucostigma. The sequence continues at coordinate 108,680 of VZTD01002401.1, read as the reverse complement.
ATCACTGCCTGTGCTGGCATTATTTAACTGCAGGAGCAGCACTTGCCCTTAACAACCCTGCCTGTCAGTGCGGGAGCTCACCAACCCTTTAGTACAAGTCACCCCTGAGAGAAAAAAGGTGGAGAGGCTACAAGGATTCCCACCAGTGGGAACAAAGGCAGGTGCTGGGTGCTGGGGCTGTCCCTGCTGTGTGATCCACCTTGCCTTGAGCCTGTGGCTTTAACAACATCTTTGTCCTCTGAAAGCCCGAGCCTGCACAGCACAATAAATAATGCCTTGGAGCAATGTGACCCGTGGCAGGCAGTAAGTGATGACATTGTCAGACACACACAACTGTTGAAACAACCAGGCTGTAATCATCGTGCTGTACCCACGGAAAGACATTTGGCAAATGAGATTCCATTTTCACATTGGTCTGTGCCGAGCATGTAAATTTCCAGCGGGACAAGCGGCATTAGGGATGTGTAATTGATTGTCTGAATTATAATAAACAAGCTGTGGCAGGTGATCATCCATCATATTCCTGCTGCATGTTCCAGCACCACAGTGAGACACAGGGAGAGAGGGAGAGAGCTGGAACAGAGCGAGGGAAATGGGAAGTCGGGCTCACACAGAAATACAGAAGGAATAGAATAGAATAGAAAAAGGCCACAGCAGAAGTGAGAGGGGACTGCAACCGGGAGGAAACGCGTGCCCTGATTCCTGAGGGATGTGAAGGCCCGTGGTGTGCAGTGGTGCTGTTTCAGAATCCAAGTGATCGGAATGACGGTTCTCTCCTGAGGGGGACAGCAGTCTGGAGCAGCTCAGATCTTTTGTTTCTCAGACCAGCCTTTCCAGGGAGAAAATGATTGCTCTTGGACAGGAGTGTTTAAAAAAAAGACACGTTGGAAAAAAAATTTAGGAAAATGGTGTGTCTGGCTAGAAGGACAGAGGTGTTTTCCGGAATATTTGCAGGTATACCTCTTGGGAAGCCCCATGCTCTAATTTCCACCCTCTGTACTCAAGCTGACTAAGCAACTGTGGGAACAATTTGCTGATTTAATATACCCGGTTTTCTTTGTGTTGCTTGTTGTCTTTGCAGTTTGAATGATCACAGGTTTTTTTCCAAGTTTGGGAAATGTTATGCCTCTCAGACTTGCTTATGGACAGTTTTATGGCATTATGACAATCACCCAAACTGTAATTGCCACAGTATTGCTTTTATTTGCTGCTTGATCAAATTGCTCAGACAGCTCCCCTACAGACCTTTGCCCATAAACATTCGAGATTCATTCTCTGCAAACACGATAGTCACCAGAATTTGTGATGTAAAAACTTGTGTAAAATGGATGTGAACACAGCTGGTGCAAATTCACCTAAATAGGGTAGAAAAATGAAGTAAACATGGTGAAAATTCTTAAAATTATTATAAAAATCTTTAAAGATGTAACAATTTTTATTTAATCAAGTAGTAGTTGAAACAGATTTCTTGACGTGCCTCAGACTTTAGGATTAAGCTTCGTTCCAGAGGGTGAAAATAATTCCGTCCTTTTTGTGTAACAACTGACTGTGGACATAACTCCTACTGAGACTGCTCTGCCCAGATGTCAAATTTCAGTCCTGTCCGACCAAAATCCTGCGATCGGTGAAGCAGTGGCCATTTGTTCCTTGAATTCTTTCGCAGGAATTTGATTGAGGCATCCAAGTTTTCTATGAGAACAGAAGTGGTGGAGGGGAAGGCACAGTGCAAACCACTGGTTTCTGAAACTGGGAACAAACCCTTTCCCAAGAAGCAGAAATGAGGGTGGGAATGTAAATGCTTTGTAGCGAAGCAGGATATGCTCTGGGCAGAGACTCCCTGGATCCAAGGCGGAATATTTACCTTCTCACCATTTTCTTTTCTGATGGTTGTTCTGTGACTCAAGGAAAACATGGGAAGGGATGCAGTTGGAGAAGTGAGGAATCTCAGTGGAGGCTTTATCTCTGAAGGGAAATGGGAGATGGCTCGGACTGGGAAGCTGCAGGGCTGTGCTGCCTGGCTTTGACTGTAAGTAACTGCTGCTGGCACAGCGGGGGTTTATTTTGGCCCAGACCTGCCCTGGGAACAGCAGAGAAACTAAGGCTCTTGGAATTCTCCCCCTTTACGATTCACTCAGCAACTTGGCTTCAAAAGAGTATTAAAAAAAAAAAAAAAAAGAGGCAGGAAATGTATCCAAATATTGAAGCCAAAGTTTGTATGTGAAACTGTGAGGAGGAGATTAAAGACCCAACAATGCTGGGCTCCCTGAGTAGGGAATTTAAAGGGGGCTGGAAGGAAGGCCCTGTGCAGATGGAGGGGGATGAACTCCTATTCTGAAGAGCTTGTTCAGCCCTGAGTGAAATCTGGTTGTGATCCCTGGGCAGGGAGTAACCTCCTACCCAGCAACCACACCAAATTCCCAGTGTCTGTGGCAGGGACCGGGAAAGACTGAGGGGCTGCAGGGAAGGAGGCAGCCCAGGCTTTTTGTGTTTGTGTGTTTCAGTCATGCCAGTTTTTGTTGTTTCTATCGGTGCTGCTGCTCTTCCCTTCCCTTCCCTTCCCTTCCCTTCCCAAGACTGTGGTGTCCTTGGGTTTAGTGTTCATCTCCCATGTAGGAGGCGAACCACAGAGCACTGAGCCAGCAAGGAATCTGGCAATGGCATGAACAAAGCACACTGTAGGATCAAAGTCACCTGGTGCATAATGATTAAAACTTGTTCAGATGAAAACATCAGAATCAGGATTTTTTCTTTCACTTTTTCTTTTTTTTAATTGCTGCAAGGCTGTTTAGTCAGTTCACATGGGATGCAGTTTAGTCCATGTGAAAGGAATGTAAAATATAATTTTCAGTATGGGTATTATTTGTTACATTATGTATTTTTAGCCTAGAGGATGAATTATATATCCTAAATACCTGTTTCAGCACATAACCCACTAATTCACAAGCATGTGGCAAATGCTGGAACCTTCAGGTTATGTACAAACTGAGCTGATTTTATTCCTGTCTTAATGGTTTGTGAAAGGGCAACATAATAGCTTCCATCGAGGAACATTACTAGAAACAGTATTATTTGAAATTCCAGACTTTGTTGCAAATGCAGTCCTTCTCTTTTCTTTTTCTTTCCTTTGTCCCAGCCAGATCATCTGTTAAGTTGGACATGACAATATTTTTCTCCTTTTTTTATAAATATAAACAGAACTAAGCAGAGAGCAGAAATTCTCTGCAGCCTTAAGATACCCAATTTTTCATTTGACCTTTATAAAAAGTCAATTTGTGCTTTGTTTCTTTAACGTGAAATCTAAAATGCCCTCCAGCCCCTTCCTCACAGAATTCATTTTTGACCATAAGCAAAGCAATTCTGCCTTTGCTCTTTTCAGGCACTGCTGAAGCTCGGGAGGCAGGGGAGTTCTTTCTGCTTTTTGTTTCTGCTGGAGGGTTCAGGTTGCAGAGCTCTGGTGTCACTCCATAACGTCCCTCACCTTGCAGTTAAGTGTGCTTTGCAGAACATCAGCGTGAGCTCCGTTTGAGGAGGGATAACTGTGGATTGAACGGGGATGAAACCCCGGAGTGCTGGTGGTGCATCTGCTGCTGACAAGAACAAGTTAGGCCAGTTCCTAAGTTCCTTAGGCCAGAAGTGGTGGCTCGCTGAGGGTGACTCACGCTTTGGAGATCCCCCACCACGGCACAGTGAGGCTGAATTTTTGGAAGAGGGAAACACCTCTGTTTGCAGCTGGTGGGTCACAGTTCTGCAGAACTCCTTTATTACATGGGGTGCGTTTGATAGGAGTGGGTACGAAGCGTCCTCTGGATTAATTTGCTTATGTTCCACAAAGCATCACCTGGGGGCTTTCTCACAGTAATTTGGATTCTGCCTCTACAGGTTCAGTGGGAGATTCATACCCTGTGATTTTTTGTGCCTTTAAACACTCTGAGTCAAGCTCATTGCCTTCTTGACAGTCCATCAGTGACTTCCAGAATAATGTGGTACAGAAAACCCTTTCCAAAGAGCTCTGCTGTGCCTCAGCAGGTAAGCCTTCCTGCACCTGGGAGCACTTCCCAGCTGGTACCCAGGCTTGAAGGGACAAGTCCCTTGACCTTGTTCCTGGTACCACACCTACAGTGCATAGTTTTGGACACAGGCATGCATGCCTTATCATGCCAGCTGTGGTCAAGTATCCACATGAAACCCAGGTTTCCAAAGAAGATGCTGCAGCCTGGAAGTGTTGGTGAAGAATCACAGTTTCCTGTCAGTATAAGCACCCAGTTTATTTCTGGGTTAAATTTAAATATCAATAAATTTGAAGGATGTGGCATTGGGTTGAAAACCCCATGATGGTGTGGTTGATCAAACCAGTCACATTTCTTTTCTGGCTGAACCAAGGTTCATGATTTACAGGCTGCTTTGATGCCTTAGGGAGGCTGGGAGGTTACCAGAGCTGCATAAATTCAACATTACCTTCTACAGACTTCTTTCAAATAACTATGATTTAATCAAGGATTACATTTTTGGAAATTCAAACACTGTATAGTATCCTCTAATTGCTCAGTGTTCTAAAAATAAAGTTAACACAAAAAATCAGCCCTACAGAATCAATTTGGTGTCTCCTAATAAAAATTCTTCTTGTAAGGTATTTTATGTATTTTGTGACAGTGTGAGGCATTTAAATTAGGACCTCAAAATGCTTATGAGCACAGATTTGTTAAGTTTTCCAACACTCAGTGGAAGAAAGTGAGTGTTATTGCACTAGAAGTCTTCAACAGAGTTGGAAGGAGAAAAAAATTTAGGCCTCTGGATTCCATGAATCCTTTTACTTTAACTGCATCTGTGACTCAAAAAAAGAGGTTCTTTTTCTTCATTGTAATGAGATGTAGTAATTAGAATATGGAAACAATCTGTGGCCTCTGAAGCTGTGAAGAGATGTTACTATTGCATCTTAGAGTCACTTGGGGCTTTGTGGTTAACTGGAGATAGAATTTGAACTGTCCTGTTCCAAAAGCAAAGGCTCTTCGCTGCTGGGCTAAAAAAGGAATCTGCGCTGGCACTGTGCTGTGAGGGGACTGTGATGTTCACACGTGATAAGTTTTGCTTCTGACCACTGCAAACAATATTATGTCATCTGCGTGTCCATGGGAAGGATAGAGCAGCAGGAGTTCCTGGGCAGTGTTCAGTAGCTCTTGATGTCTGCTTTACCCATCAGCCAATTCATTTACTGCAGCTTTGTGTGTGCAGTGATATGGCTCAGTGTTGTGTAATTCATCTCCCTCTGCAAGAGACTCGCTGTCCTGGTTTGCAATGAGACCTTGGAAATATCTGAGTGTTACTCAAGGAACTTCTTTTTTCCCCTCTTTCTGCTTCAGTTCCTGTTTTTCCCATCTGCTTGACTTTACTGATTGCCTTTTGAGCCTACAGAACTTCCCAAGGCAGGGAAAACTGTACTGACCAACTCTTCTGTCAGTCTCTTCATTCCAATATCACCCACCTACATTGCCAGGGAATAATAATACCCAGAAGTGTTTGAAAGCATCTTCATTTACATGCTTTCCAAAGTGCCTTTGTGTGTGATCATCAGGATGCCATTTAACAATTTGTCACACCTGGAAACCACCATTTTGGAGTTCATCAGAAACTGGTTGACTCTGTGTTGTTGGTGGTCATAGGGGATGTAGACCAGGAGGACATTACAGAACCATGGGGTGGTTTGAGTTGGAAAGAACCTTAAAGATTATTTGGATCTCATGGGCAGGGACACCTTCCATTATCCCAGGTTGCTCCAAGCCCCATCCAACCTGGCCTTGGACACTTCCAGGGATGGGGCAGCCACAACCGCTCTGGACAAAAGATTATACAATTATACTCCTTAACGATTTTAAAAGGAGTCAGTACTGGAAGGCTGCCTTTGCTACCAGATCTGCAGAGAAGAGCGAGTTACCTGCATTTATTAGGCTGGCCTTGTCCACATAGAAACTTCTACTGACTGACCAGAGGTGCAATTCCAGTGCTCCAGCCGTTCCAGAGTATCTCGCCATATGGATATGTTTATTCCCGTGTAAAAACATTCGCCTGGGGAGTAATATTATTACAGCAGTAAGTCTGTGTCATATTTATCTTGAGGATACGAGGTCTTTAAGTGCTGAAAGCTTTAAGGAAGGAACAGTGGTGGCCAGTGAAGGGAAATAAGAAAGAAAAATTCTCTTACTCCAAGGAATCCTGTATCTGACCTTGCCTAAGCTAAGGAGTAACTGGAGTATTATCCCCTCATCTTAAGACAACCCATATACGTGTGTCATCTTGACTATGTCTTCTTTTTCCCCCCTCCAAAATTATATGTTTTGGGTGGTATTTGAGGATTTTCTGCATTCATCTGGAGTTTGAGCAGGCCAGCAGCAGGGTCAGAACAGGGGGTACTGCTGCAAGCAAGATACAAAGGAGGATCTTGCACCCCCCCAGATCACTGCTCACTGTGCATGTGTCAGGAGCATACAAACATGTTATTTTTACTCAGGATTTCCCCAAAGCAAATACAGCTTCCTACCTTCTTTTGAACTCACATGAACTCTCACATGATGCCCAGAGGTGGCAGCCACAGTTAAACCCCAGTTTTATTGTTCACGTGTGGGAAAAGCAGTGGCCCCGCGTGTCGCCATCGTTATGTGAGCAGGACGTTTGGGTTAGCTGCAACCCATGGCCGAAAGGAAGGGATTTGGGATTGCTGTGTGTCTCCTTTCTCAGGAATTACGCCTTTCCCTGGACTTGTCAGCAGTGGGACAGGTGGGTTACAGCATCCAGATCCAGACCTTGAGGATTAAAGCAATAAACCTTTCATCTTAACATTAATTCAAGGACTATTACCCGTATTGCACTTTGGGCCTGTGTAACCAGAGGAAGGAAAATCAATGGAAACCAGGCCATGGCAGTTTTTCCCATTCTATATTTTAAATAACAACTGTCTTTCCAACTGTTCCTGGAGTCTGGAATAGGATAAATCCCTGGAGAGAAGGGTTACATACAGAACACAAGTGATGTGGCCGGAGTTGAGTGAAAAATATGATTTATTGTCTGTTTTTATAGTTTATCTTGCTACCATTTTATATACACACTTTATACAATACCATTATAGTTATTGCCAGCTCTTGTCTGTATTTGCTAGTCAGTTATAAAGCTCAACAAGGACCTGCTACAATTCTTAGAATAGCCAGACATATTCTTGCTCCAAAGAGTTCACAATTTCTAACTACAAAATAAGTTTTAATTACTTCCTACATCTCTATTGTGGCTTTTTGGTCACTTTAGTCTGATTCTGTTCTTTCTTTATGGGTAGGTTCCAGACAGTAAAGGCAGAGCAGCTCAGGGAAGGCTGGATATTGTTTCTGTTTAACAGCCTGAAATGTTTCTACTGGTGTTACATGGGGATGATTAAAAGGGAATTCTCTCCATGTAAAAACCTTCAGGGGAGAACTCGTTAGGAGAAGGAAGACAAAGAATATTACAAATAAACTGTACCCATCAGCAGGTATTATGTCAGCAAACCCACTTCCAGCTGAGATCATTGCACAAAGCCCCCGGTTCCTCCAGCTCCAACATGGAATCAGCCTTTTCCCAACAGAGATCTTTAGGTGGAGAAGTGCTCATGTCTGCATCAGTCCTCATTGTCTCTGGAAACAGCCTCGGCATCGATGGACAGGAGTTCAAGTATTACTCACACTGTCGGATTTCCAAGATTTTCATTGGAGTCTCCTCCAAATCTGGAGTACCTCCTGTCTCCAGTTGTTTGTAAGACTGTGCTGCCTGCAATGAAAGAGTGTTCATATGCACTTGTGGGAAAGCCCAGGCACAGGTAACCATCAAGGAGAAGGCAGCAGATCCTCCACTCATGGAGGGGGAGCAATTTTATTGTCTGTTATCGAGCTACTCTTACATAGTTTTCAAAACAACAGCTTTCTGCTTTTAAAACTGTAATCCTCACCAGGAAAAGATGAGAAGAGGAGCCTCACTGCACCCTCTTGAAGCTTTTTCTTTTCCAAGGAGTCATAGAAAACTGAGATTATTCATGTGGAAGAAAAATATTTCTCTTTTGCCGCTTTCTTTTCTGTAAGAGCAGACATGAACCCATTCACATTCCTCTGTATCTAGCAATGGTGAGGTTTCATAGTCTTCATAAAACATGCCAGGTTTCTTAGCTACATACCTATGTAGAACGTACCTACAAAGCTTCATTATAATTGGAGACTCTTCATTAAGAGGTTATTGGATATTAATTGTCCATTGATACTGACAAATATTTCATAAGCAAGTTCTTTTCTGCCTGAAGTCAGATTGCTTGTGCATTTGCCAATGAGAGACCACTAACAGAGCTACAGCCTGTGGGCCAGTGCTACAGAGAATATTCTGGTGTTGTGTTACAGGAGAGAGATGTAATTTGAGGGCATTTATGGACAAGAACTGTCATTTTTGATCAGGAAGGGCACAGAGGGACAACACGGTGGCAGGTTGCACAGTGCCACAGAGGTGACAGTGAGCTGGAGGTGCTCTCGCAGTACAAACTAGGGGACGGGTCCAAGCAACCAGAGATGGCAACAGGCCAGGTCATGGCAGATTGATTTGTCCTGAATCTGGGAGAAACCTTAGAGGAAAAGAGCTGAAAGAAAGCTGTTGGTAATAAGCAGAATTGGGTTTTAATGGAGTTCACAGAGATAGAACAGAAATAAAATCTGTGTTTGCATAAGATGGAAGAAGCGGAAAGCGCAGAGCAGCAGTGACTGTCTCGAGCTGAAAGGCTCAGCAAGCAGTGCTTAGGCAGCCAGGCTCCATTAAGATCCTATCCATAATGCATGAGGTTTGGAAACCCAGGGGACTGCCCAACAAAAAGGGAAGAATCCTCCAAACTCCCCTTCCGAAAGCGCTGGGTTGGCTGTCCCAGAAGGGGCCCGTCAGGAGAGCACTTTGAGTAAGTAATGGCTCACTTTGGCAGAGGTGATGGAGCACTAATGCACTGCACGGAGAGCGCGGCCCTCCCCGCACTCGCATGCTCGTGTTCAAGGATCACTGCGGGCGAACAGCGCCAGGCTTATTTCATCAGCATTACTCTTATTTTTGTTTTATTTTGGGCAGATTGCAGGACATAATTCCTGCCTTCAATTTTCTGTCAGATTGGGAATACCAGTGTCCTCCTGATAACTTTGTTAAACCTTAAACTTTTAAATGTTAACCCTTTATTTCTCTGCTGTGATTCTAAAAAGATTAGGTGTCTAGTTCAACAGTTCTGGAGTTTGGAAGAATTCACATAAAGAGTGTTGGTTCACATGACTTAAGTACTAGAACAGAGTGGCCAGCTTGAAAATGTGCATTTGGACTTTTCTTGAGACACTGATTTGGTCCTCACACATTTTCCTGTCTCTTCTGCTGAAGTTGTGTGTCAGACCTGCTGTCAGTCACTGCGGTCCTGTTCCTCATTTCTCGTGTGTGTGGTATTTTTGAGTCCTCAGCATAAATACAGTATTGAAAAAGCAGAATTATTAATTGAAATAATTTCCTCATTAGTTATTTCTGCTGGAACAAAGATGCAACATGCACTGATTGGACTGACTGAATAAAATGGACCTTTGGACGGAGGACATATTTCCCAGCTGTCCATGTTTTATTTCCCTGTGGGCTTTGCCCTGTACAGTAACACAGACCTGAGCTGACCTGCAGGATCTTCACAAGGACTGTGGTGTCTGACCTTTTCCATCCCAGAGAGGAAGGAGGATCTGTCAGTTCACACATGTCCAATATATTTGCAGCAAACTACAGAGTTCTGGAGAATATAGAGCCTCCATCTCAGACACCACAAAGCCTTCAGCTACCTTACACTTTGGCACGAGCTGAGGGAACAGCTGGAACAGCAGAGATAGAAGTTGCAGTACCAGAAACAGCTTTGGCTCCACAGAAATCAAACTCAGCAAAGTATGATGGTAAATTTGCTTCTCAGGCCTGAGAGGTGCCAATTCTTTCTTCTTTCCCAGTAAGGCCTCCTGCCTGGGATTCAATTTGACAAGTAAGATTTGGGGACGTCTTCACGGTCTTGAACTGGTGGAGTGTGTCTGGAGTGCAACAAGGAGAAGATACCTGAATGTTCAGATTTACAGCTCAACAGCTTGCGGGAGACTGCAAATACTGTTGGTCCTTCTTCTGAAGCAAAAGCAGGAATATAATCCTTTACCCAACTATAAAATAGTTGATACTAGTCTTAGAGTATATAAAAGGCTGATGAAAAGAGAAAAGGGATCCATTTTTCTTTATGGTGGATAAACTAAAAGAAAACAGTCTACACTTAGGCAAGGAGCCTCAGACAAGAGTTTAGGAAACCTTTTCAAACAATAATGGTAATAAAGTACTGAAATTGATTTCTTAGTGAAGCTGAAAGGCTTTTTAGAAGACTTTGTATAAGGACAAATGGATCTTGCTGCAGAGCAGGGAGAAGGACTAGATTGCAAGGCTCTTCCAGGCTATGATTCCATGATTTTATAGTTTGGTTATAATTTGGGCAAAGTCCTGGGCTTGTGCTGCAGAATTTGTTTTGCCCCAGTTCTACCCATCTGTCATAGAGTGGGAGAAGGCCAGGAAAGTTTATTGTGCATCTTTCTTGTTCTTGTGCGTCTCTCCATTTAGACACCAACAGAGGGTTCTTGCCCCAGCCGGGAATCCAAAGCCTGACTCAATGAGTTTAAGATGACTGAGAAATTTAGAAAGAACTGTTTCTAAACTCTGCAGTTACACCCTTGGCCTGTTCCCACACTGGCACATGATCCACATGGATCTTGTGAGGCCAAGGTTAATGCTGAGCAAGTCTTTCTCAGCCTTTGTGCCAGCACTTGGGAGTCTGGCAGCACTGGCAGCAGCCTCCAGTGACGCACTGTCCGTCCAGATGTGTTCCAGGGCCAGCACGTGCCAGGTGGTTCCAGCTGCACACTACACACCACTTGTCGAGTGAAGTCAAGACATAATTGTGCTTCCTTTTAGGACAAATTGATTTATTAATGCGTGGTTGCCAGTGTCAGTGACCCTAGGTAGGGTCTGATGAATATATGATCTATATGGCTTTGTGTTTGGCCCATAAAAATTATACTCCTTCTACCTATTTACACACCTGTAGAATCCCATGTGACATTCGGTTCATCTGCGTGGTAATTTCATATTTTTTTACCTCAAGGCAACTTCATTTAATGTAGTAACGGAAAAGCTCCTCAGTTTTTGGGAGCTGTAGTTATATCTCTAATGGTTTGTTCAGCTGTGCAGTGCACTTTGGCAGGGATTGTGTTTCTTCCACTTCACGAGAGCGGAAAGTCACCTTGTAGGAGCAGCCACTGCAGGCAGTGGGCACTGACCTGCCTGGTGATGGTAATATTAATATTTAGTTATCCTAAATCATACTCTCACTGCATGCAGAACTCTCTCATAAAGACGCTCCCACCAGGGATCAACAGGGACCACGGCCAGAAAGTTCCCAGGTGTATGCAGAAGTTCTTGAACATGGATGTTTCAGACTGACACGGACAGACCTGTATTCTAGCTATGTTTGTTTCCTTCAAGTCCAAAATATTTCAAGACTTTCCCAGAAAAGCATCAGAAATCCTGAGGAAAGCTTCTGATGGGACCTGTTACAAGGAGCTGAAAAAAAAAATCCATTTTAAAAGACAGCGTCTAAAATACTTTATTTTCGTTGTGTGTCTGTACAGTTTTTCAGCAATGCTTTGTACCATCCTTAAAACCAGGTGTGTGCCAGGCCTGGGTTTTGCTGTGCCCTGAGCAGGATGCAGGTCTGTTTGTCATTCCCACGACCTTTGTCTCTGGACGCCTCTTTGTGGCACTCAGGTTCTGCAGCTCCTGGGAGCTTTTCCCTTCTCACCCACCCCTGAGCGGGTGGTGGCCGCTGTTCCAGTGGGACTGAACCATTTCTACTTTTCCCATCTCTGCATCCTGCCGTTGGGAAACAGACCACCTAGGAGGAACAGGTGTGAGTTCTAAGTGATGAGAAGGTGCTAATTGATTTTATTTCTGTTTGAGCTTTCTCTTCCCTCTTTTGTCCTCCAGGTTGTCCGTACGTTTTTCCATAGATACTGAGGGAATATTGTAGCAGGTTTCTGCTCAGATCTCTTGGTCCAAAGTCTTTCGTTTTGGTGTTGAGATACTGATCTGACAAACTCAGAAGTGAGTTGTTGGTCTCTTCAGAGTATTAGGAGGGTCCCAGTAGAAGGTGAGATGGAAGGTTGGTGCTTCTTGCATAGTCCTGTCGGCAGATTCCCAGGCTCCTGTGCAGGGAGGAGGAATTGGGGGGAATCCTCCTCCTCAGCCTGGGAGGAGTTGGTCTCATTGTTGGAGACAGCAGTTCTGTGGAGGATCGTGCAGAATAGCTGAAATAAACCCAGACTCTTGGAAAAGAGATTCCAGGTGAGTACAGGATCCTTTCATCACTCCAGACATGATTTTGCAGCAAACCCAGCGTTCAGCTTGTTTTGAAAGCAGAGATACTTGTCAGCAATTATTGCTGAGCTAGGGAGAGCACAGTTAAGATAGATAAACTTGTCAGCTGTGTCAGCTGTGCTGATGGAAGAGCAGAAGGGCCAGCTGGAAGGTTGAAAAAGACCTTTGTGTTTGAGATGCAGATAGTGAGGTGGTTCTTGCATAATGCTGCAAAATGATTGGGAGTATTCTTGGTTCTTACGCACTAATTCCACAATTATTACAGAAAAGAGCCATGAGTGATGGGCTAAGAGGGTTCTATTATCACCAGGAATCATGTTTGCTGTTGGCAACATATTTTTATAGGCATGCAGGACTGAAACTTTCAATTTAGGCTCCTCTTGCTATCCAGGGGATTAGTTGCGCTCCTCCTTCTACACACGATTGGTTTGCTCATCATCCGTATTTCATATTTGTCTCTTTAAAACTATGACTTGCTGATTTTCTCCAAAAGTTGTGCGTAGTTGTGACTGATAGCTACATCAAATGTACTTTTTAAAGAAAATCTGATGGTGTAGGATTCTAGGACATCTAATTTGAGACTGGCATTTGAGATGTTTCCTGTTGGGCTGCTGGACTTGGGTTGTCTCCATGGCTGGCGGGAACCCCCGAGGGGTCTCTTGGAAGGAAGACTGAATGGTCCTAGCAGGAATTTCCTTTAAATGCTGCTATTGTTTTTATATAGAATTGATAATCAACACATCTTGGTCTTGTAGGACCTAACCAAAACAGTCTCTTTGCTCCAGTGCCTGGGAACCAGCAGAGGGAGTGTGAGTCAACACTGAACGTCCCTGGGCAATGAGGGATGGAGACACCCAGGGAAAAACCTGAGGCACAAAGGCACTGCACGTCGTGTTCCTTTCAGGTCCCATCAGGAGGGAAGGCTAAATAATCAGCCCACCAAACAGAAAAATAGGGGGGTGGTAGTAGTAACAAAACCCATTTTAATTCTGTGCTTCTAAGTGGATATTAGCAACAATAACATTAAACAAAATTAAGCCATAAAAAAGTACTCAGGAGTGTCGTATTCCGAGAGAGCACTAGAACCTGATGAGACTTGGGATGTGCTCTCTCCGTTACAGATGCTCCCAGGAAGGAGGTGAAAATCTGTGCTTTGCCCTTGGCATGTTCAGACTGTTGTGTTTGTTTCTATATTGCTCTCTTTCTCTCCCCCTCTCAATAACTTCTGGGTTTCAAGCACTGTTTTGCTCAGTCACAGCGAAAGATGTTTAATGCATCTTCATTAATATACATGAAATGCTGTTCCTGTTTTCTGCTGAGGAGGTAACTGGGGCTTTTCCATCTCAGGTCTGAGCTGTGTGTGTGAAAGTGGGAGAGACAAAGAGCAACGGAAGGGGAAGTGGGAGAGAGAGTTGGTTTGTGTCCACGTGTAGGTAGTTTAAAAAAACCAATCCTTTTTGTTCTTGTAGAGTATATGTTACATATCCAGGAGACTCTCGAAGCAGAGACTCGTGTCAAGCAGGGTGAGAAGGGGAGCTTTTTTCCAAAACGTTAAATTTTCAGGCTTGTCAGCCAGCTTTTAATCAGTTTGGTGTGCGTAGTGTTGGAATGTGTGTCGTGTTCTGGCTTCTTCATCAGAATTTCCTATCACAGAAAATCAAACATCTACAGAATTGAAACTGGATGGCCCTTTTTTCCTCCTCTGTTTGCGTGATGGATCACACTGGTGTAGAAATCAGAGAGTGAGGTCCCTGTGTATCAGTATATCAGGAATGATAGCAAAGGAATAAAGGAAATAACAGGACATACACTTGGATTATTAATCAATCATGAAAGTAATTACAGCTCATCAACCACCTGGCCTTGTCTAGGCCATTTCTTATGCTAATAAAGGGGAAGATTTTTGCTATCAAAATAAATCCAAGTGTTTTTACTGCTCAGAACAAGAAGATTCACCATCGGGTCACTTTGAAATTACAGTGGTGTGATAAGGATAAACTGTCTGATGAAAATAAAACATCTTTTTCTGTGGTACAGAGTCAGGAACATTAACTTTTCCTTGGAAAGGTTGTTCCTTGCTCCAGTCAGATCATGTCTGGTGATTTTCTCCATACAAATGTGTGCATTATCTGTGTGTAAGTTCTAGTCTAAGAAAAGATTTTTACAAAGCAGGAGAAAATCAGCATCAACTCACAGCATGAAATATCTGGAGGTTTGACTCATGAAGGCAAATCAAAAGAGTTTTTTATGTACAACTTGGTAGAGAAATGTAAGAGAGAAATGCTCTGATAATGTAAAGTGTTTCATAAAGTCACAAATGCTGTGAGGTTGCAAGAGAAAACCCAGAACATGCAATGTAAAACCCTAAGGAAAAAACTCTGGGGAAAAACCATTAAAGATGATACAAAGGAGTGTAATTTCTTGAGGTAAAAAGAGATGACGAAATTTGTTCTTGACTGAGTCAGCGCACAGAGGAGCACATTTCTAAGAAATATGATAGAAGTACAGCCACTGACTAAGACTGAGTATCATTCCTAGAGTACTTGAATTGCTGCACTGCTCAGGATTAGGGACTAGAGAGTCTCTTCAATCTCAAAGATTTGTTCACTACTTCACTGCATGGCAGATAATAATATTTCATATTCTTGCAGCTCCTTTCAGCAAATGATTTTAAAGAGCTTTAATTAATGCTTCAAATTCCCTTTGTGATCAACAAGTGCTGTGCTCCTTGCACACGCAGGTGATGGGAGAGGAGTGTGAAGTGCAGCTCTGTGGGGATGGGCCTTTCCGAGGTCTGGGCATTGCTGAGTCACTGCTGCCTGAGGAGAAACAGGAGAACACCTGGTCTGGGTAACCAAACACCTCAGCCTCAACTGTACATGTGAACTGGCCACCCAGACCTGCCAGCGAATAAGTTTTCAGATTGTTCTGATAAAAATATGTTCAAGAATTTGACGTACAATATGTGAAGAAAGTGAAATTATTTGGCAGCTTGTGCTGAGCTGTGGTAGACGTTTGTTCAATTGTTCCTGACAGAGAGATCTTTATCCCAGATGACACCTCATAAGCATTGTTTGTTCCTCATTTTATGTAGTCCGGGTGAAATTCAGAGTACAGGAGTGAGGAATGCTGCATTTTGACCCAGAAGTAGAGAATATCAGAATCTGAATCAATGTTTGAAAAGAATCAAAGGCTCTTTTGTCTACTTTGACACCTGATACTCTGCAGCAAAGATTTCCACTTCCAATGAATAAAACTGCCCTAGGCTTGTTTCTTCCTCCAAATATCCAGGGACTAAATCTCTCCAATTGTTCCAAACTGCATCGATATACAATATCAGGAGGAATGTGCAGGAGAATGGATATAATGCGAAAAATCTACAAGGCTCAAAACAAAAACTAAACAACCCTCTGATCTGCAGCCTAATCCCATGGTGCAGCTGACCCAGAATTGTAATGCAAATATTGTAGTTCAATCAGGCTATTTTAAGACAGGATAGGAATGAGGCTTCTACTTTCCCCAGAAGGAATGTACATCATTGCCTCTTCTTTAATTTCCTTTTGATTAAAAAAATATTAGACTGTCTGAAGAGTATGTGCTATCTTTTCTGTGTGTTGAGGGAAAGAGGAAAATCAAAAGGAATGAGAAATACAGGTGAACTTGTCAATTCAGGTTCACTGGGAAAAGCTTAGAACTCTTTGTTACATGCTCTTTATGTGCTGTAGTTTGGCTGATTAGGAAATGCAATTTCTTTGGTTTTGCATTCTAAAATTCTGAGATCTACCAGTGAATTTCTAGACAAGAGGATGAGAGTCAAGTTTCTGTGTAGTTCTTTCTTCCCTCCCCAGTTGTTCCAGGTTTATTTGTACAGCCATTAGTTCAGTGAGAGTCAATTCTCTGTGAGGTTTGATACCTAGAGCAGGCTGAAGCTGAGCTTTATTGCCACATTTCCTGCAGCCAACCCAAATAACCAGTGGCAAACCCATTATTTTTGAGCTCCGCTTGTTTTTTTTGAGGTTTGCAAAATATTTGCAAAATGAAGGAAGGTCTTAAAAAAATTTCCAACTGGTTTGCTATGTTTTTATTCTTGAACTGATTGTGCTGGCCGTTTTCCATGTGTTCTTTGTCTGCTTTGGAGCCAAACGGGTTCACTTGTGTGGCTGACATGCGACTTCTGAGCAGCTGCCAGAGCCTTTGAATAGCTGATGGCTCAACCTATCCAGCCCCAAGAGATTTAGTGGAAACCATTTTTACCGCTTTTCACATTCTCTCAAAAGTGTTTGGGAAATGTCAGTCGCAGAAAGCATCCCTGAAATGACTCTCCAGGACATGATGGGGAGAGTGGCTTTTCCTGACAGTGTCACGGAGACTCCAGAGAACAGCATAATATTTAGACAAAAACAAAAACAAAAAAAACCCCTGATGATGGCTTTGCTATTAAGAAGACAATATCAGAGAAGGTTGAGGAAAGACAACTGCTGACAGAGAGAGTGAGCTATGGGCTTTATCAGGAATATCCTTAGGCAAGGGAATGTTGATTAAGTTGAAGCTCTTGAATTTCTATTCTTGTGTTTGGTTTTACTGTCCCACGGCTGGTTTGCTTTGTGTAGCTGTGGAATGGCAACAGGGTGAATCTGGGGCTGAGATAATGATTTTACACAAAGATTTGCATGTGGTAGTGGAAAATCAGACTGCACTGTATGAATATGCACATGCACACAGGTAAAGTGAGGCTTAAAGTTCTTTAATCCCTGACTTTAGAGAGCCCCGTGTTCCGCTCAGGTTTCTCCTCGTTAGTATGTACTATTATGTAACAGTTTCTGTTACTTTGTGTGTCGATCTGTCACTCCCACACTGCTCTGCTATAGCCAAAGACAGTTGCTTTGCACATGAAACTTGAAAATGTGAAATTTTAAACTCTTCATGGGTTTCAGACACTTATCTCCTCTAAAGATGATCATTTGATGCAAGCTATAGAGTGTTCCTGCATCTGAAAGCTTTCAGTATTAATTGGAGGATGGAGGAAATTCTTTCTGCAGTTCTGCACGTTCAAGAAGGGAATAAAATCTTTGTTTCCTGAAGTCTAGGGCTGCCTGGTACTGCAGTGCTCACGGCCACAGAATTGTTGGGCTGAACGTTTGATGTGAATTAAGTGACAAGATCATGAGTGGGATGGAGCTGGCAGCTCCAAAAAAATGGCCACACAACTGTGCCTGCAATCCTCACAGTGCGTTTTCAGGTTTTGTAAAGACAATCCCCTTCTCTGTTTTTCGTAATTTTTAAAGTTTCTCTTTTTTTTAGCTTCTCCCTCTCTTTTGCAATGCATTAGTTACTATAGTAACTATGCTGGGAATGGTATAGAAAGAGGCTAGTGCACCCTAGCAGTGAAATAGAAAGCCACTTTATATAATAGTTGGAAATCTATATCATGGGTTTGAAAATACAGCAGTTTTGTGGTGGTTTCCATAACCGCATATGTGGTATAAAATATATATAGCACTCTTCTGTCATCACTTGTAATTACCCTCTGCTGCCAGCATCCAAAGGATGGCAACTGGAATTCTGCACCTCAGACAAAGCTTTCTGACATCCACAGCCAAGCACTTCACCACCATCCCCTGTCACCTCCTGAGGAAGTTTGGCTGTTATGAAAAAGTGTTATGGAAAATGGTACCTGTAGGCACAACTCTGTGTTACACCAGATTTAACATCCAACAATTCAACAGGGGGTGCCACGGGGTTGTGTCCGGGCTGGTCACTCTAGCAGGGATATTTTCCATGCCTATATTCCATGCCTGTACTCCATCCCTCTAGAATAACAGCCACAGAGTTTGGGCTGTGATCCTCTTATCTTTAAGCTGCCCTGCTCTGAGTCAGTGTTTTCACAGGTGAATGCCAAACATTGCAGGAAGCAAAGGCAGAGTAGAAAGTATTCCTGGAGCCAGTTCTGACCTGTAGCTCCTGCATAGCTCCAGGAGACACTGAAGGACGAGCTATTTGTTGATAATGATGTATTACACACCTGGTAACTTTGGCCTCTTCTGGTAATAAGAGACTTTTTTCTTTTTCAGGGAGCATATTTAAGCACAGGATGGTGTAAATTCATACTTTAGTAATTGTATTCTACCTATCCCTGGAGTTCTGAGTGAAAGCATTACCATTCATTACTTCCTGTCCGAATCTCAGGGCTGCCAGCTCTCAAGATTTTATGGAGTCTCAGGATAGTTGTATTTTCAAAAAGTCCCAGCTCCTGAAGCAATGCAAATACGTGAACTCTATTTCATTACATAAAGGGCACTCTTCTGGTGTTCTCAGCTGGGGAAAAGTCTGAACTAGCAACTCAGTGCACTGTAAGACTGGGAGAAAAAGATAATTTAAAGGTGTCTTTTTTTTAATGAAGTCTCTAACTTAAGCATGACTGATAAGTTTTGGACGTTTGCACTCGACAACAAGGTATTGTTTGTTTATTTTTGCTGCCATGCTGTACTTGGGAGCTTGGATATCCCTCCCTCACTGGTAGAACATCCTTTGCATTACCTCATAAAAGAGTGAAGATTAAACTAGAAACCTATTTAAAAATGTTTTGAGATCTTTGGATGGAAGCTGTGAAAAACACATCTGTCCTCTTAAATATGCATTAACGTATAAAGCACATTAAAAATTCAGCTCTTAAAATCTTCATCACGTGACCTGAAAGTCTGCTGATGTTTCTCTTGATTCTTGAAGGCAGATTCTCGAGGACCTGCCTAATTCCTTATTTAAACTCCACAAACCCCTTCAGAGCTGCCTGGTTCTTAGGAGCAGGGGGGAACAGGGAATAGCTGAGAGAGGAAAAGGGCAGGGAAAGGGAGGAAAAATCTGTGTGTGCCTGTGGTTCCAGCACAGAGCTTTCAGAAAGCATGGCAAGCACTGAGCAGGGAAAAATGGTGAGTAAATTATTTCCCAGCTACTGACTTTCCGCAGGTTTTCTTGGATTTAAACTCCTGGAGCTGACCACTGCCACAATACTTGGCTGATGGTCTCACCTCATCCACTCCCCTCCCCTACACTGACCATGGCCTGAGTTTCATCATATCCCACATCCAAGCTCGTGTTTTTCCCTTGCAAATCCATTTGCTTAAAGGATTCCTCACCGTGCAATAGTAGGATGTTTATTTCCATAACATGAACTGTTGGATTCCTGTAACGTGGAGCCTGGAGAAGGGGGAAGGAGCAGGAGAGAGACTGAAATGTTTCTGTACAAACCTCTGGCTAGGGAGCCCAGTAACCTCTCCAAAGCACTATCTCAGCCAACTTCAAGAAGGGCTTTCAATCATGCTCCAGGCAGGCCTAGGAGAAATTTGCATTGTTCACATTATTGCTGGTATTCTCTGCTTCCTGAACAACAGCCAACAGGAAATTCCTGGGACAAATCTTTCCACTTTTTTTCTTTAATAAAATATTTAGGGGAAAAAAAAAAGAAGGGCAAGAGAGTGAAACCAAGCTGTACAGAACAAAGAAGGCAATATCAACCTCAAATCACAGATATGTAAAGTTTTGATCCTCCTTTGTGATTTTATTTTTTCCTCTGAAGGATTTATGACCTCACGTGCGTTGTTTCTGTGACATCAGATGGTGTTGCCATGGGAACCATTTTATTGTCAAAAACAAAAGAATTTTGAAGAGTTCCTTAGAAGCATGGGACACAGAGCACAGAGGATAAAGAAACTATTTTTATCTAGATGATAAATCTGCTTTATTAGGCCCATGATTTTTCAGCTCTGTCCTGCTAGAAGCAAAAATAAATCTGGCAAAAACAACAACTCTTGCACCTGTTAATCAGGGACTGAATTTGTCCCTACATGCAAAATCTTGGGAATTTCCTTTCTTGTCTCCCCCTCCGAAAGACTGATAGCTTCCAAATGCTTTAGCATATGAGGAGAAACAACAATCTGCTCATGTGAGCTTTACAGGAGCAAGTAACAGGAAGTTTGTGTTGCTGTGGGCTTGGTTGCTTTGAATTGATGAAGTATAATCATGAGCAGAATGGAGTATTGAGGATTCATATTTTGCTTCCATAATACCTCCAAAATCAAATTTCATGACAGATTTGGTAGTTCATGTTATTAAATGTAGGGCTGTCTAGTTTGTCCTGAGACCTGCAGGAATGATGGATCCCCACCATTGGACCCATAGGTAAAAAAGACAAAATGCTGTGATTAAACATGGTTAAAATGTAGAATGATGTCCAGACCCTGCTGAGAACGACACGGGATCAACCTGCTAAAAACTAACAGTTAGCATGGAGCAAATCTGGGAGTTTTAGATCCATAAAAATAGCAAGTGTGTGGTGTATGAGCTCACTGATAACATGCACTGCTAAGTCCTACAATCCGATCTGAAATGTGTATCTACACACAGCCCAGTTTTCCTCAAGGAAAATATCAACATGGGTTCTGAGAGAAAGTTGTTAGAGGAAATTTTAAAATTCCTTTCACATATGTATCCTGCTCTGGTTAAGATTCTGCAGCTGCTGAATTCAGTGCCCCAGCACTGTTGCTGTATTCCGAAAGACAAGTGATCTCATTGCCGTGTATTTGCTGGAGTAAAAGGAATATGCACAAGGGGATAGGCAGGTTAAATGCCATATGGTTAACCCCAACGTTCCTGTTTTAAATGATTCCCCACGTTTGGATGGATATCAGCATTTCACAATATTTTGCTGATCTTTTCCTTTGTAACGAGGTAACCTGGGGAGAGAGAGAATGATAGTGACTGTAATTACTCCAAATTTATATCTGCTCTCTGTCCAATCCACCTCTACAAATGTATTCCTGTAGACCTAAGCAGCTTAGAAGTGGATCTGAGGGAATATCAAGGATGCAGAATCCCAGCATGGGAAGGAGAAGGAAAGTGCTGCTTAAACATTGACACATTGCCAGATGTAGTGCTTTTTAACATTGGTGGAGGCTCGTTCACACTTGTCAAATCACACTGTGCTTGCTAATGTTGCATTTTCATCAAATATATTAGCTCTCTCTCTATTCCCACTCTCCAGCAATCCTTTTATTTTCATTTTTCCTTCCTTACCTTCATTCCCCATTCTTTGTTTTCCCTTTTTCCCTTCATTGTTATTTTCTTTCTTTAGTTCTGCCAGGCTCCCCACGTCAGCTGAAAAAAATCAGTCTGACCCAATCTCCCTTTTTCTCAAACACGTAGGTTAAGCAGATGCCTGCCTGGAGGAATTTACAGTCTCAGCCTGATGTACAACACGCAAGGAATACATAGGCTGATATTTCAGAGTGGGAGTAGCTAGCTGTTAATCAGCAATTGAAGGGTGCATGAAAGAAACACAGTTGGGATCTTCTTAGGAAAAAAAAGGTAAAGCAGTGAATGTCTGCCCTGAAGGGAAGGGATCTTTTTTTGGTGCACCAGTGGGTAGTGTCAGTGAAGAAGTCGAGTTCAGACCTGAGGAGCATTTTGTGTGGAATACTAGGATACACCAGAAATAACAGGTTACAGTATTTGGGAGTTTCTGATAGGTGAAAAAGAGCCTCTTAAATTACTTGTGAAAACGAGCTGAGGTTTATGAAGGGGTTTAATAAAAATAACAGAGTAGCAGAACATGCCCTCTTCCCTTTCATTTTAACTGTACACAAAAGCAGCAAGGATTCTCATTCCTTTGCCCCCTCAGCTCTTTTCCCCGTTTCCCTGTCGTGTGGAAGGATAAAAAGAGAGCATTGAACTCGGAGTGTCTGATTGGGTTGGACAGGAGAAATACTGAGAAGATCTTTGCTGCGGGCAGGTCTGTAGGCAGGGAAGGAGGGTGAGTGGAAGGGAGTTGTCCTGAAAGGCTCTTATCTGGGGTCTTATCTCATTCCATCCAAGTGGGGGATGGCTGACAAGTGCAGACACTTAAGCACGGCCAGTGTTAAAGCAGAGCATTGCCCTTCAGTGGCTTGAGAGCTGCTGCTGGAGGGAGAACGTTCAGCAGAACAGAATCCTCAAGGATCACTAAGCCTGAACTGTGTAGGATTTGCTGTCCAGCTGGCAGTGGGTGCTTTTAGGGGCAGGTCTCATATTGCAGATAAATAATTTTTATTTTAATATGTAATCCTTTGTCTTCTTATGGTGCAAAGTGCTGAATCTTCTCTTCACATAGACAACTTTTTAGAAGCTCAAAAGGAGGTTTTGCCACAGAAAGGTTTCAGCTTGTGCTCCCCAGTAGTGCCTTGTACAATACAAACAGGCACATTTGTCCAAAACCCAGCAAATGAGTTGCTGAGGAAGCAAAGCCAGTTAAGACTCAGTTGTACCAGCCCTTCCATGGACCTGGCACCTCTGCTGAGTGGGTTCTGACGTGGGGTTCAGGTTTTGATGCCTCTCTCAGAGTGGGTCAGCTCCTCATACTGCCCAGGGGAAGTTACATGTCAGATTCGGGACTAAAGGTACTGACAGTGTAGGATTCCTGTGGCCACTGCTGCGTTGGAAGCCCATGGAAAATTCTGTTCATTGATGCTGTAGAAGCAGAGAAAACTCCTTGATCCACCAGGATTAATGGAGGAAGAACTACAGATCTGCTCTACCTCCCTATCTTGTAATCTTTTCAACGGGTAATCCCTGCTTTTGTGCCACCTTAGGGTGTCGCATCCACGCTTGATGTGATGGAGATTCCTAAATCTGCTGGTTCTCATTCACAGCCTAGACTGTAATGTTTTGGAGTCCTCGTACCCTGTGTATAGCAAGAGAACATGTCCAAGTATCTTCTAAAATAGTCCGTCTTCTTTCCATTGTTCAGGGAAGGGATATGGTGTGTTCAGACATCGGCTTACCACAAACCATCCCTCTTTCCATTGTGTGTAATCTGAGGCTTTCCCGTGTTTGGGGAAAGATTTGCAGGGGACTTAAGGAAATTAAGGACAGTAACATGTGAGAAGGTCCAGAGCTGCTGGGATTCCGTGCAATGGCTGTGGCAATGATAATGAACCCCTAGCAAACACCACTTGCCTAAGCCCCTGCCTCCGTGATTACTTTTCAGCTGAAAGGAGCTTTACCTGAATTAGTGTTTTGATTTGGAGCAAGAGTGCACTTTCGAAGGGAGTCCCCTCATCAGTTCTGCTTTCTCTGCATTGGAGAGGGTTTAGAATGCATTAAATCAGTTTCTTTTGGAGGCACTTAAAACGTGCTTTAGGAGTAGCACAACCTCCAGCTGGGATATAAAGAACCAAACCAAGGATTGGTTTAGCGGGTCCTCCTAAACCGAACATACAGCTGGGCTGCTCTGTGCATGGAACCAGGCTGAACCTAGTCCAAAGCAGAATTCCAGGGCTGAATTTAGTGCTCACTTCGATGCAGTCAGGTGCTGCTATGGTACAAAACTACTGGCAGGATGTAGCCAGCAGTGGCTGCAGTTTAAATGTCGGAATTAACTCTAAGGATGAGAAACAGGAGAAACAAGAATGACTCCCATGAAATACATCATTTCATCCCAGTATTTCACGCTGTGAGCAGCCCTGTGTCTGCCCCTCGGCTTTGTATCAGTGTCACATACAACAACTTCTGGTCACCTTTCCAAACCCACATCCCTATGCTGAAATCATCCCCTCTTTGCTCCGCACAGGAGTACAACTGCCAGCTGAAAATTTGTGAAAATTCACTTATCAGAAAAGAACTAAAGCTAAAACTTAGTATCAAGAAATGGGAAGGGTAAATGGTGTGGTGTGGGAGTCATTGGTATGTCCCACATGCCTATGCATTCCCTGCAGACTGGGCTCCCTGTGGTTCAAAGGACAAGGATAACTGAGAGAACCTCAGGGAACTTGAATTTTCAATTCCCTCCCTTCCCCACAAAGGTCTTACGAAGAAGGAAACTGCAGGTAAATGTTCCTGCTTTTCATCTCTGGGGTGGGGCAGCCATTCTCAGTCACTGGCTGTGAGCCATCAATTTTGCCACTATTCTAAAAAGGGAAAGATTTTAAAACTTTCATCTTTGGGTCAGGGAGCAGCTGGAGTGATTCAGCCACCCTGGGCCCTGTGGCTGGCCCCGATTTCCTCCTGCTTCATGACCAGCACAAACATAATTGTTTGGTTCTTTTGAGAAGGATTGTGTTTGTATTTTTGAGAAGGTTGTGTTTGTTTCTTTTTAACCATTAATGTGCATCCCTTGGATCCTGTATTGGACTGCTGGTTACAGAGAAGAGAACCCCTCTGAACGTGGGTGCGAGGATAAGAGATTACAGCCTGGTGCAGCCCAGAGACACGGAGAGAGATGGGACACAATGGATTTATGGGCTGGAACAGGACTGGAGGAATCCTGTCAGAGGACGGGGGGCTCTGCCATATGGAGTGGTTCAGATGGGGTGAGGAAACAAAGGAATTCTCACAGAAAAGCAATGCTGGCATTGTTTTCAAGTCCAGCTTTTTGTTCTCCATAGTCCTAGGAAATTTCATGGTGAACCAGTCTAAATTATTACCTCCTAATGCTATTGCTTCTTGCTGTGTTTTTGCGGGAATATTATGGTTCTTAATTTCTATGGCCTTTTCCACACTAATGCGGGCATGTTTGGCCACACCATTCCCTGTGGTACTTGATGGACTTGTCAGAGTTGTGTTATCTGTGTCTTAGATCTGTGATGTAATAAAAATACATTATTATTGACTAAGCTTTGGTGTTTCTGGGTTCTCAGCTGAGAGTCTGAACTCAGAAGAGTGCATAGAAATAGAAAGAAGGAGTTTTATGTACCCTGTCTGCATGTAGGAATCATTTCTGGAATGTGCTGAGTATTTTAGCTTAACACTTCTACAGGAAAAATCTAGAACACTGCAGTTTCATTCCTTCAGACTGATTTATAAACCAGATTTTTAAAGGAGAGGAAAAACTCCAACCTAATTTTTTTATATGACTGCAGACCATTCAAAGTGTACCAAAGTCATAAATCAGATCCCAGAAACAGAGTGTTCAGGATTTTATATTCTGGATGGCCCTTAGGATTCAGTTTTCTAGATTTTTCTACAGTCTTGTAGTTGGCAGGGAAGACTGGTAAGTAATTTCTTGATTCCAGGATCTGGGTCTTTATGAGGAGTACAAAATGTACAAAATACTGCAAGACCAGCTCCCTCCAAAAAACCCAAAACTTGATGTTTGTGTTATGACCATCTCGGTTGCTGTAGTTCTTTATTAAATTCTTCATCACTATCTGGCTTTTACACATTCAAAATAATAT
This sequence comes from Rhagologus leucostigma, assembly GCA_013397725.1. NCBI lineage: Eukaryota > Metazoa > Chordata > Aves > Passeriformes > Rhagologus > Rhagologus leucostigma. The sequence continues at coordinate 83,019 of VZTD01002401.1, read as the reverse complement.
TTTCCCCCATAAGAGTAAGCAGGATGACATAGGGCTAGGGAGGAAAACACAAGGACAGTACAATGGAATTCTTCCCTTAGAATTAATTTGGGTAAAATTAGTTTTGACATTTTCTCCTCTATCTTACTACTTCTCTTCTCCTGTGAAAGGGGAATGAATGCCAGGATTCCCAGGGCAGAGTGCAGGATCGTGGATCAGAGCAGGAGTCTGTGGGCAGCTTGCCAGTGCCTACCCCTCGCTGCTCTGTAACACCTGTGATCCCTAAATCCTGCTCTAAAGGGTAAAACACGGCTCTTTCTCCGTGTGTACGTGGGCAAACCAGGAAAGCCAGTGATAGAAAGCCCTCCCAGACACGGTGCTTAACAAATTTGGATTTGACTGCAACCATGTACATCACATTCAGTTCAATCCACTGGGCAATATGGGATTTTTGCCTCAGCCTAAAAATTGTCTCCATCAAATCCTTCTCTTCATGGGTATTTCCCAGGAATCTTCTCAGAAGCTTTGCAATGTGTGCAAGAGAAAACAAAAACCATTGCAGGGCTGATGCTGAATTCCAGCCTCAGCCAGCCACAGCTCTCCAGCTGCTGCCCCTCTGAGCTCCCAGTCTTGATCTCTCTTGATTTAAACAGGAATAATTTGGCAATTGCCTTTAGAGGTGCAATTGCCATTTGAGATGAGCATCAAGTCTGTTTTTTATGCGACCTGTTCCTTCCTCCCTTGCTTTTAGCTGTAGTTGTGCAGGTGAACTCACACCTCCCGTGTTTCAAGAGCTCAGCAGCTGATTTTGGGCTCTCTCCCCTTGTGCTGCCACTTCCCCAGGCACGGCTGACCCAGCAGCCCTGTGGGTCTCCTTAGCTGCAGGGTAGAGGCAGGAAAATGTCCCCTTCCTGTCCGTAAATAGCACTCCTGAGTGCTTCCCAGCTGGTGGCCACGGTCCCCTGCAGCATTTTCATTGATTTTGCACAGTGCAGAGAGGGTAATTTCTGTCACAGGGAGCACAGGAGTCACACCGTGTTCCCCCAGCCTGGGAAGAGCCAGCGGCGTGTCAGAATCGTGGAATCATTCATGTTGGAAAAGCCCTCTGAGGTCATCGACGCCAACCATTCCCCAGCAGTGCCGAGGCCACCGCTGGCCCTTGTCCCCAGGTTAGCTGGGCTGTTAAATCCCTGCAGGGAGGGGGACTCCAGCACTGCCCTGGGCAGCCGTGCCAGGGCTGGACAGCCCTTTCCACGAAGAAATGTTCCCAATATCCAACCTGCCCCTGCCCTGGCCCAGCCTGAGGCCGTTCCCTCTCCTCCTGTCCCTGTTCCCTGGGAGCAGAGCCCGACCCCCCCGGCTGCCCCCTCCTGTCAGGGAGTTGTGCAGAGCCACAAGGTCCCCCCTGAGCCTCCTTTGCTCCAGCCTGAGCCCCTTTCCCAGCTCCCTCAGCTGCTCCGGGGGCTCCAGCCCCTTCCCCAGCTCCGTTCCCTGCCCTGGACATGCTCCAGCCCCTCAATATCCTCCCTGTCATGAGGAGCTCAGAACAGGATTCAAGGTGCCCCACTCTGGGATAAAATGTCCATTCTGGAAAGGAGGAGAGTGAGGCTGAAGTCTTGGGACAGAGAAGATCTCAGGACTGCTGTAGGAATACGCTGGGAATCCTGTGAAGTCAGTATTTACCATCTTCACAGGGAAGAAACAAAGTCACAGATTGGTTTATCTGTAGCAAACAGACTCTGGTACAGCCCAGGGGGTGCTCACCTCTGTGCAGGTGAGGGAGAAAGATGCCTGTGCTATCTCATTTCTGTTCTTCCATCAGACAGCTGTTACATATCTAAAGAGCCCGGTCCACCAGGAAAGACATCCTATCTCTTTTGAAGGGGAAGGTAAGGCTTCAAGGATGTTTGAGGTCACCTTTGTGGTGCTGAATTTCCATGTTCGAAAACCAAGGGAAGGTTTTTGAGTCTTTTTTGAGTGCTCAGTTACACTGAGCTGCAGTCAGTGACAGTCCTTTGTGCTCAGTATTTTTTAGATGAGCTGGAGCTGCTGCAGAGTCACTCCAGAAAGCTTCCCGGCTCACAGAATTATTTCCTGGAGCTTTATCTCTCCCTAGAAAATGAATTCCTGCTATTGCATCTCTCTCCATCCATTGGCATATTTTGTGAAATATTCAGTTGTTTTTATATTGCTCTTCATTTGGCCACCTACATTCACCTCACTGTCAGCTCAGGTTTGGAGCTCTGATCTGGTGCCTCCTAAGTGTTCCTATTTAAACTGGGTTATGGCAAGGACATTTAAAAAATGAATTAAAAACCCCCATGGGATTAATGAAACTGTGATTCTTTGGTGTTTTTTTTTTCCTTTTCTCTCCACTGTCCAGAACAGAAAAAAAAAATAAAATCTAAGAAACTTACTTTTTATTTTTCTAAAATAAAAATTCCAGTTGTGTGGCCATGGAAACTAGAGCTTTAAGAAAACATAATAAAACAGAGAGATTCATTACAAAACCTTGAGAGTGGACAAAGCACTCACCCCCATGGAACAGCTCTTGTGGTAGGCAACAAGAAAAACAAAAACCCCAAATACCACACATGGTGAGCGCTCGGGAGAAAATTCATGAAAAACCCACAGCACAACAAACAAAAATAAAACCCAAATGAAAAAAAACCCAAGTTATTTATTTGTATTAATGTTCTCCATCTGCTTTCTGACTGATATTTTTTCTAAACTAGGTTAAGATCCTAAGGTCAAACACAAAATGAGGAATAAAGTTCAGAGAGTGTGGGGAAAGTGAGCTTTGCTGTGTATGAGAACAATTAATGAAAAATTTGGCAATAACCAATTTATCTCTTTCACTGGACTCTTGCTTATCTTTACATTGTGTCCCTTTTTCTGTCCAGAATCTAAATGCTTTTATTAGAATCAATAGTGTAACTCTGAGGATAACTTTGCTCTGTGGTATCATTTACAAATGAAAAGGAAGATAATTTTGTCCACTGGCTGTAGATTTGCAATGTTGCAGCTCCATCCCAGCTTTATCCAGCTGGTGCAGGTTTCCCAGGAGGTGCTGGCACCACACAGCCGCTGCAGACCTGGGATTTGGGATTTGCTCTTCTCTTCCTCTTTGCTGGCCTGCCCTGGTGTCCCTCCCCACCACACACTTCCTCTCCAGCCCAGTGCAGTGAGGTTTGGCATCGGAATTCATCTCCCTGGCATTCCAGGTTTGGAGCCGGAGCTTGGGCTCTTTGTCCCAAGCATCTGCTCTGCATGTTTGTGCTTTGTGCTCACCCACAGCTCAGGGAATGCTGGAGTGGCTGCAGCTCTGCAATTGTGAGCGTCCTTTGGCACTGCAGGAAGCACCCACTGGGGACTGCTGGATATTCAATCTGCCATCATAAACCCATCCACAGCTTAAGGCATTTGCTTCTAACACCACCTCAACCCCCACTGAATTATTAGATGTAAAACTGTTCCATCTCCAGCAACTGCTTTTGTTGTCTCTTTTCCTTCTGGCCTTCTCCCGCATCCCGCTTCATTTTTAACATCTTTCCCTGCTTTTGTCTTTTTATCCAAAGTTCCTCTGCAGAGTGGCTTTGTCCTGCAAAAGCAGTTTGCAGGAACACCCTCAAAGTCTCCAAGAATGTAAGCCATGCATGTGGATCTAAGTTTGGGAAGGGTGTCCTGTCTAAATCATGATGTTTTACTTGTCCATAAATTTTCAAAATAAATTAATGAAAAGTGAATCAAGTTCTGAGTCTCCCTTCAGCCCTTTGGTTCCTAAATCAAGTTAATAAACGTGTGTGACCTTTAAGGTGGAGGTGCCAGGCCCTTCGGTGCCTGCAGTGGGGTGTAAATCAGGGGCTGCTCAGTTCAGTTCTGCCCCTGCCCTTGGCTGCTGTGCTTTCCCCCTTTTTATGATTTTCAATATCTTTTCTGGTTTGGACTTTGAAAATGTTTAGCTCATCAATGGCTGAAAGCAGAGGATAGAGGGGATGTCTGATTGAAATCTGATGTACTGAGGATTCAGTATCCAGTAGAGGATTCACTTGTGACAAGTTACTGCTGGAAAAGGTTTGTTAACAGCGTGTGATGATGCAGATTTTCTGTGGCACCATGGCCACGCTCAGGCTCCAGCTAAAGGCACTTGCAGCATTCAGAATTGGGTTAGAAGTGAACATTTTTTCAGCCAAAGGAATTCCTTGAAGTTATGTACTCACTCTAGCGAGAGGGAGATCCTCCTGAGGCTGCTACTTCCAGGATTCCTTCCCAAAATCACCCTGTCATTTCAATTTTTTGGGATGTGTGGGTGTGGGTGTCTCTGTGATGGAGAAACAGCGCTCATGGAGCTTTTGTACCGTTGGTGTGGAAGTTGCTCTGGCAACTCCCCGTGGCTTATTGAATGCCAAGGTAAATAATAGCCAAAGACATGCATACACTATTATTCTCATAATTTCCTGCTGCCCTCAGGCAGTAATAACTTACACACCCTATTTTCCAAATGTTTCTAATTTATTTCTCATGAGCAGAATTATCTCATAAGGAAAACTCCTCCCCTTTGCAACCAGTCCCTGCCTCTTCTTTTCCAGCTGCCACAAACGAGGTGACCAGTCAAAGGAAAAGCTTAGGGATCTCCTGCTCACTGTGAGCTCCTGCAACAGAGCACATTCAGACTGCTCACCTCGTTCTCCTTGCTGGACTGGAGCTCTGGAATTCTCCCTTCCCAAGCCCTAATCCTGCGCGCAATGCTGCCTGCAACTCTGCAGAGAGATTTCATCCCCTCTAATCCCAGCTCGTGGTTCTCATACAGCTCCTGCTTTTCCCTCTGAGCCTGAGACTGGGATATCCCTGTTATTCCAGTCCCACCTCTGTCATGTGCAGCTGCAGCTGGATTTGCAACTTGCCTTTTGCATCAGCCACGAAGCTTCTCCTGAGAAACAGCAACACAGGGAGGAAGCAGCCAGTTCTATGTTTTCTTAACATTAAGGCAGAAACATCATCATAGGCCTTCAGTTCTCCTCTGTTAAGGGATATCTTTGTTTTTCCAATACTTTTTTCCACTTGATTACCATCTATATTGGCTTGTGAATTGGTTTTGAGAGTGCAGCAAATGATGCGCGGTGGGGCTACATGAGAATTGAAAACGTAGGAGAAAAGACAACTCCAAATAAGATTCTGAAGATTGGTTAAGCAAATAAAGTTACTCAAAAATACCGTAAAACTATTTCCATGAATGCTTAGGTGAAGCTGCAGTTTGAAAGGGGTGTCCCCAGGCTGGACTCTGATTCCACTTTGTGACTCCACTCCTGCTTGAACATCCTTTTACTTAAAGCTCAGGAGGGGGAGACTCCAGTCCTGAAAGTACGTTTATATTTTTCATCTTTCCTTTTAATTTTGGGGGGCTCGCAGAACATATTTTACATTTTAGCTTCGGATAGACTGCAGTGGAAAAGGCATCTCCTCCATTAGTTTGCAGGAATCCTTGAAACAAAAAAGTTATTGTGCTTCCATGCTCAGTCTTGGAAACTAAAAACACAGAAATAAACAGTGAAAATTTGTAGCCATGCTGCAAATTGTTATACAAAATAAATTATTGCTACAAACTGGTAGCTACTGCTGTTTCTCTTCTCTACACTCGTGTAGTTTAGCCTGTGAAGTGGTTAAGGGAGCTAGAAAGCAGGATTAGGTTTTTTTTAACACGTTTGCTGTTTCTCAGTCCCATGCACTAACACAGTGTTGTGGTAACTGGGTTGCAAACACATCTGAGATGTTACTGTTCTCAGGGGTACATGAAGTAAGCAGGTTTTATTAATGTACTGGAAAGTAATCAAGAAAAATAAGTTTTCTTCCTCTTTCTGTGCTATTTATTGTGTGCTCTGCCTCGTTCTCCTCCCTGCAGCTTCCTGCGGTGAGGGACCTTCTGCTGCCTTCTCTCCTTCCAGCCCCAAAAGCTGCTTTTTTCCAACAAAACTTGGTGGTGGTGGAGGCATGGCTGGACGAGGGAGAGGAAGGGCTGGGGAGGAGCAGGGTGGGCACAGCCTGGGCTCTGTGCTCACCTCAGGGAGTCCTGGCAGGCAAAGCTTTGTGTTCCTGCAGTGCTGCCTGCCTGGGAATGGCGTTCCAGCAGGGAGATGGCAACGGGAGCATGGCAAGTGGGATAAATCCGTGAGGGCTGCATCCATCCTTTGGAACTGAGAAAAAAATTTTCATGTGTTTTTTTAAAATAAGCCTTTTTCTGATTATGTTCAGTTTAGGCTTTTATAGAACTCTTTTCTGCTTCTTCTTTTTCTTTTCGTGCCTAAGTTTTTATCCCAGTTTTTGCGTGGCCATTTTCAAGGAACTCACTTACAAGGCTTTAATTCTGATCTAAGACATTTGCTTCTGTGCTAAATAAAGCAGCAATTAATTATTAAAACCATACCTTTTGTGGCTGAACGTTCTCCCTCATAGCTGTTAAACTCTAAGACATATTTTGCTTTTTAATTATTCATATTTTGAAATTTATTTTGTGAGTATACAGTAAGTGTTTCGTGGGAAACTGGGAGAAGGATGATCTGGCTGCTGCTGGAGACTGCAGTGTGAGCCAGGATCAGTTCCAGCTCCAGTACAATCTTCCTGGATGGCTGGCAGTGCCTAGAAATATCCTGAGTTTCTGCTCAATGCCTGTGTGAAAGCAGCTGTGGGGGTATTGCTGAGGGGCTTTGGTACCTCCCTTTCTGCCCCTCTGCCCCGCTCAGGTGAGACCCCACCTGCAGAGCTGCCCCAGCCCTGGGGCCCAGCACAGGGAGGACCACAGAGAGAGTCCAAAGGAGGCACCAGGATGATCAGAGGGATGGAGCAACTCTGCTGGGAGGAAAGGCTGGGAGAGGTGGGATTGTTCAGCCTGGAGAAGAGAAGCTTTGGGGTGACCTCATCGTGGCCTTCCAGTGCCTGAAGGAGTCGACAAGAAACGCAGAGAGAGACTTGGGACAAGGGCCTGGAGTGCCAGGACAAAGGGGAGTGGCTTTCTGCTGACAGAAGGTGGGGTTAGGTTGGACATTAGGAAAAAATTGTTCCCTATGAGAGTGGGGAGGCCCTGGCACAGGTTGCCCAGGGAAGCTGTGGCTGCCCCTGGATCCCTGGAAGCGTCTCAGAGGCTGGGCTTGGACAAGGCTTGGAGCAACCTGGGAGAGCAGGAGGTGTCCCTCCCCTTGGCAGGGTGGGGAACAAGACGGACTTTAGAGACTATTCCCACTCAAACCATTCCATGATTCTCTTACAGGCCTGACAAGGACACTGCCCTTCAGTATGTTCAGGGAGCAGTCCCAGAGATCTAAACTGTTCTGCAGTGCCAGCATAACCACAGGCACGGAGCAAGTGAACCAGATATGCCAACATGGAATGCGGTGTGTTCTCCTCCTCTCCCCATTGATAACCCCTGAGCTGGAACAGTACAAACCCCACATTTCTGTATGAACCGAGCCACCGTCGCTTCGCCCTGGGAAAAACTGGTCTGTGTGATGAGAAAAATGGCAAATTTATTTGCTTAAGGTTTGAAAGATATTTATGAGCTTTGGTAAGGAGGAAATTTCATCTCTGAACAAAGCCTTACGCACCAGGTTCTTTGTGAACCGCCTGAAGCCCTTTGCTGTAATTATTCATCTGATTTGCCCAGGGTGGATTGGGCACAGCCTATTCCTCCTGACAAACTGAGCCTGACTGCTCCAGCAGTGCTCTTTAAGTCTTTGCCTCCATGCTGGAAACGCTGCAGGAACCCAGGAAGGGGAGATCTGAACTCAGCTGGTGCCAGCAGCCTGTGCTGTTCAATGTGGGAGTTACGGTGGCAAAGCCAGAGCAGAGGGAAACATCTGATGGAACCAGACAGGTCACTGCTGAGTTACAGGGTCCCGTGCTGCTGACAGGGCCATTTTTTTCTAATGAGACTTAAGACTGGAGCTCTGACCTCCCATTGTGTGTTAGCACTTTCTGCAAGGGATGAGAAATTTGGTAGCTGGCCGGATTCCAGCTCACAGTAAGTTCTTATATTTTGCCTGCTGGGATTCCCTATGCAGTTTCAGGGACGCAGAGTGCCCGACTCTCATTATCCTGGAGAAGGGGACACTGAGGGGAGACCTCAAACCAGTCTGTAACTTCCTCCCGAGGGGCAGCTCCGATCTCTGTTCAGGGACAGCAGCCAGGGAACGGCTGGGGCTGGGCCAGGGCAGGCTCAGGCTGGAGATCAGGGAAAGGTTCTTCCCCCAGAGGGTGCTGGGCACTGCCCAGGCTCCCCAGGGAATGGGCACGGCCCCGAGGCTGCCAGAGCTCCAGGAGCGTTTGGACAGCGCTGCCAGGGACAGGGTGGGATTGCTGGGGTGTCTGTGCAGGGCCGGGAGCTGGATCAATGATCCCTTGGGATATCGCAATCCAACTGCTAACAGAGATACAGCAACTGTTCAACCCGCTCAGAAAGGGCTGCACTGCAGCAGTAAAGCCCTCTCTGAGTGTATACATGTGTAAACAACGGATGATGAAGCAGGAAAACATATCCTCCTCTTCTCCCACAGTAGCTCTGCCTGGAAGCTGAGGGAAAGCCTGTTCTTTTGAGGCAAGGATTATATCAGTTCCAAACAAGAAATTATTTTCTCCCAACTGATTGAGTGGTTAGGAAGGTGCGTTTGTGCTGCCAGCTTTGGAAGGACTCTTGAGGAGGGAGGTTGTCTCCACAGTTTTGAGGTCAAATTATTAAATGATTCAGAAAGTATAACTTTAATTTCAGACTATGTCTATTTAATGTGAAGAGCCAGGCACTTGTGAGGAGATTCTAAAGGTCTGGAAGTTCTGAGTGAACGACAGCCCAGGGATCAGTAAGAACAGGCACTTCAGGAAAAGAGAGGCTGAGGGAATTTGTTCCTTAGGGTTGGATATGTGTTTTGACTGGGCTAAAATTTATTTTCTTCACAGAAAAAAAAAGGCTTAATGCGGGTTAGACACTATTTCTGTGCCCTGTGCTTTCCAAACAACAAACTGAGCTGTCTTGGAGGATTTCTAATATGAAGCAAATGGATGGACAAAATAAAGGGAAGCCCAGCACACAAGCTCAGCAGCCAAACAGATGTCCAGACTCTTGCTGATCATAGGGATTTGTTCATCACCTGGGGCTTAGAACTGTTTCAAGGCAAACACAGTGCTGCGGGCATTGGGAATTTCAAAATCAGGTATCCAGCCCAATGCCATGACTTTTTTCTCTTCTATTACTGGAATGCTGGGACAAATTTTGTAGAAATCTTGGGCATTGGAAGTTGTCTTTTGGTTAGCTGGTTTGCTTCCTCATATTCTTTTTAAAAAGTCTACTCCTAATTGCTGCGAGAGCTGCATTGTTTTCCAAACATCCCTTGGGGATTCCCCTAAAAATTAACATGGGTTTCCACAGTGCCGACGGTAGCGTTGGGTGCTGGATTCCCTCAGCCCAGCTCTGTCTCTCTGGATCTGCTGGAGTCTCTGGTCATCATGAACTGGGATTTTCCAGCACCCATTTTGCCCATCAGACATGGCCTGGCTGCTGCCAGCTGAGCCTGAAGAGCACCAGAGCTTCATGTTGCCGGCTCTTCCCACACATCCTGTGGTGCCAAAATTATAGAATCATCCTGATCAGCAGAGTGACATGGGATAACCCATTTTCTTAGATTAAATGTTTGATATTCCCATGAGTTCCTCTCCACCTTTTGGTAGAACTTCATTGGGTGACTGCATTTCCATACATAGGATCTCCTTGGCATGGATTCCTTCCATTTCAGGGGTTTTATTTCCCTTGTGTGTGCACCTAATTTTAAAGATCTTTCTCCTTGGGATGACAGAATACTTTCTTTATCATAATTAAGAAATGCTTTTGAATGATTATTCTGGAAAACAGCATTTACCTCTCAGTGGAAATGATTATGCTACAGTGCTTCCATTGAAAACCAGGGATATTTCGTATTCTGGGGACAAGAGGAGACCTGGGGTTTAGACACAAGAGCACAGTGAATTTGGCAGGGACATTCAGTGTAATGCTGCTCAGACTGCTTATGAGAGCAGCAAGTCTGGAATGTGTGCTGTGCAAGCAAGGAATCAGAGAGATTTCAGCCCAAATTAATTAGCATTATGTAAGCGGAGAGAAAAGCAGAAATTTAAAGGGGAGGGAGACATCTGTTGTGTCTCTGGGTTTCCAAGCCTGCCTGCAAATACAGGTCTCCTGGAAAGACAGGAGGATCTCTGTGCTCTGGAAACAGGGAGTAAGTGATGAGGAGCCGCTGGCTGAAATCCAGAGGTGTGGTCAGTGCTAATCCTGGCTCTGTCTTGTGAGGGACAGTTTGCTCTTGCAACTCTCTGGGATTATTTATTATTATGTTATGATGGGGATTATGTGGCACCAAACTGACACCTCCCTGTCCTCTCCCAACAAATCCAAGCAGAGTGGCGGTGTCTATCAGGCTGATGGATAAAATTCCCAAACACTCTTATCTGCAGAACAAGGAAGTTTTCTGTGATATCAAGAAATCCTTGCTGAGGAATGTGTTGTGTTTGCTCTGAGGTGCTGCTGGCAAAGGTGCAGTGGCTCCAGAATACTCCTGAATATCTCCCAGGCAAAGAAGTGGTTGCAGTGGAGAGGTGGGAGGTAATGTTCCAGCAATTTGGAAATCACTGTTGAGAGTTATGATGTTTAGCTAAGGAAACACTTCTCTGAAATAAGACGTTAAGGCAGACTGGCTCCTTCTCCCCCCACTGCTTTCCTCTGGTGGAATCTATCAAAGTGTGTTGTGAGGAATAAAAGGAGTGAGGTCAGGTCAGGCTGCATGGCCAGGGAGGTCAGACAGGGTTAAGCAGGTCAGGTCGCATTTCTGTGTCTTCTGTGGTTCTCCAGGAATTTGGGGTCACTGCTTAGAAACTGCTGTTTGATCAGCTGTTGGTAATTTGAGCCTTACACAAGAGCAAGTGAAGTCGAGGATGATTCTTGGAGGTGAATGATAAGTAAGAAGAGGAATGAATGGAACAACAATACATTAAAAAATTAAATCCACCAATCCTTGGTTTTATTCCCATTTCAAACAAGCTGTCATGCTTAGTTGACCTAGAAACAAGGACTGTGTGTATTTCACTGTGCTTGAGAAATAAATGCAGCAGAGGCCTTGTGTCTGGGAAGGGAGGACAGGCAGCTGAGATGTGCACAAGGTGTTGTTCTCCTGCGAAAATTAACTTGTCACTTCAAAAGTGACTGGGCACCCAGCATGGACAAAAGCTACTTTGAATATCTGCTGAGAGATGGAGCCATGTTGAAGGGCTAAGAACCTTCTTTATCCAGTAATTGCCAAGTATTTAATAACTTTTTTAAAAAAGTACATTATCGTGAGATGGTTTTCATCGCCATTCATCAGGCTGGCAAATGGAGACATCGGGAGGTTAAATAACTTGCCAAAGGTCAGCACAGACCAATGGCAGTGCTGGCAGCAGTACCTGGTGCTGAACCTTCCCTGCTGAAATGACTGGCTCTGAAAGAAAGGAAACTCAAGGGGCGTAAATTAACTGCTCTTGAATGATGGAAATGCCAGTAGAATCAGGTAAGAGGAGAAAAACCTGGCCTCAGCAGCTCAGAGAGGGGAACTTTAGGATGGATTTCCTATTCCGAAGGGACTGGAAGAAGACGGAGTAAAACTATGTTTGTGTAGGGGTTTTATTACTTTTTTTTGTTGTTTGAGTTCTGAATAAGAATTTGGCTCAGGTGTTCCCAAATCTCTCAGTCTTTGCAGGCCAGTCTCCTTATAAAGTTATGATTTTCAGGCCTAGAATAGCAACATAGATGGAAAAGCAAATTCCCTTGAGACTGTTGGTTTATCAGTGAGTTCTCCTCCACGAGAGATGCGTGTGGCTCTCTATCTCCTGCCATCCTTGTTTTGGATCTCCTGCTCTTGAGTTTTTCAGCACTGGAAATGGCTCTCCAGTAGACGTAATGCTGAGAAAGCCCCAGTCTAGTGGGGAGCAGAGGGAATCTCCTGTCCCTTCGCCTTCGGTAAGGAAAACCATGTTGTGGAAAGAATTTATTTACAGCCCAGCAATACAAAGTGAGTTTCAAGAAGACAAATTTTGTGTCTGTTTTACTGAAATTGTAAGGGCCGACATCCCTGGTTATGTCACTCCAGGATTTGTACTCCAGCTCAGAGTTCCTACTCACCGCTCTTCTCTACCCACTCCTGCTTGGCAGTTCCTCCTCCGAGCATTGGGTTTGGAGCCATGACAGATTTCTGAACAAAACAGCCATTTCCCTGCACTGTGGTTCCCACAGTGTTCTCTGATGCACCTGCACCCCCCAGACTCTGAACATTTCATATCCCTTCGTGCAGAAATGGCTGCTTTGGAGTTGGGCTGGAGGTGGAGCAGAAGGAGAAAGCCCAGCAAAATGTCATGTTTATTGAAGCATTCAATGAACTTAGAGTGCAAGTTAATTGTATATACCATAACACTGAATTACTACAATAATTTTATAGGGGGTGCATGTTTTAAAATCCTTTAAGCCTCAGCACATTTAATTCAGGGCAGATTCTCCGGTTTCTGGGTGCTGAAAATGCTCCTGTTACAGAGAACAAAAAGAATCACAAAGTTGATAGTACGAGAAATTTTTGGTTTTTCTGCTTCGCAAACAAGGGAGCAACCTCGTGTGGCTATTTGGTGATAGAAGAGTTGGAAAAGCAGGGTTAGAGAGGTAAGACTTGGAAGAAGGGCAATTCACTGTCTAATCCTAAGGCACAGATCTCCCCTGGGCACTTCACTGTGCCAAGGCAGCTTCTCCTGTAGTTTGGGGTCTGTGCTCAGCCTGTGCTCTGCCTCCAGAAAACATCAGTGTGAATTCTTTTCTCTCATCTATTTGGGAAAGAGCAACACACGTCAAAAGTTGGTGACAAATTCTGGTGTTTTCCACATGTCAATAAACCAACCACTTCAGTGTTTTCCTTTGGGTTATGAAAAACCTGAAATGTGGATACTCCAGTCCCACTGTCTTATTTTCAGTGGCTCATTAATGATGCGTATGTTGGGTTTTCCTCCATAACATGAACAAGAATAGTTCATTTAAAAACAACACAGACAAACGCACTCTTTTTATAGCAGGAGGGAGAAGGATAAGTGTCAGTCAAGACTAGTTCCAAATATGTCTCCAACGAGGCCTCCTACAGAATCAGTGATACTGGCTGGGTGCCATCGAGATTACTCAGGGCTGTAACTCTTTAAAGAGTGTTTGTTATGGATTTCCACAGGAGAGAGATTTACCAGGGAAGAACAAACAGCTCCTGCTACTGTGTTTGCTCGTGCTCTAGAGAAGCGCTCTGAGGTGTTTACAGTGTTGCCTCAGATTGTTTAGAGTAGTTTCACTTTCTGGGTATTGTTTCATCCTGCTCGGGTTGTGGGGATGCAAAGCAGCTGAAGCAACTCACCTGTTCCCCCCGGGATTCCCGTGTTTTCCAAGGGGGGCTCTTCCTCACCCTGGGCCAGAGGGTCCAGCAGGGGTGTGCAGAAAGCTCCTAACTCGCTCCAAAAAGGCGTGGCTGTGGAGATGAGCCAGGCTTGGAAGTGCTTTAGCTTGGATAAACTCTGCAAACATCCAAGTCTTTGAATGTAAACCAATATTAAGCTTCAGAGTTTGTCCAACAATTTCGTTCTCTGGTTCAGACAAAGCCTGGGAAATGTATCTTCAGGACACAACTGCCCTCAAATCCCCATCGTTGGGAAATGGCCTCAAGTTGCACCAGGGGTTGTTCGATCGGATATCAGGAAAAATTTCTCCACTGGAAGAGTGGTTAAACATTGGAACAGACTCTCCAGGGCAGGGGTGGAGTCACCATCTCTGGAAGTGTTCAAAAAGCAAGCGGAGACTCGTGGGCACTTCATGATGTGATTTAGTGAGCACGGGGGTCAAAGGTTGGATGTGATGATCTTGGAGGTCTTTTCCAACCTTAACAATTCTCTGATCCTGAGAACTTCTCTACCTGTTCTTTGGAGTAGGAGTGTTGGGGTTGTGTTGTACCTTCCAAGGGTGGAATGAATCTCCTGTTCTTGTGCTTAAATGATGCAAAAAACTCAGTGTAAACGCAGGGATGAATTTCACTTGATGGCAATTCTTGATTTTATTATAACCCCAAAACACTTACCTTATGCAGGGATTTCTTCTGTGGCTTGTCCTTGCTTTTTGGCTTCTCTTGAAAAAGTCGTGTAGATTATTCCTTAAGGTTTACATAACTCTGAGTTCCTTGAGCAATTATTCAACATAAACCACAAAGGAACAAAAGTTACTGCCCATGGACAAAACCGAGGATTTTAATAATTTATAATGTTTTTTAAAATGTACATCTACTTATTTTTGGGGGCGTCCCCACATGACATTTGCCATTTTTACAGATGCTAGGATGACTTTTTTCTCACATAAAGAGCAGTGTAGCCTTTTTTTGGTGCTGAGAGGACAGAGAGGGGGAGAGCAGTGGTGGCAGTGGAGGGTGGGAATTGCAGGGACTGAATGCCGATGGTGTTGCCTGTGGGAACTGTGGCAGAAGAAAGCACAGGGGAAGAGCATGGGCTAGAGGACACTGGCTGGGTTCAGGCTGGGATCAGGGGGACTCCTGAGGGATTCAGGAGTTCATCAGGAAATACAGGGGCTGTGTAGTATTAGAGACGGGAGAAACTTCTGGGGAACAAAGAGGCATCACATGGAACAAGATGAAAACCATGTGACTGCACAGGAGAGGCTTCAGCCTGGTCAGGTGCTCAGGATTCGTTTCTATTTTCCCTCTTGTTAAATGTTGAGGCCAATAGCCACGAAGGCAGAGACCTCCTGCTCTTGGGTGTATCTCTGCTTTTACAGCCCTGTCAAGCAGCAGTAATGTAGAGAAGCTGCTGGGTGGGAGCTGTTCAGACAGTAATTAAAGCTGTACTGACAATTTCAAGGAAAATCTCAGCTATTCTGATCTCAAAAAGGAACTTAAAACAGGAGAGATGTCAGTTCAAACGTGTCACTCAAGCAGCTCTGCTGGGTCAGCTCCTGCCTGGCTTACAGACCTATTAAAATGTGCTGAAGACATGGCTGTGGCCAGGAGAATCCACTCGTTGCATGAGGTAGTCAAAGGCAGCCCTCAGATAAAACAGTGTGTGGCTGATCTTTCCATTCCACCACTGTCAATTCCACTGATTTCAGCAGGAGTGCTCTTGGCTCGAGCACCACACCTGTACCGGAGCACAGGTCCTCTGCGCTCTGCCTGCTCCGTGTGTGGCAAAGGGATCTGCTGGGAGGTGTCTGCAGTCCTTGTCTGAGTCACAAGGGGCTTCTCTAATCTCTCTCTGGGAATTTTGACGGAGTCTCTTACCTGCAGCCTGGTGTGTGAAAGGGACTCAAGGGTGAGGCTGGCGGAAGTGAAGCACTGCAGAAGGGGGAAGCTCCCACCTTTCCTACAGCGCATCTTCCTGGGAAAGCTCAGCCTTCTGAGGAGCAAACACACCTGTCCCACTCCTGTGCATGGCCAAAGGCAGGGCCACAGGGAGTGGCACCACTCACTGGAGTGTTTGGGGTGTCTGGGATGATGAACTTCAGAGCCCAGGGCAGTTTGAGGACGGCCTACATTGAAAAAGTGCCTCCATAGACAATGGGAAGGATCAGAGTTCATCCCTGAACCAGGCAGGACAGAAGATACTTTGCCATAGTCATTCTTCTGCCAGCTGCGTGTGGTACAGCCAGTACCTTGCTGTGCTTCAAGGGCAGAGCACACATTTGCCTCTGGAGGAGGATGTGCATGTGCCAATCCCACAGGAACAGCTGCTTAATTAATAAAGCCATGAGGAAAATTCTGTTTGGCTTTTTTCTCGCTTTTGTGACTTCAGGGTTGATGAGGCTGAGGAACAGAGGACTACACAGAAACTGCAGCAATGTCTTGGGACCTTCCAGCAGCAGAGAACGTGCTTTTTAATGGCTCTTTGGTGGGAAATAATGGTTGTGCGTCTGTACAGAGTCCACGAGCACTGCGCCATTCCATACAGGTTTAACAGAATCACAGAATATGCTGAGCTTGAAGGGACCCAAAGGATCATTGAGTCCAACCCCTGGCCCTGCACAGACACCCCAACAATCCCACCCTTTGCCTGGCAGCGGTGTCCAAACGCTCCTGGAGCTCTGGCAGCCTCGGGGCCGTGCCCATTCCCTGGGGAGCCTGGGCAGTGGCACTTGAGCAGCTCCTGCCACGTTAAAACCCCAGCGCTGAGTGGCACTTGGGCCATGTCACTCTGCAGCAGGAAAGCGTTACAAAGTAGGTCGTGGAAATAATCCTGCTGGTTCCAGTATACAATGGGGTCGAAAGTTCAGAGGGAGCTGGGGAATGCAGAGAGTTTCTTCTGCCGGAGTGCTGGACACGAGGTGCTCTCTGAGGGGCTGTGGAAGGAGGATTTCTCTTAAGTGGGATGTAGCCGTCAGCTGGGCTTGATAAAAAATGCAAAATTTACAGAACCATTTCTTCCCTGGAACTTGGTGTCTTCCTTCCTCTCTGAAGAATGAAGTTCTCTGGAGCAGAGTGGGCAGAAAAAACTTGTTAGGTCTCTATATTCAGATGTGCAAGTCCTACGTACTGGAAATATATCCAAGTTTCTGGACAGCTCTGTGGTGGTTTGTTCATTCCCAGTTAGAGAATTTAGACACAGGATGAGGGAGAAAAGGAGAAAATTGGATGAGGGTCAAGTTTAAGATTAATTTTGGTTAGAAGCTGTGGATGTATATGTTTTTATCTCTTTTTTTTTTTTTTAGCTTACTGGTTAAATTGTCTTTGAATTTCAAATGGATGATTCCTGTGGTATTTCGGCTGCTCCTGCCCCAGGGCCAGGACACAGAATCCAAATCCATGCTGTGGATTGATTCAGAATGCAGACATCTTTCTGAGGTTTTAATACAGGGATTGGTTGAGTTGGAAGGACCTTTAAAGATCATCCATTTCCAAACCCCCTGCCATGGGGAGGGACAGCTTCCACTGTCCCAGGCCACTCCAAGCCCTATCCAACCTGGCCTTGGGCACTGCCAGGGATCCAGGGGCAGCCACAGCTGCTCTGGGCATCCTGTGCCAGGGCCTCCCCACCCTCACAGGGAAGGATTCCTTCCCAATATCCCATCTAGCCCTGCCCTTTGGCAGTGGGAAGCCATTCCCTGTGTGCTGTCCCTCCAAGCCCTTGCAAATGGTCTCTCTCCATGTTTCTTGTCAGCCCCTTCAGGCACTGCAAGGCCGCAATCAGGTCATGCCGAAGCTTCTCTTTTCCAGGCTGAACAATTCCAATTCTCTCAGCCTTTCCTTGTAGGAGAGATGCTCCATCTGGACTCACTCCAACAGCTCCATGTCCTCTCTCCTCCTGGCCAAAGCAGAAACTCTTTGAAAACTCCCTGGGAACACCAGGACTCCCCTCTGACCTCTGTGCCTGTGGCACACGCATAACACAACCCCAGTAACTGGGAAAACTCGAGCTGTGGAAGGGCTCTGCGTGGGATAAGATCCTACTGCTGTATCCTCCTGGCTCCTGGCAGTGGTGGTTTGTGCGTGTCCCCACAGGAGGGATGCACATAAACCATTGTGTTTAATAACTGTCAGTGGATCACTCCTCCATGAAACAGTTTAAGTCCTTTCAGATCCTAGTGCCTCCCAAACACCCTGCGTCAGTGAATCCCATAGTTTCGATTTTGAAGAAAAACCCTCGTTTTGTCTGGTTTTAAACAAATTTGTCAGACTTCTTCACCATGGCTCCTTAATCATTGTAATGTGAGAAACAGCAAATAATAATATTTCATCCATTTTATCCATGACACTTGGGATTTACATCTCTGTCTTCATTTCCTCTTCTCTGAGCTGAAGATAATGAGTTAGTCCAGATTTTGTCACTGCTACAGAGTCCTTGCCCAGCTTTGCTCTTCCATTTGCGTGCACGTGAAATGAGGACAACACTCCCCACAGCGTAATTGGTGCTTGTAAGGAATTTAAGGACTATTACACAGAAAAAATGTTATTTTAGCATTCCAAAGGCTACATATAAATTAATTCACAGGGATCAATACAGGTGACTTGAGCAGAGTTTGGTCATTCTCATTCACAAATGGATTTTCTTACAAAACACAGGTATCAGTTAGAGGCATCAGCTTTTGCAAATTGAGTCATGTGCATCATTCCCAGGATGCGAACCCAAAATTCTCTTGGCTCTGAAATATGAATATTCCCGTGTACGAAAGGTGTAGAGTGAGCCCATTCAGAACTAATCAGTACTAACTGAAAGAAGAGTCTCCCACATCTACTTATTCATCGCCTGCCTCATGAATCACTGTTCCTGCAAGGCATCCATCATTCCTGGACCAAATGGAAGGGGAAGTGTGTAGTATTTCTTAAGTCATTTTAGCATAATTAAATTTTGATTTG
Source organism: Rhagologus leucostigma (assembly GCA_013397725.1). Classification (NCBI taxonomy): domain Eukaryota; kingdom Metazoa; phylum Chordata; class Aves; order Passeriformes; genus Rhagologus; species Rhagologus leucostigma. The sequence continues at coordinate 64,612 of VZTD01002401.1, read as the reverse complement.
TCTCTTTCAAAACCCTTTTTTCCTCGCTAAATCTTTGAAAGAGAGATTACTACAAGAGTTTAAATGGCAACTTGCAAAGTCCTACCGGGTTCTCCTCTGAAGGGTTTGTCTGTAGCTCGTTCTTTTAATCTTGAAAGCTTCTTTTTCCCTTTCAGATTGTCTGTGCAGATCACTTTGTTTCACTTAATGTAAATACTCCAGCAAATTTCAGAACCAAATAGTGATGGACGTGATTAGAATCAGAGCTTTGTTAAGCAGCATGAGAAGATCCTTTATTTCAGCAAGGGAGATCTATCACCTCTCTTGCAAATTATCTCATGCTGACAGAGTGAAATGTTCTGTAACCTGATGAAAACAGAACATGATCTAACTGTATTGATACAGGAGGGGAGAAATGCACACCGTGTTCAAAACAAGTATGTCAGGAAGAGTTCCTTCTTCCCCTGTTTTCATTTTCTGAGGCAGAGAGTGAGGTAATTGTTTCTCTGATAGGAAACTGCAGGCAGTGCCTAGTGGATAGGTGAGTTTTACTCCTTTGCTCATTAATTGACAGTTCAGGGTCTGTGTAACAGGGATGAGGAAGAGCCATCTCACACGGAAAGCATCACAGAATGCCATCTTGTGAAATTGGACACTGAACATGTTGTAAAAGCCTTTTTTCAGGGGAACCGATGGAATGTTTACAGGCAATTATTAAGACTATGTCCCTTCCTTCGAATGCTTTTGGTGTCAGGGCCAAATTTCATTTGCTGTTACATCAAATCTCAGGTTAAGTCATTATCTGCTTCATCCAAGCCACAGAGAGTCTGAATTAATACAGAGGTTGTTGGGAGGAATGTTGGCTTAAAGTGCATATATACCAACAGAGAAAGAAACACCCACTGGTGAAACGCAACGCCTTTGAGCACTGATACGGAGCAAAATTATTCGGGTCTGTGGTCGTGTTCACCTCTTTGCTGGGTACATGGGTTTGCTTAGTGGATCCCAGGAAAAGATGCAATTCACAGACTCAAGTGGCCATATAAAAATCTGTTGAGATTTCTTGAGGTCAGGCAGGGGGTTGGTGTTCAGAGCTGGCTGCTCACACACGGGGTTTTACGAATACGTGAATAATATCATTTACCACTGGTGCAGGTTAAAGGAATCACCATCTTCAAACCAATGGAAAAGGAGGAGCAGGACTGCTCCAAGAGCTGTCCAGGCTGTCTTTGCCACTCTCCTCACAGACTGTTTGATAGTGCACTTGAGGCTGAAGCCTCTTGCATGGACACATGGTACTCAATTTTCAAAGCAGTTTACACACCAGAGCAAATTCTTTCTGAGTCCTGTGGTCGCTGACACTGCCAAAGCTGCCCCTTTTACTGCTCCACCACCACACTCCTCACCCCAAGCCACTGCTACAAAACACGTTTGTACTGAAAACCCCCGCTGCCAGCTGAAACACACCACAAAGCTTCACCACGCTTACCAGGGAAGGAGAAGTAGCTATTTTTCAGATCATCAGGTGTATCAGTGAATGCACCTACTCCTTGTCAGTGTTAGTTAAACCTATACTTAAACTGGGCTTTGAAATGGCAGAAAATTGCATGTTGGGTTTATCATTAAGAGGGTGGCGGGGGAGAGAAGGACAAAGCACTGTCTGGAGCAGGAATAAAGAAAAAGGAAGGGTTTTATTTTTCAAACACTGGTTGTTGCCATAAAGGTGGAATGAAACGTTCCATGGCCCTTTTGATAGTCTTGACCAAATGTGTTAAATCTGAAATTTATCCCAAAATTTGAGTGAGGGAGAATGTGTTTACCCACATCTTAATTCTTGCTATAATTTCAGCATTTAAATTTTACATTGCATTCTCTTTTTGTTCTAAACCGACAGGAAATGTTGTACTGATATGACTGCACACTGTTCCTATCAGAATAAAATCTCTGCTGACTTTGTTGATTGCAATTTGTTCCTGAATGGTGCTGGCTTTCACCACATCAATAGTGAAGAGTTATCTCTGCACATTAGCTCAAGTTTCCCAAGACGTTTTGAAAATTAGCAAGAAAATAAATATATGGCCCTGTGTCACCACTGCCAGTCTTAGAAACGTGTGGGAACAAAAATATTCTAAAAAATAACTTAGAAAAAAGTATTTTTAAATTACTTTGCAAAATGGCAGGACGGTTACTGGGTTTTTTCACTTTTAAACTCCTCAGTTCTGTATTACCCAAATGATCATTTTCTGCACTTGTATAAATCAAAAATAGTTTTGCTCTAAAAGATGAGATTTGGCACTTAGGGCAAAATTCCCCTCTCCAATCTGCAATGCAGATGCCGTCGCCGCAAAGCAGATTCCCAGTGCCTTCCTGCATTCAGCTCATGCAGAAAACTTCCCTGACCTCCATGGGAGCTCCGTGGAACGGGCCACGGGGGAGAATATTCCCCTGATGCACTCCCATGGCCAGAACCAAGTGAGGACAAGCACTGAATCCGCGCTGGGAGGAGCCATTTGAAGCTGGTTCTTCTGCAGTCAGGAGGTTTTCTTGGAATAACTGCGCACGGCCTGCTGGAGGAGCCGGCATTCTGGCGAGGGTTTGCACAGCTCTGTGAGCGGTTTCCCTTCTCCGAATCGAGGTGACAGCTCTGCAAACCTACGAGTGCAAATTTGCCATCAAACCCAAATCCTGGCAGTCTGTGTTGTGTGCAGGAAGAATTAATTTCCCCACGGTGCTGCCTTAAAGTTCTTTGTGTCCTTCCATTCCTTCCATCCCGCCACTGTCCCTCCAACCCATCCTGTCTGTCACATGCCTGAGATTACATGGAAAAATCCTACAGGGAGGAGCCCCTCGCGATGAAGTGGATGTGAATCCTTTTGGTATTTGTGCTGGGGAAGGTCCCTTCTCCTGTGCAGGGAGAATGTGTTAAAGCCAGCCCCAGTTGCTGGTTCTGTGTGCCTCGAGGCAATGAAAGCAGGATTTTCTCTTTAAATCACTGCTAATTAGGATGAATAAATCTAATGAAATAGCAACAGAGAATATTAATTGAAATAACCCCCCAAATCTCACCTAGATGTAGTTTTGAATTTTGCTGTTGCTTTCTGGCTGTAAAGTCACACAAATAAATTTATATATGGGCCTCCATGCCTAGGAAAGAGTGAAAAACCAAAAAATCACAGACACCGGAGGGAATTTATTTTGGTAGAAATTTCCAGCAGAAATATTTATTCAGCCATGTTTGAATCAATTTCCTTCTTCATCCTAAATAACTGTATTTGTGAAAAAGAGGAGGGAGAAAGTCACCTAGTCCAGGTTTCTGTGCCAGATTTGGCGAATAATTGAAGATACAGGGGAAAATTTTGAAAAATAGTTTATGTTAAAATGAGACCCGAGCCATCCTGCTAAAAATGAGTGGGGCCCGGACACCTCAGTCATTTTAGAAAATGTTATTTTAGTAGTTATGAAATGTTATTTCTCCTGGTGCAAGGACTGAAGTCGGTCCAGGGGAGCTCATGAAACAAATCCCCAACACTCAAGCTCTTCTTGCACTGCAAGCAGAAGAAGGGGCTAAAGCCATGGAGGAAACTGGTGCTGCAAATGGTTCTGGTGCAGTTCCTTCCAGTTTTCCAAAACCAAAGTCTTTCCTCTGGAAAACATATTATAATGTAAACCCAGAGAGTTTGTGTTCTATGGGAAGAATAGGAAGACTTTCTTTGCATCTTATTACTGGCTTACCACTTAAATTTCTGTCTAACTACATAAAATTAATTTCTTTTACAGGACAGCAGATGTTAAATGTGGTATCACATACACCTTTGTCTGGAATTTTGTTCTTTATAGAGATGTTATTTTTAAATTTCTTGGATGAGACAAGAGCCCTTTCAGTTTGAGTGCCTCACTTGGTTCTGTGGTTTCTGTGTTAGGTTGTTCCTCTACAATTTTTTTCATAACCTTGGGCAAGTCACTTAATACCTGCATTTCATTCAAACCCGAACTGGGTGCCAAGAGCTGGAACCTGCCTGCTAACTCTGCCCTCTTCACAGACTTGAGGAGTTGCCTCAGTAAGAAGGAAATTGCAAGATTATTTAATATCATGTGTTCTGGCATTAATTCACTCCAAAAATTTCATGTAAGATACAATGGGATTAAATGATCAATATTGATTTAAGTACGTGGATGGTTTTAAAAGAGGAGGTGCTGTCTCAACATCAAAAAAGGTTCTGAGAGGTTCTGCCTTGCTTACCTGATTTATATATTTTAAATGCAGTATCAATCTTTTCTTTTCCGTGGAAATGAAGGGATGAAATTCTCCTTTTCAATTACAGAATAATACAAAAGGGACCACAATTATTTCAAAGCTTTCTTTTTCTGAGTTGTAATCAACGCCAGAGCTAGAACACATCTCAGACCGTGATGTGCAAACTTATCCCTTGCAGTGCCCCAAACCAGCTCAGAGGGGTCTTGTCTGATCCTCCGGGACAGACTCTGTCCTGTGGGAGAAATTCAGTGAAAATCCTGCTGATCAAGGTCTCTCCCAGAGCGTGATTTCCCATCCCCTGCCTGTTACTGCATTACACAAGAAATCTCCAATTTAGCCTCTAATCCTGGCAAGCATTTCTTGGCCCGTGTCGCTGTCCTTTCATGTTGGCCAAGTTTGGAGGGGGAGAAGGAGGAGGCCAAAGATGAGCCAGCTGGTTTTAAACCCTTCAGTGCATTCTGTATTCCCTGACATGGGGAATAAAGACAAGCTCTGGGCCTCTTGTTTGCTTTCTGGAGAACGGCTGGGTCATGCTTGGGGAACAGAGCTCACGTTCTCTTGCGCTTGTGTCTCGTGAGCGGTGTAGTGCCTGAGGACCAGGAGGGATAAACTCGTGCTCCAAAGGAAGCTGGCAATAAAGTTTGCTCTATAAAAAGAAACCTGCAGTTAGGATCCAGTTTCCTATTCTGAGTCAAGGCAGGGTGTCGAGTCAGAAATTCCGACCCAGCGGGTCAGGAAGGATTCCAGGACATCTTGAATCACAACTCCGATGTGTTCCCTTCCTTTCACCCCTTGGCCCAAGTCCCGCTGGGATTACTACTCAGAACTATTTTATTCAATTCGCTCTGTGCCTGGTGCTTGGTGTGAATACACGCTGTGTTTTCCAAAGGCTGCAGCTTCTCTTCATGTCTTAACTGGCTACTCTTGTTTCTCCTCTCCTTATTCTGCACATGAACAGTTCCCCTCCTCCATTAGAAGACTTTTTTGTACCTAAACCGCAGGAGACACTGAACTCTACCCTAAACAATAAGTGGCCTTGCTGTTCCCAGTGTCCTTGCTCCTGGTATTTCACACGTGAATTATTTGGGTGGTGATTCTATTCTATACTTATTTCTTAACGAGAATTGTTTTGCTAAGGACATGGCTGATTTTGTGGACACATTTGTATTAGGGACTCTTCTCACCTATCTTTCTGTCTGTGTGCTTGGCAACCTAGGTGGAGAATAGGAAATATTTCTCATAGTTGTCATTCTCAAGTGGTGCTGGCTTCCAACTATAAGGTCACAAAAATAGTATAAGAACCCATAAATTATATATACCATGTATAACACATGGTTCTGTGATACTTTATGATGAGAAGAAGCGAAAATTTCAAATCTGTCCGGAAAGAAGGCAAAAGGTAAAATAAGGAAATCGCTTGTAATGTACAATCACTTAAATTTGGTGAAATGGAGCCAGTGGGACACACTTAGCTGGATGGTTTTACTGATCATTTATTGAATCCCATCCTCCTGGTTTTCTTCCCCCCAACGGGACACTAAATGAGCTGACAATGGGATTTCTTTCTCTCCATCATTCTGCAAGCAGCACATGCTGAGGATGAAATGTCCAAAGGTAAAGAGAATGCAGGAATTAGCAAAAGCAACGGACATCTGAAAAGAGAAGAAAATCTAAAAGGTGGAATAACAACCTTAGAAGGGAAAATTCCTTGCAGGTGAGTGGAATTCATGGGATGAGCCCATTCCCCATGGTTTCAGTGGTTCTGTGGATCAAAGAGATGTGTTTGCACGGGGCCTGACCCATCATTAGGTAAAGCAGTCGGTGGCAAAAGAAGGCAAAAGAAGTCTGTGATTTACTCATTAGGCTTTAATAATTCTTCTCTTTCGCCCAGTGTCTCTCTCACTGTGCTGCACACTGGGCTATCATCAAAGCAAGGGTGGGGAACGCTCCACCTGGAACAGACACCCTGTAATTTAGTACTGAGGTCATTTCCATGGGAGATGTGGGCCTGAACCTCCTTGGGCAGATGTCTCCCTCTTCCCTTTACTGGAGTAACATGGGACGTTGCCCCAGCGTCTGCAGAGGATGTTTTCTGAAAGGATCACCTCAGGTACCCAGACTTGAGGGCAATGTCCTTGGATGGGGCTCCAGTTCTGTGGGAGATGAGCAAAGGTGGCTGCAGAGGTCAGCACTTTGTACCTGAGACCGAGAGGTTTAAACCTTGCTGGAGGGAGACACTTCCAACACCCCGCTCCCTTCAGGGTTTCCACGGACACTTTGTGTCCATCTGCTGAGGAACCAAACTTTCTCCCTGAACGTGTGTGCCAACGCCATCCTGGGAGAGCCGTGCCTTCGCTTGGGCGGGGTGACGCACCAGCCTGACCCCGCTGCAACTCTCCCTCAGCTCTTTCCCTGACAGATCAGCACCTCTGGGAGCTCTCAGCTTCAGACCAAACCAACCGTCAGGTTCATGCCATCACCTCAAACTCTTGATCCTTCACTACATTTTATCAGGCAGGTATGAAACGATCAGGAATCCAAGATGCATTATTCCAGGTTAATTTGGCATGTGTGTAAAGGACAGAGTGTTTGGACAATGGAGAATCTGGCTTTTGTTTTTTCTTTGCCTGAAGAAATCTGGATCAAAAATCCAATGCCATGCTGCAAAGACTCTCTCGATTCCCTTCCCCTCCAAGACAGTGGCTGTTATTTTCCTTATTCCTCATTTGCTGGGCAGTTGCCTACAAGGCTTCAAACTGAGAGTGAGCAGGGAATGCCAGGCTTCCCTTGCCTGCTTTTGGTCCAGCACATGCAGGTTATTTTAGACGATGATTCCTTTGAAGGAGAAACAATGAACTGTGTGAATCAAACATTTTCACAGCGGTTGAAAACTGGAGCTTGGCAAAAAAGGGGAGCAGAGAAACATTAAAGACAATGTAGCAATAACAGGCAGGGAGCAAAGAGAGATGGGGTAGAAGATAACAGGGTATGGGTAGAGCACGCAAGCTAAGCAGGAAAAATTAGATGAGGAAAGGAATGTGGAAAAATGGAGAGGTAAAGATTGAGAAATCTGTCTTGCCAGGTAAGCAAGCTGAGCTGTCTCACTTTGGGAAAAGGGAAGGTTAGAACTGTTGACTGACCTCTGATGAAATCTAGCAGGTATTTTCACAACCTCTTAATAAGAGTAGTAAAGTAGCTGTATTGCATAATGGTCTGAGAAATGGATGCTTGGAACACGTTCCAGCACTCCGGCTGTGCTGTCGCTGCCAGGACACCAGACTCCTCGTACAGGCTACACTGGTCCTGGGGGGCTGCTGCAGGTGCCTTCCACACGGCAGGCTGTGCCCAAGCTTCACACTTCTGGTGGTTTTACCTGGAATCTCTGCTGGACTGCTGTGTGTCCTTTAAGTGCATGTTTCTTTCACCCGAGGTCCTCTTATGGAAGTGAAAGAAAAGGTTTGGTATCCAGCACTCAGGCCATGATTGAGATTTCAGGGCTTGAGGCTTTGATCTAATTTGTTCGAGGAGCTGAAGGCCTGTGGCCAAGCACACGCAGCTGGTCTGTGGGTTGGTGGTGTGAATGCCCCCGTAGTGAAACCTGAAGAGGTGGGGGTTTTTCCCTATTCTTATTCTGGAAACTACCCTTAAATCTGTGTCCCACAGACATTTGCAATGGCCCCTCTGTGCATTCCAGGCTTTACAGCTGGCTGTGGGCTGGGGTGACCACACTGCCAAACCCCAAAGCCAATGGGTATTTCCCAAAGGCAGAGCCCGAAGGCTCCCAGGCTGAGGTTTGCTCCTGTGGTGGAGAAGCACACGGAGAGCTCAGGAGTTTGTTCAGGAGTGATTCCACCTTTCCCACCGAGTGCTGCATTCCTTTATTCCTCCTTTACATCACACTTGCCTTGTCATTGTTGCTTATTTGGGCACAAAGTCTCCTCCACCAGCAGTCCCATCAAAATCCTCCACAGCAGAGTGTTTTTCCCCCCTGATCCTGGAGGCACTGCTGTGAGAGCCTGCTGGTGACATTCCCACCACTCTGCCCTGAGCTGGATGAACCCCGGGCTCAGGGAGCAAACCCCAGACCCGGAGCTGCTCCGCTTTTTCCTCATGTGATCCCAAAACTGCTTCAAACCCCGGCAAATTTACACCGTGTGGTGTCATCTCACAGCCCCTGCCAGTGAATGTAAATGGCATAAAGAGCATGTGGAACAGATGGAATGAGACATGCACGTAAAGAATTAAAGTATTTGTGAGGGAATTTGGCAAGGATGTTGGAATGCTTCAAGCACTGTGTACGGGGGTGGAGGGAGGGAGACCGGGATGAGTTGTGGGGGCCTCTATGCTGGCGATCCATTTCCTTCAGAAACAATATGTGACCTATTTCTGTAATTGTGCTAAACATAGCAACAAATATTCCCTTCTTCCCACCTTCCTTCGGGAAGCTTGACAACTTCTTTAGTTGGAGAAAATGCTTCCTTGAGGAAGAGCTGTGAGCTGCTTGATTTTGCATTGAAATATTATATGAAATTAAAGATAGCAAAGGGAAAAATGAAGGCCTGGGTGGGAATGCGGTGGTTTGTTACAATCAGGGACAGTGCCCTCACCTGTGGGCAGTGCAGGGAACCAGTGGGGAAACAATTCACAGCTGTTAAATTCACTTACATGAAATGACTTGGAGTTTTCATTTTAAAATGGCTTTATGAGTTGGCTTAGCCCAATTATTTTAAAAGTGACATTTTAGGAGATTTCATATACACACACAAAGAGTGAGGGTTTTCTGAGTGGCTCATCAAATTGGAAAGAAACAGGATGAAATTTTATGTAAAAGAGACAAAGAAAAGCCACTGGGAAATGGAATAAAAAGTGTAGACTTCTGCAGACCCCTTCCTTTTACAGTTGCTCGAAGCAAACTTGGTAACTCATATTTTTGATCAACTCGCTGCATAACCTTTTTCTTGGAAGGTACCTCTCGAAGTTCATTATCATGGCTTGGATTGGCTTTGAGCAGGGAGCTCTCCATGTCACCGGTTAGGGTGACAGTTTTGTAATCTCCAGTCTGTCTTGAGAGAGAGGTGACAGAAGCCCTAAATCTGGGGATAAATGTCCTTGTTCACTGCTCAAACAAAACACTGAAATTCAGAGATGGGACAGGGAGCTTTCCTGCAGCCACAGGAAAAGCAGAAATATTAACTAAACAGATTTTTGAAAGAAAAGAGTGATGAGTTTTGGACAATGCAGACCAGCAGCTTAGGATAAGGTAACACCTGATGGTTTTCATTAAATCCATAACCCTTCTCATGGTGCTACTGGACTTTAAAGGAAGCCCCCAGCCAGTGAGTTTGCCCCAAAAGAAATCCCAAAACAACAATGTGAATAGAAGACACAAGTCAGGTTTCCCTTGATAATCACAGAGGGCTCAAATTACCTTCCTTTCCATCCCCAAAGGGGGCATAAATACTTCATTTATGAGATTGTTTACGCATGACTAATCTATTTCTACTTGCTAATTGTAATGACTAATGTGTGTTACAAGACAAATATTAGCTTGTAATAATACCTGAACAAGTAGATTTATAAGCGTTAAGCAAAAATACAAATAATTAGCAGAAGCTGACTGGCGTTATCTTCTAATTAAGTGTAAAGACACTTTCTATATGAAAGCAAAAGCCTGAAGATTTCTCAAGAAGCTGTAGGAATAACTAGGCCATGCTGCTGTTCTCTCGATAAAAGGGCAGGAGTCAGGTAATATTTAATTTTCATGGGAGCTGCCTTCAGTCACGCTTCCCCCACTGACGTCAGTGCAAGAAAAGCACTTTCGGCCTGTTCCTACCTGCTGAGGCCATATGTCCACTGGGAAGAATTTGGCAGACATCTCCGAGTAGAAGTAATTACAAGAGACAGGAGCAGTCCAGAGAGCACAGTTTGGGAGTTATTTCTGCACTGCCCAGCTCCCTGCCCACTGCTCGCAGAGAGGGAGCGCAGCTCAGCAAGCGCTGGGTGTGATTCACAGACACGCTTTTGACTTGGGCTGTGCTGCTTCGTTTAAATCAAACGTGAAAACTTTGCTTCGTTAGAAGTGGGTTCTCTTTAGGTGAGGTGGAACATCACCTCACTTATTCCAGCCTATGGAATGTATCTCCATTTTCTTGGAGATTCCATTGTAAGGGACACATGGACGAAGGCGATTTTCCGAACTGCTACCATGTAAATGTTGTGTGCAGGCCAAAGCACCACAGCTCATATTCTACTTGAAAACAGGACTTAAAGGGACACAGGTGACTGTGGTACCTCCTGAAGGAATCTCCCGTGGATTGTACCCTCATTGCCTGAGAGGCAGGCTTGAATTAGTGATTCCCAGACTGTCCTGGATGGAAAGATAGCTGGTTAATCCCAGAGCACATACAGGGAGCAGGCAGCACCCGTGACGAGAGAATTCGACCTCAAGAAACAGCTTGAGACAGAAGCAAGTGTGACACTGTGACACAGGGGCTGAAAATCGATGGAATTTGGCTCCAAAGGTATAAATTGGCTCCAAAGGTACAAATTGGATTTTGGCTCGTAAATGGTGTCATTACCTCAAAAATAATATTCTAGAGTAACTTGTTACAGTAATAATGGAATCCCTCATTTAACATCTGTGAGTGGCACCTGAAATATTTGACCTGTATCACAGACAGGCAGCCAGGAGTCTTGCCTGAAACCACAAAGTGAGCTGAGGGTTGTGCTGGAAGTGTTACCCAGCTCTCACGGTCCCAAATCCTTCCTTCCACTTTGACATCTTCCAAGTTTTCGGTATTCTGAGAAGTGATTGGAGAAGTGATTTCACCCTGGTGGATAGGATGGGGACACAAGGGGTGTGTCTGACCTTCAGCTGCAAATCATTCCAATGCCCGGGTGCAGACTGGGAATGGGCTCCTCCTGCAACCCAGGAGTCTGCACCCTGTCGAATCCTAACAAAGATTTCGTGTTTTTACAATGTAAACAACAACAACAAAACAGTGATTTACGTGCCTTCATCCAGTCCATCTTAATGGCTTAATATTGAAACCAAACCAGAGATTCAGTAGAATTGCTGCTCCTAAGTTTCTCCTTTTACTCAAACTCTACAGCTCTGATGTGAGTTTAGATTTTACACAAATACATTTCTTCCAAATACGAATTTGGAACACCAACTGTGTTTTGTCAAAATACTGTATTAGCTTGAAGGTGTAGAATAGAATTTAGGCACTGCAGAGTGCTGTGACTTGTAGCTTTGTCAATCATTTAAAAAAATATCTCTGTTAGCAAAACCAAGCACATTTCAGAATAAGTTTGTATCCATCAAGCCCCAAATCAGCAAGTGCTAACACCGCTTGTTTCTGGATATGAGGAGGAGGGATTGTTTAAATCAGCAGAGCTGGTCTTTGTCCATTTTAGGTCCATGTGCCAGAGAACTGAAGGTCGCCTCTGATTAGACTGGACCAGGATCCTCTGTGATTTCAGAAAACGCAGGGGCTTGTGAGGCCTGTTCCCTCCTGGATCAGGAGGTGAACCTTGGTTTGGACCAGGGAACACTTTCCTGCCAGCACCAGCTCAGTGTTACCCTTTCCATCTCCTTTGCAAATCCATTCAAATTTTTAATTTTTCTTCTGCATAAAATCTCAGTCAAAGGATTTTCAGCCAAAACGATCGGCTGAGTGGGTATGTGGGTATTAGTTCTGTTGTGTGACTTAAACCAGGCCAAGGGGCTGCAGGCTCCACACAGGAAAATAATAAATATCCACGTGTTATTCCTTTCTTTGTATGTCAAGGAAAGACAAACATTTCAGTTTCTTCCTGAAACGAGTGTCAGAAAAATCCGAAAAAGCAACGTTCACTGGGCTGCAGGAAAACAGAAGGCTGAACAGATATCTCTGAGCTGAAAGATAGGTTCCTTTTACACAAACATTTCAAGGCATGGATAATTTCTTGAGTAATCAAGAAAGCAGTTGATTAAATTAAAAGCAGTTGAAATATTTTATTGTATACGAGTATATTATCTTTTAATGTGAATAGTTTAAATTTTTGATAGTAGGAGTGGTAGCAAAATGGGATTTGCTCTGTAATTCCATTGTAAATTAGGGCTTGTGAAACCTTGAAATCTCAGAGAAATGCGTTGTTTCATTTAATAGGGCTTGGAAACAGGGATGTCAACACAGGGCATCTCTGGAAGTCTTATGGCTCTAATTCCTTTATTCCTTCTCATAATTTCAGCGAAAGCTTTCAGCACAACATTTATCTGCAGTTGATGGATCACTGAACGCTTACAGCTGAAGAAAATGAACATCAAAGATATCCAGTAAATTATTTTAATGGTTGGATCTTTACCAGAGCGAGCTTCGCCTTTTGCATATTTTGTTTCCCATAAAAATACAGTTCATACATGTTCTGGAGGCAGAATTTAGCCAGAGCTGACTATTTGCTTTGATTTACATTTCTTATAAGTGAGCTGTGAGTGAACTTGACAGCTCCGTGGCCAAAGGGAAGTCCTGATACCGAGGTTCCAGAACAAAAGGGCCTTAATGAGGTCAGAGTGGTAACAGAATGTAGAACAGAACATTTCTTATTCAATCTCATTATTACTGATGAGCCTCCACTGAGTTGTTCAGGCTCCAGTTCGGAATGAGGTGAAAGGAAGTAAAGACAGAAGGAAGAACAGACATAAATGTGAATAATATAGAAATTATTACAAGTATTGGGGTGTTTGTGCCTGAGTGAAATGCAGGGACATCACCCTTGCGTTTCGGTCGGTACGCCTGACACTGAGCAGCTGGTTTAGTCTGTGGATGAGTTATTTTCAGGGGTATGACCTGAACCTCAATCTCTCTTTAAAGAGTGAAGTCCATGGCAGTGACATCTACCCCAAACCCTTTGCTGTCCACCCCATCAACGCTCACTGACTGCACAGCTGCTCTCCCCTCTTCAGATCCCCAGTCCTGCTGAATGGTTTGTTCTCTTTTCATCTTACGACATAAGTTTGAACCCTCAGAAATCAAGATGTACAAAATTTGGGAGCACAACAATAAAATATGTCTTAATGATAAGAAAAATAAATCTAGAGGGAAGAGGAAAGGAAAAACTGGCAATTCCCATTTGATGGTGCCTATAAGGACCTGAATGTGAATGAAAGAATCTGCACAGTGGTTGCTAAAGGCCTGAAGCTCCAGAGCCGTTGCCTAGAAAGAGATTTTTATACCTTTCCAGACTGTGGTAACTGTTTCCACCTACGGATATTTGAAGGAGGAATTGTTGGAAGATAACAGAAGGCAAAGAGCTGCATTAGTCCAGGCTCTGATGTGGTCACTGATCACAGACAAGAGCCACAGTTTTATTCATCTTTTTTGTAACATTACTTAAACATAACTTTAAAAAACCTCGAAGATTTCTTTGGACTTACAAGAAAAACTTTACCTTATCTTTTTCCACCAGAGGAAAGGAAAACTATTTTTAGAATTCCAAAAAATATTTGAAGTGATGTATTTCGTTTGTCCATTCTTTTCCTGCACTTTGTCCACAAAAACCATACTGGCAGATTATTTTCTTGTTTGTTTTAATTTTAAGCTGCAAAGTAAACCCTGTAAGCTTGGCAGGAGAAGCCCTTAGATATTTCAGTGCAATACTTTGCAATTCTTGTTTTTACAGCCATAAACACCTTCTAATGCCAGAGGGGAAGAGGACTTTAATCCAGATAAAATAAGATTCTTAAACCCTGAAAACTGTACTCAGATTTATGGGCCAATTTTAATATTTGGGCTCCCATGCCAAAAGCTGCACATTCCACGTGTGCAGCACGGGGTGTTGCCTGCCTGACTGATTCCAGGGTCACGGCACACCAAGCTGCATCACCCGTCCACAGTTACCCCACAACCTCTTCCAACAAATAAACTTGGAGTCTTGTTCTCAGAATGTGTTTGCCAAATGTTATTTCCATATTTACTTTGCCTTTTAGCCTTAAATATTTCATTTTTTTTCCTCTTGTAGTATTTTTATCCTGTATCTTATTTAACACCTTTTAATAAGCTGAATTCTTACCAAGCGAGCACAACAACATCTGAAAGATGAAATCTCTCTCTTTGATGGTATGAAACCATGACCCAACAGGCCCATCCTCTGCCTGCAGGGCTACTGGGAGCTTCATGTTAGATTATTAAATCCTTCAGAAACTCAGGTATGTTTATTCCTAATGCAAGGTATCCTGCCAAATCACCATTCTTTCCTCTTTTGAGTGCAAAAATAATTTACAATTTAAAAGTATTTGCCATTTTGCTCTGCCTAAATCAGGCTCCCCTCTTATTCCTGAATAGTTTCAGTTGCCATTTGCTTCTTTCTGTTTTTCCAAGCAACTCATTTGCTTTGGTTGTGCAGAATATTTAAATGTGAAGTTGCAATGATGTCTCACAGAAACCAACAGGACAAGCTGGAGCACAAAACTGTTCCTCACTTCCACCTGAAAATAAACACCTTCCTCTGCCCTACTTGCAAGATTGTTCTGGCCAGTTCTGTGTCCCACTTGCACCGGAAGCTCCCAAAGCCTCTGTGAAACACAGACCATTCTCATTCTTTCTTTTAAAAAAACCAAGTGAAAACCTGTTCTCAGGTTTTGGCACATTTTGACTGTCAAATGGGTCAGCATATATGGGACTGCCTGAAGCTTGATTTTTAAATCTTATCTCTATTTCCAACAACTTCTGTTTTTCAGCATTACACTTGCTTGAAAGTAACAGTTTGCATTTACTACTTGCTTCATCCCTACCAGTTATACCTGAAATGTCATCTAAATATCACTGTGATGTAAGGAAGGAATCAATCTACTCTGCTCCTGAACTGTTTTTATCCTTTCATCCACAGGCACATTTCTAGAGATTTTCTCGGATTCATTGCTGGCAGTTTAAACTTCACACAGACAAATTTAGCCATCCTTTTTCCTGGCTGCCTCACACTTCCATCACCAGTGAGGCACCCAGCTACACGCGCTGCTCTTTAGAACGAGCTGGGCACCTTTGGTGCCTTCCTTTCTTTCAGTGTTGCCCCTCTGTCCATCCCACTGCTCGCTGCTCTCACTCAGCTCCTGCTGCTCCTCCATCCACAGCAGTCAGAGATGATCTTTTCTCTTTCCAGACAGCACGAGATTGTCTATCTCCCCTTCCCTGCCTCTGCTTCCTTTCCTGCCTCTCTTCTATCTTTTACAACCCAGAAACCAAGCAGCTACTGAGATAATTTGTCTGTTTTTTGATAAAAATACGGGAGCACATCTGCTCCTGAGTCAGCTTAGATGTCTCATTCTTGTCATTAGGACTCGAGTATTAATTGGAACTTTTTCTCTTCTCACTTTCCTAATGTGACCTTCGGTTAATGGAAGTCCTCCACAACTGTTTGCAGATTTCTTTCAACATGATCTTGGAGGTGGAAAACCTTCCCCAAATTGGCTTTCCAGGTCATTCATCTTTCCTCAAACTGCTCCGTAATAGGCACTGTTAGTACAGGATCCAGACAAACAAACAAAATCATTTTCAGGGAATTTTCCCGTGTGTGACTCCCGGGGGGAGGTGGAACCCTTGACAAGGTTGGCTGATTCAAAGACCGTGGTCTGATCCCTGCCAGAACTTAAACTGTGGGTCTATGGACACCTGCTCTACAAACAAACCTTTTACTGATGTTTTTAATTTCCTTCTAGAAGTACCCATCCCTTCAGAAAATCAGTATCTTCTTTTAAAACTCAGATAACTTTTTTATCTTTACTAGGAGTCGATAAACCTGCTAATGCAGCTACTCCTGTATCTTAATAAAATTAAAATTAAAATGTGAGTTTACAGACAGTGTGTATCTGTGTTTAAAAAAAGAATTATTTGGTATAGATTTGTTCTGTGAATTTTAGAATTATTTTAATGTTAAAATTAGATGTTGTTAATTAAACCAGTGAATTAGTTTGGCTGGTTTGGGTTTTTTTTTCCCCTCTTAAGTCTTCAATTTGTGGAAGTAAAGTTTTTTGGTTTAGGAACAAAATCACTTTGAGTTCTTGTTTATTAACACTTGAAAAAAAATGTAAGTGTTGGATGAATTCAGAAACACCTAAAAAATTTATGCAATCTCATAAGAAGTGGACAGTGAGACCACAGAGAACATACCTGGAGTGAGGGTGCTCAGCTGTGCTGTATCACAAGAACATACAAAAAGAAACTACATAAATTATGGTCAAAAGCTTCTAAAATTCTGTGACTTTTAATCCTTGCCAGTGAACTTGCTCACTTGAGTACAATTTATTTAAGAGCAACCCAAGAGCAGGGGGCAAACAGAATTATTTTATTTTTAGCTTTTTGCCACACAGAACAGTTGGAGATGACTTGCTTGTGCCGTATTCATAATCTGGGTGTCATATCATCCTCCCCTCCCTGTTCTTTCCATTGCTGGGGAGGAAAACGCAGAAAACAGTAAAAATGACACTTGATTAAATTAGACACGAGACAATCCTCAGTGAAACTGCAGCCTCTGGACTTTGCTCTGGTGAGTAACCACAACGTCCAACTCAAATACGTGGAAAAATATCCTTCACCTGGAGATGAGTTGTCTTTTTTGTGGCATGTCCAATGCTGCTGAGTTTGGACACGGATAAAGCTTGGCTGGACTCCAGTTCTGCTCCTGGTGTGAGAAGGGCCAAATTCTACACCCAGAGCTGGGAGAGCCCTGCCTGAGCCTGGTGCTCCAGCCAGTCGTATTCCTGCAGGAAACGCTCTTCCCATGGATTGGATGTACAGCAAGGGGGCCACACTTTGGGACAAAGCAAAGCCAAGCCCCTGTTTGTCATTCCAGCTTTGCAGGAGCCTCCTGTGACACCTTTGTGTCTTCCTCCATGTTTAGTTTGAAGCTTAAGCAGCACCTGCTGGTGAAAACAAAGACTATGGAAGTGCCGAGCCATCCTCCTGGAAGAACAGGTTTCATCATTACTCTGAGGTCTGGGGAAGTTGTTCTAGAATGAAATAAGCTGGGCTATCACTGTTTGGAGTAATTTTGTCAAGGTAGGGACTGGCTCATTCCCAGCTCTGTGTGCTGAAGGCTGAGTGCGACCCAGCTGATCTCCAGGAGCCTGGGAACTTTCAGTGGCTGAGCTTTGGCATTGCGAATGAATCCATTGACAGATTTAGTTAAGACTGTATCTTCCCACTATGGAAAAATGGTTATTTTGTTATAGTAGAAACCCAGTGTTACTGTTCATGTTCATCGATGGTTGAAAAGAGGTAAAAGAAAACAGGGAATAACACTGGAATGCCCTGAGCTGGGGAACACGTTCCACCACATACCATCTCAGGTAATTATGCACCAGGAAGTGTCACTTGTGTGGGATATCTGTAAGTGGAACAATTTCTGTTTGAAGGAACGCTGCTGTGAGAGACAGCAAGGGAACTTCCCCACTTTGGTACTGGGAAGGGAAGGATTAGACTGTAATGATTTCCCTTCTCTGTGATAACTGAATGTAGTATAAAGTCAAGTACCTGGCAAAGTGCTTAAAGAAATGTTATCTTTTGTTCAGTTTAAAACCAAAGTGGGCTTGGCAGCGCAGGGTCGTGGTCAAAATGTGTGACCGGTGCCTCTGGACAAATGCAAGAACCAACTACTCAACCTCAGAACACGGCCACAAGACAGGTAATTGAATTACATCACACGATTTTTAGTAAAACTGAAAGTGGGGAGATTTAGGTTAGATGGTCGGAGGAGATTGCTTATGGTGAGGGTGGGGAGGCCCTGGCACAGGGTGCCCAGAGAAGCTGTGGCTGCCCCTGGATCCCTGGCAGTGCCCAAGGCCAGGTTGACGGGGCTTGGAGCAGCCTGGGATAGTGGGAGGTGTCCCTGCCCATGGCAGGGGTGGCACTGGATGGGCTTTAAGGTCCCTCCCAACCCAGGCCATTCTATGATTCCACAATTTTGAATTTATAAAGTATTTAACATTCATAAGACTACTGGAAGGTGGCCAAAGCAGCACAGTATGAGTACGTTAACATTTCTTCTCATGAAAATGGACCTGAATCATCTGTTAGACCCCACATTTTCCTGACAAAATAAAGCATAATAAGCCATCACTACTTGAAAGATCCAGATAAGAGGAATGGTGCTGACTGGAAACACCATTTGGAGGCTAAGCAGCATATGGAAGGAACAGGAATTCTGCAGTGTCCAATCCTGCACAGTATTTATCTGGATAAGTATATAACACGAATCTCAATTCCAAAATATTTTCTATAATAAGAAAATAATCTTTTTTTCAGGGTGAGGGATGTTCTCTTATTCCAGAAATAGGATGGATGCTTCATCAAAGGGTTTGTTGTCCCTGGGCCTCCTGTAGTGATAGGATGGGTGCGTGGTGCTGCACTGGAGTTACTGAAGCTGTACTATTTTAATGCGGAAGGATGTGGTTTGGGGTTGGTTAATACACATTGCTTGACATATTTACAAGTGTCAGATTGTGTTCTCTGTTTATAAGACTTGTGCCAAAAGGAAGCGGAGTAACGTAGGCCAAAGTACTTCCCTGATTCCGGGTGCCAGGGTGTAACAAGCAGTTTCTAGGCTGTGACACTTGGAGTGAATAAATTGCACTTGTAACTGAACGGGAATAATTTGTATTTGAAAACACTTTTCCTCTCAGTAAAGGCCCGGTCTTTGCAAGACAGAATTCCTGGTCAGTGTGGCAGGGAAGGGTTTGGATGGATGATGGATTTGTCAGAGGAAACACACACACGGTAAGAACCCTGGGCTGGGTGGAAATTTTCCTTTGGCTTAAATTCTGTCTCTCACTCTGTGTACGTAATTCAGGTAAATGTGATGCCTGTTTGTGGGAGAGATTTGTTACCATGAGGTAAATCCAAACTAACTCCAGTCAGCCATGGCAAGAGATGCTAATCTTAATTTATTGCCAAGAAAAGTAAATTGCAAAAAAGACGCTTAAATGAGATCAAGATCACGATAAGGAAAGCTGCCATTGAGCACAGAGCGAGAACTTTTTCCACTGAATCACGTCACTGAAAACGTGCTGCATTTCTGTATTAAAGCTTAAGCTGAAATGCTCGGTACCTTCACCTGTTAAGCAGCATTATTTTCTTTCTACCGCCTGTGGATCTCTCCAGTCAGGGAGAAACTAAGGCAGGTGAGCCTTAATCTGCTCCCACTGGTTCAAATCAACGGGTCATTACAAACAGTGAAAACATTGTCGTTTATTATCTGTTTTAAACAAAGTGTTTAATATTTATTGTTTATTTTATGTATATCCCTTCTTCTTGCGTGGTGCTGATAACGCCAAGGGTTTCATCCCTGTGTGGGCCGTTCAGTAAAGAGCTGGACTCGATGATCCTTGTGGGCCCCTTGCAACTCAGAGTATTCTGTGGTTCTTCTCCAGACCATGACTATTTCGGGAATGAATTTCATTTGTTTATCTAACTCAGGTGTTTTCGAGCTCCTTTGTAAAAAACTAACGCCACTCAATGTCTTTGCAGGTGTTTCAGGTGAACGCGGGGCGGCTCCGGAGCTGTGCGGGGGTCGCGTTTCACAGGCCTTGCAGAACATGGGGCTAAACTGGGCTGTGAAGGGGAGCTCGGCGTGCCCTGATGCGGCCGTGGCCATGAACGAGTTTTGAGGCCTTTTTAAAACTACTTTGAGCTCTCTCAGGTGCTGGTGAAACCCTCCGGTGAACCGCGGAATGGCCGGGACCGGGGTCTGCCTCCGACCCCCGCCCCGAGCGACTTCCCTTCCGCGGGACGGGACACGCTCCCCGTGCCACAGAACATCCCGAGGTGGAAGGGACCCACAGGGATCACCCAGCCCAGCTCTTGGCCCTGACCAGGCACCGCAGCGATCCCACCCTGGGCATCCCTGGGAGCGGTGTCCAAGTGCATCTGGAGCTCTGGCAGCCTCGGGGTCGTGCCCATTCCCTGGGGAGCCTGGGCAGTGCCCCAAGAAAAAGAAAACCTTTCCCAAATGTCTGGGTAGCACGTCTGTTCTTTTTACTTTTCCTCGATGGTTAATAAGAAAACTCTGTGTGGTTGAGAGACAGTAAATGGTAACTTTCCTTATCCTGTTTTTATTCATTTGGACAAAATAGAAATGGAAAGCCCGTTCGGTAAACTTGTAACATCGCTATGTGGAACTCTGTTTCACCTTTTCCCGTAAGTCACCGGTTTTCTTACGTCCCGTGGTACTTCGTGACTGCCGAGCGGTCCCTGGGGAGCCCGTTGAGTGCCCGACCACCCTCTGGGAGGAGAACCTTGTGCCGGCACGCAGCCTGACGCTCCCCG
>VZTD01002401.1:0-43511 GCA_013397725.1 Rhagologus leucostigma | reverse complement strand
CCGGGCAGTGACGGGGGTCGCTCGCCTCGCCCCTCGCCCCCCGGCCGTCCCCCCAGACATGCCCCGCCGTGGCGGCCCGGCTCGCCGAGGATCATGACTGCGGCGGCGAACTGGGTGGCGAACGGGGCCAGCCTGGAGGACTGTCACTCCAACCTCTTCTCGCTGGTGAGTGAGTGAGCGAGTGAGCGAGCGGGCGGTGGGCGGGTGGGTGCCCGGGGGTGGCTCCGCGCCGGGTTTGCCGGTCGGGAGCCGCTGCCGGGGGTTTATAGGCAGGGCCCGGGGCTGCTCCTGCGCTGGCCCCTCCCCCGGCCCGGTCCCCGTGTTTATTTTGCTCCTTAGCGTGGTTTGTTGCGGGTCCGTCTATCGCGCTCGCAGCTGGAGAGCGGGGAGGGGACGGCTCCGTGTCCCCTGCACGACCATCTTCCCCGGTAAACAGGCTCCTCTCCCCGCCTCCCTTGGCACTCCGTGCCCTGTGCGCTTTGTGCCACCGAACCGGGGGGTTTTCTCTCCTCTCACAATGACAAACGCCATTTCAGCAGCAGCGAACGCTCATGTAGTGTGATCGTCTGTCGGACTTAGCTCTGGGCTCCTGTGACGGCGTGTCAGCTGCTGTTACAGCCTGCTCTCCTCTTTGCACACATCGTGCTCGGGGGCAAGAGGTTAAAAAAAAAAACCTTTTAATTTTTTCTTCTCTGAAGAGCAACAGCGGCTGACAGTAGTGTGCCGGATTGTTTGCATAGATGCCGTCTCGCTGGGAACTTCCGACGTGGATTGCGTGGTTTAATGTTGCAGAAATTATGGTATCAGTTTTGGCTAGCTATAGATTGGCAATTTAAATTTAAAATACGAAAACAATTTGTGTGTAATGGCAAAGTCCTTTGGAAATACCTTGCTTTATTTTATCTGGCACGCACAGGAACATTATCCCTTCTGGCTGGGCAACAGCTGAGTGAGCGAGAGGGCTGCTGGATCATCGGGAGCCTTCCAGTGCTACAGGGATAATGTCGGAGGGGAGGAGGGACTTGTTCAGTGCGTGGTGTGGTGGAGTTAAAGCCTTGTGATGCAACTTTGGGGGTAGCATGTGTGAAAGGGTTGTGGTGGGTGCCCCCTCCCCGCAGCAGAGCTCTGCCAGAATTGGAGGTGGGTGCATATGTTCTTCTTCTGCTAGAACGGAAGAGATTGTTTTTAGCTCCCCTTATGAAAATTAAGAGAGAGAAAAAAAGGAAATTACTTAGAAATGCAAATGATCAAACTCTTTGTTTTATGCTTTTTAACTTTATTGTAGTATATTTGTTATTTTATCTCGGGGTTGTTTGTTGTTTTTTTTTTTTTTTAAAGCTACATATATTTGGTGTTTATTTTGCTCGTACCTTTTAAGAATCTGGGACAAGAGCCGAAGTCTTCCGCTGCTGGAAAATTGGCCCAGAGCTTGTTCTGTGAGAATGATACATTTCTTACTTTGGCTTTTTGTTGAACTGTTATGTTATGTACGTTTGTATCGGTGCTCCTGTTTGAAGGCATTCGGTAATATTGACAGATATGTAGCAGTGCTCTGTGAATCGAGATGCAGGAAGGGTGATTTGGGGGATTGTTATGGTGATTTTGACTACGCTGCTCTTAGCCAAGGAGGAAAATAAATCTGGAAGCATGAAGGGAACAATCGTATCTGATTGTGGGAGGGAGGCAGTGGAGGGTTTGCTCCTCGCAGAGTTGTGAAGTCCCCGTTCATTAATGCAGACTGGAGTGTGTGTTTGGAGAGGCGGAACTTCTCCTGCAGTTGCAATCTGCGAATCTGTCACTGGTAAAAATAATTGTTGGCATGCAATTAGCATAAATTATAAAGTGAAGCTATTTTATAGTTATTGTGGTTTGGTTGCTTTTTTTTTCTCCCACCTGACTAGGCTAGGGAAATGTTCAATTTTAAATGGGTGTGTAATATCACTGAAATAAGTTTAACGAAATTCTTTTGCAAGTGGCTTTAATAATAATGACTTTAATGTGCAACCCTTTAATCTCTCATATAATTTTGTGGGAGGTATCTGTACCTTAATGTGGTGCTGTGTATGAAACTCTGTTTTTATTGTATTCTGGCTCTGAAAAAAAAAAGGAATGAAGTAGTAGTATTTTTTTAAATACAGCATATATGAAAACTTGTATTTCAGGAATATTAGGAAGATTTCTTTTATATTGTGTTAGTGTTTTTTGGGATTTAAGTATCAGTGAAAGATATTGAAAACAGAAACACTGACTGGAAATATGTGGCCAGCACCACACTTTAACCTCAGATTGTTGTATTCATTTCAAAATTTATGAAGTGTTAAAGCTACAGTAGTCTGGATAGGTAGTTAGAGAAACTTTTGCTAATCATTTACTTTTTCAGTGTAACAGAACAAAATCTAAACCAGTAGTTGTTGGGAATCCATTCATTCTTTAGGAGCAAGGTAGATTACAAATATTTTGAAAATTGATTCTGCTCTTAGAAGTTGGGGGTTTTTCAGTTGCAGGCTTTGTTTTGGGTGTGAATCACAAAGAAATGTTTGTGACTGGAGAATTGCAGTTCTGAAATAATTACAGTCTACCGTGATACTGTTTGTTCATGGTTAAATAATATTTCTTGCCACAGACATTTGTTTTGTGGAAGCAGGAATGCTGTCTCCCTGCCCTGGAGAAGCCAGAGCTCTGTGCCAGCTCTGTCTGGTTGCTGTGGTGGATTAGGGTTGGTTTAACAATTCATGATTTCTATTTTCCTGTCGACTGTAGACACGCTAGAGAGGTTAGGAGCTTTTGCTGCTTCTGAATCTTTTAACGGGAACTGTTTTCTAAAAGCTTTTAGTAACTGATTCTCTTTTACCAGTGATGTCCAGAAAGTGTGGAGGCCCTCAGTGCCCCGGGCTCAGAATGTGTCACCTGAGGGGAGGGCACGGTCTGAAGTGAAGGGTTTAAGTTACCTTTGACTGTGCAGGTGCTGGGGGTGGTGCTGGGCTGGCAGAGCTGGGTTCCGTGGAACGTCCCTCCGGATTGCAGCCCTTGGCAGCACCACTGTGTGTGCGGTGTTCTCCAGCAGAGCGGGAGTCCAGCACCGCTCTGGAAAATGGGTTAATGCTGGTGTGCTCTGCCAGGCAAAAACCCCCAGCCAGCCCGCACAAAGACATCCCGAGTCCTGCTCTAAGTGTGAAGCTTTTCCCAGTACGGTGATGTAAGGGCCAGTTTGCATCTTTGTCGTCAGAGTACTCCTCTAATAATAACTTGTTTAATCTGCTGGGTGTAATAGCCTTGCTCATTAAAAATACACTTTCTGTCTGAATTTGCTGTTCCTAGCATGGCAGTAGGAGAAATGATATTTATCCTCACTCTGTTTTTGCTGTAGTCAAAATGTCTGCTGCTGCTTCTGAAAAGAATGTCTGTTTTGATAAACAGTATTTAATAAGCCATTGTAATGGCCAGTTTATTTAAATACTAATTAAGAGCTGTCTAATAACTATTTAGAGACAAAATGTTCTGAGGTAATATGCTTTGTATTAGAACTTCAGCCCCAGCTGGCACGCAGTCTTCCTGTGAATAATCCTTAATCATAAAAGTAGTCTTACTGAAATTAATTTGACTTTTCCTGTGAGTAAGGGTTACTCATATGACAGCGAGGGCTTGCACGAAGATGTTTCCTCAGCTGTCTGGCTTTGCTGCCGTGGTGGATCCAAAGGCACAAGTCAGTCTCGGGAAACTGGGGTGAAGCTGCACAGCGTTGGATGTACTGGAGCTGGAAAGAGTACAGCCAAGGGTGTCAGGAATGACCTGAAATTTGGAGGAGCTTTCATGGGGTAGAAAGGTTTGGTACTGTAGGAATCTTCATCCTGGAAAAGACACGATTGTGTTCTTGGGAAGTGAGAGCAGGTTATAGAAGCTGCTGTGGAAGATGTCTCTCGTTCTTGTAGAAGTGCGTTCCTACAGAACCCGGCTGCCAGAAGGGTCCAGGCGGTGGGAATTGTGTTTGTTCCCCTTCAAAGGCAAAGTTACAAACAGTGAAGGCCGTCACTACTGTTGCTTTTTGCAGTTCACATCCAGGAACAGAAGTTGTCCCCTTACATCAGGGAGTTTTGTTGGTGTTTCTGGAATGAAATAAAAGGAATTAAAGCAACCTCAGGTGGCATTTGGATTATTCTCCTAAAGGTTCTTCATGGCATCAGAAAGTGAAGGTTGCAGAGGCTGCTGTGAGATCTCCTTGGTGTTGCATAATTGTCAGTAAAGGACTTCGTAGTAAATGTTGATTGCTCAATGCCTTCAGTAGCAGTGAATTAACCAGTAGTCCTCGCTTGTTGTGTTTTCATAAATGCAGTGCTCCGAGCAGTGGGCTGGGATTTTGGCACGCTGGATGTTACAGCACTTGCAGTGGATATCTTACTTGTTTGGAATTTTATGTAGGTGTGAATTTACATGCATAAATAATTAAGAAATGGAATTAATCTCTCAAGTTGTGCAGAAGTATTTGATTCTCTAGTTATCTTATCCTGAGTTTTATTAGGTAACGAGACAGAAGCAGAGAGATGACATTAGAAAGCTTGTTCACTTCTTGCTAATAAAAGATTATTTCAGGTTTTAAATCACTTCAGTGGTAGGTTTTTATTATGTCCTGTCAGAGTATTTGACAGTTTAACGGGACGTGCCAGGGAGAGGGTTTGAAGAGAACAGACCCAGATTTGCAAAGAGATTGGGACAGTGACATTCAGCCAGCATGCCCAGCTCCAGGAGGGGAATTGAGGGGTCTGTTGGATAACCAACCTTTTTGGAATATTCCCAAAGGAAATGGGGGGTGCGGGGGTGACGTTTGCAGCTCAAAGTGTGCCCAAGCTCATAACTAAGAAATATTTGAGTGAGGTTTCCTTGAAATCCCGAGTGTCTTGGGAATGTACGCATGTCCTGGGGCTGGGAATCCTTCCCCAGAGACTGTGTCCTGATTCTGGTGGCACTGTGAGTCCGGTGGTGTGGCTTCTGTTGGGAATATCAACATAACAAAGAAAATACTCAAATATTAGGCTGATGTATTAAAAAAAGTCCTAGGTAACTACACCTTAAGAACAATGATTTTAATTTACTGTAAGACTGTCTGGAAATAGATTTTCCTATTTTTCTATGTTTTTAATACAGAATTGACATCATAACCCCAGTTCTCAAACGCCCTCTCTGCCCTGACTCATTTGATCTTGAATTTTTTCACCTTCTTCTGAGAGCGCTTCCTCATATGAAAGAGTAAAGAAAGATCTACAGATATCACTTTTAGTCCTTTCTTCTATTATTTTCCTTCTGGACAATGCATTTCTTTTGAAGAAAATCTAAAGAAACTGGAGGTTTTGATCTTCGGTGGAAAAAATAAGTGTGGTGCATATAAGATATATCTACTGAGTGTGTTAACTTGAATAACGTCGTTGGTCATTAGATGAGGAAAGAATCTTTATGGATTTTGTTTTAATTTTTTCATCTCTCTAGTTCTCAGAAGCATTGCCTAAAAGGATGTGTGTGTATGCAGAGGCACTGCTTTTAAATACCAAACCCCATCAGTGCTGGGGGGCTGTTGCACTTTGTGACGGGGTGGACACCTGGGCTGGTTTGAAGCTTCCTGTTCACTGGGTGAGAATGAGCCTGTTGTCTCCACTTTCAGTGATCTCTCTATGGAATTACACCCACCTCCCCACCTGCCCCAGTCCACTTTTGCATCCTTAGTTGTGGCAGCACCCTTTTATCAGGGTTTGAGTTTTGCTCTGATTGGAGCAGGGATGTGTCTACAAATTTTTTCTCGCGTCCCGTGACTGAAATGGTTGGCACCTTGCTTCATTCCTTCACTGACTCCCTGCTGTTGCACCTGCTCCCTCTCTGCCTTTCATTTTTCCTTGAGTGCTGGCTCCAGTGTACACCAGGATCACCTCATTATAAATTTATGTCCTTTGTTTTTTTCTACGTGTTCCATCATAGCAGTGGAAGGTGACAGTTGATGTCCACAGACCTCCAAAACCCCTTTTCCTGAGCTTGTGTGGGATCCTCTGGACAACCCAGTAACGCTGGATAGATGGCTGGGCTGTTCCCAGTGTTGTTAAGGCTGACAAGTGTAGTTTATACAAAACTTTGGAGTCTGTGTTCATTTACTGTTCTGTGGGTGAGTCGTGCACTTCGCTGTGTAGAGTCTGGCACGGTGGCATTTGCATCTTGTTGGTGCCATAGTAACACAAATAATAAGCAAAAATACTGCTCTGACTGAAAACATGCTTGTTTTAGTATTAACTTGCCAGTTTTAAAAGTGCACAAGTGTTTCCAACAGAAGATCCCAACCCAAATCCAGAAGATTTGCTTATAAGGAGTGTGTGTTTACATGGGGGCATCTTTGTTCCTCAGACCGGGCTGTTCCACTGCTTTCATTTTGAGCTCGAAATATTGCTTTAAAAATAGATCCTCTTTCCTTGAGTTCCCTGACATCAGCTGGTAGTTTTAAAGAGAAACCAGCTAATAAAAATATTCTGCTCTGCAGACCTCAAAAAATGACTAAAAGCTGGTGCTGGGCTCCCTGTGCACACGGTAGCGGAGTGAGCGCACAGCGCGGGGGTCGGGGGCCCGGGAAACGGGCAGTGACAGCTTGTGTTGTTTCCTGCTGTGGCCCAGCTCGTTACAGAGCTGTGCGTTAGTGGGATCCCAACGCTGCGAAATGATAACGAGGGCTGAGCAGAACCCGCTCTGATACCAGGGAGGAAGTTCGGCTCTTCACGTCGAGAGGGTTCTCAGCATTTCCTCACGTAGTAAGGAGCTGCCTTACTCACAAGTGTAAGAGGTTTAAGCAGTCTTTCCTTTGGCTTGTGCTGTGAATTTTGATTAATTTTGGTGCATTCTGGCTTTCTACCTTAATCTGTAAAAATGCGTTATTTCTCGAGTCATGTGTGCCTTAGTCCATGAACAGAATTGCAGTAGTGCATGTGGAAACGTGGCTGGAGCTTTCAGTGGCATCCTCGCTTTTGTTTCTTTGAGATGGGGAATTTTATTGTGTGGTGCTGTTGTATAAGGTGCCCCGAGGCAATATTTATGTTTATGTGACTAACACAGATAAGCTCAAACATACACAATGACCTTGTCCCTATATTAAGGAATGTATTTAATCAGCTTATGCAAATGGAGAAAAATGGACAGGCTCCTAAAATTACAAAAGTAGTAAGATACGACACATGTATTTCTGTATCACTTCTCATGGGGCACTTACCTCAGCTTTCTTTAATCAGCCAGTGTTGCAGCTTAATGTAGTCTTGTTTATGAAAATTGTAATTACAGAGGAAAAAGTTTGGGATTTTTTCCCCCTCTTTCATTTTTTTCCCTCCCCCTTCACTCTTCTTCCACGCCTTGGTGACTCCAGAAAGGTTCATAAATTCATATTTAAGCCTGGAGTGTGGAACTGACCTAGTGAAAATCTTTTCCCCCTTCTCTCTCCCAAGGCAGCTCTGTTCCCCTCATTCCTCTCTCCCCACCACGTTTTGGCAGTGGCGTGGATTGAACGGAGATCAAAGTGGCTTTGTAACCACAATCCGTGTCTTAGAGAAGGAAATTTAAAGCTTGTTCAGTAAAACTTTATTTCATTCATCTCTTAGCTTTAAAAGAGCTATGCTGTGGTCAGGGCCTTGTGGTTGCCTGTTCTTATGACTCCATATTTGCCCATAAAATACAATATTTTGTGAGAACAGAGGATTGAAAGCAAAATTTAAAGGAAAACTCTTCTTTACCTATTGACCGGGCATTGGCAAACTTCCAGTTTTTGATAATGATGCATTCATAGCTGACAGCTATGAGACACAAGTTTCAAAATGTGTTGGTTTTTTACATTATAGACTCGTGACTTTTTACTTATAGGAGTCTCTGATTTACTAAGAAGTTTTCAATCCTAGTTTAATATATCTGCAGTCTCTTAGTGTTGGACTTTTATGAGTCTCGCTTCATGTATGTCTGCAATGTTACTGAATTTGTAGGCGGCTCTGGTGAGACACAAAATTAATTCCAGGAATATCTTGTAGTGGCCATGTCAAGTATTTTTATAAAAAAATCATTTCTTTCCTGAGAAAAAAGGTTAATTGGTTAAATTACTTTATTCTGAAAGAGCTGCTTTCAGTTTTAGCCCAGAGTTTCTGGTTATTTAATTTTCCGTGTGTATTTTAATAAAATTTTGACTGGAGCTCTTTGTGAATTTCCGTAATTCCTTTCTGGCAGCGGGTGCTGGGTTCTTCTCTTCGCAGGAATGACAGCGAGAGAGCTGGCAAGGTGAATCTGCGTGACCAGTCGTGTAGTGGCTTTATTTACTGCTTTCCGTGTTACGGAAGATTCACGCACCAGGATCGTGCGGGTGGTGGGTTCTGAAGGGCTGAGGGATTTTGGCTGCTCCTGACAAGCTGGGCGTTACTGGGTGTCAGTGGTGAGGACAGGCATGAAGAACCGGGGCTGGGGGATGGGGTTGCTGTGCTGTCCCTGCCTCCCTGGCCCAGAGCAGGAGCCTGGGATGGGCCCCTTTGGGAAGGGAACGAGGTGGGCGGGGCAGGGATGGACACGGGGGTAAAACCGAGCTTTGCTGGGCGGGGCAGGGATGGACACGGGTTAAACCGAGCTTTGCTGGGCAGGGCAGGGATGGACACGGGTTAAACCGAGCTTTGCTGGGCAGGGCAGGGATGGACACGGGTTAAACCGAGCTTTGCTGGGCAGGGCAGGGATGGACACGGGTTAAACCGAGCTTTGCTGGGCAGGGATGAACACGGCTGTACACCCCTGAGGGCTGCTGCGCTGCTCAGATGTGGGGCACGGGAATGTTCCGAGGCCTCGGTGCAGCTTTTTGTGTAATGGAAGAAAGGGAACTGCATTCTTTAACTCACTGTGCCAAAGTTTACTCTGCTCGGGTTCTTACTTCCTCCAGCCCACCCTCCCCCCTGTTTTTTTCTGCCCATATGTCAGATTACTTGGTTGGGGAAACATCTGATAGTCCATTGTATGACTCTGATGTTTGACATTTCCTTCCTCCTTCAGTTAAAAAAAACTAGAAAAGAAAGTTAAAGTTGGGAAGAATAGAGAAGATTCCTTTGTTTGCTTGCAGATTTGCTTTTGTCATTTTTTTTTCACGTGTTGGACTGCTTTTCTGTAGTCCAGCTTTCTCCAAGGGGGGACTTTTAAATTGGAAAATAGGCAGTCGGTTCTGATTGTTTCTGAAGGGGACTTGCAAACCTCATCATTCACCCTGTCTGAAAACAAGGGAGGGATGCTTAGGCTGCTGGCAAGTTGCATCTTTATTTGCCTTTTTTTGTGTGCTATTGAAGTTTGCAGTGGTAGTTTTCATTTTATTATCTGTTCTCAACCATCTACTCAGAAGTTAAAATATAATTGATTCCCTTTTGTGAAGAAACTGGCTGAAGTGATGGAGAACTCAGAGATGCCTTTCTGTAAAACAGTGTCTGTGACCTGACCTGCGGGGTGGGTCACTACCTAAACCCAGGGTTTGGTAATATGAAAAGAATTTCTTCAATTCCTTCTGTCTTTTGTCCTGGAGATGGCATTTTGCTTCCAGGCCTTGTGTGCTTCCATGCAGCCTACAGGGGTAAATGTTTAGCTCTGCCATGGGTGAACTTCATTCCGTGTAGAACCATTAAGGTTGGAAGAGGGCTCCAAGATCAAGTCCACTTCTTCCTCTTTTCCCAGCAATGACCCCCAAACCAAATCAGACCCAGTCACGCCTTGTTAAATACCTTTGGCTGCCGTGGCTTTGCTGGGTAGATGCTTGGACATGGGTAGGTTTTGTGCATCCTCTGAACGCCAGATTCCTCCCCATTCAGTTTTGTTGTGCAGATTGGCTTTCCCATTTCCCTTTCCCACTCCTGGTGGTGTGATTCTGGCACAGCAACTTCCCATTTTGTGTGGCTGTGTTGGAGCAAGAGCCAGCAGGGTACCTGTGTGGAAGTGCCTGTGTGAGTCTCGCTCCCACGCTGACCTGGGTCAGTGCTGCTGCCATCCTTCAGTTTCGTTATGATTGTGTCCTGAATATTTTGGGTTGAAAGTATCTTTTCAAGTGATGGCAGAGTCTCAGCCCTTTGGTTTCCAGCCATGGTTATCACATTATCCTTTCCCATCTCTGAGGACTGGATTACAGCCCTGACAGTGGAGGGGAGCTGCTGAGCCAGGCACCAGCGTGGAACCGTGTTCTGAATTTTCTGGATTGGCTAAAGGCTGGAGATTCGCTAACCAAAGCCTTCACTGAAGGTGAAAGATGTTGATCTAACTCAAAGGCCTTTTCTCAAAAATTTCCTCTTTAATTCTTTATTGTTTTAGAATGACTTTTTCAGAGTTTGTGCAGTTAGTCCTGAATGGCTGTTGCTGCGTTGCTGGTGGCCCTTGGGTCCTGGCTGAGGATGGCAGCTCTGAGGGTGAGCATTGGCCGCTCTCTGTGTGCTGATGAGATTTCTGAGGTACCTCTTGGTACCTGGCTAAATGGAGAGGCGTGGAACAGCTTTGTGGGATCATAATTCCACCAAAGTGTCCTGTCCCAGTGGTGGCCAGTGGTTGTTTGGCCTGCTGGATTTGCTGAAGTGGATGTAGTTGCACTTCCCTTGAACAATCTCCCAGGCTCTCTGTGTATTTGGCTGAGAGGTTTCTTGAACCAGGCAGATGTTTTGTAGACAGTTTCTAAACTAGTACATAAGTTTTTATCCTGACACAAAAATGTCAGCCGCCTCGTTTTGGTTTGAATCTTTGTTCTGCTAATTTAATTTGATAACTGGAAGAAAACCAGTGGCTGTTCTCTAGAGAACCTCAGTTTCCCTCTTGTAAACCAACCAGACTTAATCCTTGGATGATTTTTTTTACTGTATGGAATATATATTTTTTGACCATTCCTGTAATTATTCTGGTTTTGATGTTGTGAAACAAGAGCTGCAGTTGTGATGAAGGTGCAGAGCTACAGATGAGTTGTAATGGCCTCAATTTCTGTGTCACCTTCTGTTTCTTTCATGAGCATTTCTCACATTTGGTTTTGTTTTGCCAACCTGTTTTTGCAGTGGACTGGAAGAAGATACCTTTTCTCTTTCAGCGTGCCAGTGTGTGCTCATTTTCCTTCTGCTGTGTTTGATTGCAGTCATCTACTTTAGTATTTAACCTTGAAATTCTGTGAGGGTTTGGATCCATATCAGTAATTTGGGCCCTTTTACCAGATTGCTCTTTCTTTTATGCTTGCCACTCAAAAAGCCTTTGTTGGTAACTCCTGCATCTGCCAGAGTTGCTGCAATTTGAGCATTAGTATTGGAGTCCTTTTATATTTTCCACTGGGAAAGATGGTACTTGGTTGCCACCTCAAATTCTTTTTGAGACAGGTCTGACTTTTGTTTCTTTGAAAGAAGCAATTAATCTTCCTGGCTGTCTCCTCTCCCACATGGGCAGAATCACCCTGATGTTGGGGAGAAAGAGGAAAAAATACCTCATTTCTGTCAGGGCTGTTTACTTTTTAGGCATAACAGCTCATGCTGTTGGTTTGTGGCTTTTAATAATGTGGACTCTATTATTTTAGAAAAGCCTTGGTTTTCTGGTCCTTGGTACTGTGATACGGGATCTCAGATGTCCCCAGGTACAGAAGTCCATCAGGGAGATATCTGATAATAGGATTTTGGTTACAGCTAAATCCTTCCCTGAGACTTGGCAAAGATAAAAGATGACACACAAATGCCCTGACACTGTTGCTTGTCACAAACAGCTCTGGAGTAGGAGCATTTAGATAATCTGTTCCAGGGGGCATGAGGGAAGGAGGCAGCGTGGAGTGCAGGGATTTATCCAGCAGAAAGCTGTTCCAGGCACATGTGCTGCGTGCGCTGGCGTGCTCACTTTCACGTCGGTTTTAAGAGCAAAGGAATAACAACCAAAAAAAGGTAATTTTTCATCCTTCATTTTTAAAAGCTTGTTAGTGGCTGCCCTTTATCCCTTTTTTTCCAGCCACTTGACTGTGTGCTTATGCAGGGAGAGGATTAAAGTCAAACATGTCATTCTGCTGCTGCTCGGTTGCATACTAAGAGGGCTGAGCGCTGGGCTCTGAAGCACAAACCATGGCATGGTGTTTTTGTTGGCCATGGGATGCCCGTTTCAGAATCAGCTATTTTGTAAAGGGTTATTTTTTTGTCTGTTCTTGATTTCAGAGCAAGTTTGGAGGACTTTGTGCAGTTACTGCAATACTTGGCCTCACAGAAATGTCCTTTTGAAGCTCATTCAGTGCCTGCAAGGCCTCTGCACTGCCATGTGATCCCTCCCTCTTCCAGGGGCAGAAGGGATAAGCCCTGAGGGAAGGGAACACAAACCATTCCCTGCTTTTTTAAAATGGAAGGCGTAAAGAGGAGAATGTTAATATGTAGTTCAGGGAATGATCTGATTTCAGGAGCCTCCACGGGCTGAGATGGTCAGTTTGTTGTGGGTTTTCTAACCCCAGAGAGCTCCAGACGCGGGAGGAAAGAGGGGGAATGTGTGTGGACAGGTGCTGGCACTGCTCAGTCGTGCTGTGGGAATAGGAACCTCTCTCTCAGGGTGTACAAACAGTGTAAAGCTGTGAAGAAAAGGAATGTTTTAGTTAAGCAATCTCCTCTGTTCTTTCAATTCACTTGACAGGGACTTGGGCAGATGTTACTAAATACTTTATTTCGCTGCGAGAGGGGGTGATGTTTGCATCCCCCATGAGCAACACATTGTTACAGAGTAGTTTTCAGTCCCCCTGTCCTCCTTTTGTCCTTCCTTCCTGGTGAAGTGTATCAGCTTGACATAAATTTTATCTGGTATTTAAATGGCTGGAGTGTGCAGTGATATTTCGTTGCTGTGTGAGGATGATGTAGTGAAATGAGACACTGTAACCAAAACAGATGGTGCTAATCTTGAGTCTGTCTGCAAGATCTTACAGCATTTAATTAAAATGGTGGTGTAATTCCCATGACACCTTTAACTACAGTTTAAATTCTTGGACTATGAACTAAGGGCTTTCTTATGCAGATTTTCACTCATGTGAGTAGTCCTTAGTGTGGGTCTCTGGTGGCTTCAGAATAGCTACTTACTTGAATGAAGCTCTCAAGATGAGACTCTAATAAAACTGGCAAACATATATATGGCATTTACATGTTTTATGTTCCAATTCGAAGCATAAATTGTAGACTAAAGATACTTAGCAACTGCTCTCCTACGTAGCAGCAAACAAAATTCTAGATTAGAGAAATTGTTTAGACCGAGCCTAACTTCAGAGACTGATAAATACAATGTTTTAAGGTACCCTGGG
The DNA here is from genome assembly GCA_013397725.1 of Rhagologus leucostigma. Taxonomy (NCBI): domain Eukaryota; kingdom Metazoa; phylum Chordata; class Aves; order Passeriformes; genus Rhagologus; species Rhagologus leucostigma. The sequence continues at coordinate 30,220 of VZTD01002401.1, read as the reverse complement.
CAGCTCAACATCATCTTCTTGGTTAGAAGGACATGTGATGAAAGCTTTTATATTCCCTTTGTTTAACTGAAATGTGTTTGTAGAAGTGATGAGGGTGTGGTTTGGTTTTTTACATTATACTTGCATCTTTTTTTAAGACCATTAAAGAAAGTTATATTTGAAGCACTGGGCAGACCTGAATTTGTCTGAGTGGCACCTTTTGGGGAGGCAATTGGGAAGTATTTTTATACTTGGTTTTTGTTTTGTTTCAAATTGGAGAAGTGTGAAAAATAAAATGACCTGAACCCTGCCATGTTGAAAGTCTTTGAGAAATCAGGATTGGAGCTGAGGGCCTGTGTGATGGATATCTGCGTCTTTTACTCACAATATGATCTCACCTCCTTTCAAATATATCCTTCCTATTTTGAAAGTACCAGAGTAATGATTTTCTGCACCCTGCAGCCTGACTCTGTCTTAGCTTTTCTTACTTTTCTGTACCATGTGAAGCGGGAAAAGTAACACACGTATATGGTTTTAGTAGTTGTTTTTAACGTAGAGAAGCACAAAGCAGTACAGAAATAACTGCTTTGCACTTGGTGTGGCCAAATACAAGAATTTCTCAAACTTCTGATGCTCTCCCTCTTTCTCCTTCTGCTGTGTCTATATTATTGAATAATCTCTCCAAAGGAGCTTTGTGTATTAAAATGAGTGGAATTACTCAAGTGATCTGGAGAAGTTAATTTAGAGTTGGCCTGTCCATTTCCCGTAAAACAGAGGCCAAAAAGCATTTGGTGGAGATGGGAAATAAAAGAGGAGGTGGAAGATGGGTTTGTTTGTGTTCCATCTGCAAGGGCTGCAGAAGAGGAAAACAGTCACAGTGGCTACCCAGCACTAATTATATCTTCAGGGTTGCTGGGAGCATGCCAGCACCAAGTTGTGCACTGTGAAATGTTACTGGGGAATTGTGATTTTTAGCAGCCTAAACTCTACCAATCTGAGTGGAGCACGATGAGATCAGCAGAAGACCCTCCCAGCCTGCCTATTACTCTGATTTAAGCCTGAAGGGGGAGAAGAATGAGAGCTTAGGTTTTCTGTCTCCTAGGAATTCAGAGCGGTGGATGGTGTCCTGGAGCCCTGAGCTGTGGCAGGTACATGGGGAGGTGTCTGTATTTAGGGCAGCAGGGTGTGAAAGAAAGTGCTAATTTGCTTTCTGTGTCTCTCGGCTTGTCTGTGTGTGTGCAGTGAGGATCAGAGGTTTGAACACTCTCAGCTCATCTCTTTTGAGGCTGTTTCACTCTGCAGGGTGTGATGATGGTCACTGAAGCCTGAGTTTGTGTCCCTTTCCGAGGGACTCTGTGTGATCTGTCTAAGGCCATGCATCTGAATAAAGACATTGGCAATGCACTGTTTTCATTAATGCCGGTTTCTTGGGGATGTTTTGGGTGGTTTTCGATGCCTGTGTGGAATTTGAACACACTCTTCTACCCTGGCAGCTGCTTTTGAAAACATCAGAAACAGATCTTTTTGTGTCTTGGGAATTGCTCTGTAAGAAGTTGGATGCTAGTGAAGGGTTTGGGTATTACTGTTAGAGATCCAATTTCTCTGTTTCCTTACACGCTTGGCCCAGTGCATTTAGAACTGGCGTCTCACAAATATTCTGTGTCCAACTGCAGTTAGCTGAACTTAGAAAAAAAACTCCATTTCAAAACAGCCCCTCTTATCTTAGCAGTTGAACCCTTCACAGCACAGTCCTCCATAACACATGTTCCTTTATAAACCAAAGCAAAAATCTCATTTAATGCATGATTTGCTAACAGTGTTGGATAATAACAAGTATTTGTAAGTTCCTTTTTTTTGTCAGGCTTTTTAGTTTTAAAAACATTGTAGCAACTGCAATGAGCCAAGACTGTGCATATGGGAAGAGATGCAAGAAACACAGTGGATTACATCACCTGGCGAGAGTTCTGCTTTGTTCTGCATTCATCTCTAGCCAGTTGTGAGTTAAACAGCACATTCACAGTTTTGTCCTCAGGTTGGCAATTTTGGTTTCTGTCTCAGTGTTTCGGGCTGCTTTCAAACCAGCAGTTTTGCTAATCAGAGCAGCTCTGCCCTCCCTGACCCGCTTTGCTGTCCTCAGACTTCCCGGTACGAGCATCTCTGTGGCTGTTTAATGAATCAGGTGTGGAGACTGATCTGAGTAGAGGAAAAAGTCGTTTAATCCAACCCTTCTGGGTTTGAGTCAGCCCAGCTCGGTGTGAATGTCTGAGCAGCAGCTGAGTGCTGCAGGGAAGGCACCCGGGCCAGGCCTGCTCTGGCACCAGTGCTTGCTTGTGTCGGTCAAGGTGTACACCAACAGCAGTCTGGGCACAGTGTAAGTTGTGTTTTATCTGATCGGAGCTGTCCCTGACAGGCACATCCCACTCCACTCCCTCTCCTCTCCTGCGGCTGCTCGGTGATTCCCTGGCTGCAGGATGAGCTCTCAGGGTGCTGAGCCTGGAAATGTTTGTCTTTCTCTTTGTTTCCCTTGTTTAAATTGGTGAAGTGATCCCACTCACCCAGCGATTCCATGACCAGTAGATCCAGTGTCAGACTGGGACATGGAGATGCGTGGCTGGGGCTGAGGAGGAGGAGGCTGTGTTGGGTCAGCCTGTGCTCACTGCCGATGAAGCACAAGTGAAACCACATTTGGCTCTTCTGAACAGTTCCCAGAACCACAGGCCGCTGCTTGTCTTGTCTGTACAAACCCTGCTACAGATGGAGGCCTCTTCAAACCGGGGCTTGTTTAAAGAAATTAATGTAAATAACCCCCCCTGTGGATGCAGATCTTCTCCCTATAATGTGTTAAATACTTTACACAGAACATCAGTAGAGGCGTAGAATGTGTGTAAGTGTTTTGGGTGTAGTCTGCTCTTGTGTATCCCTTCAGGATTCAAATCTCCTTTTGCATTCAGTTTTAATTAACATGAGGATACAATCCAGAAGTTCTGAGGGATTAGTATTGATGCTTACCTATTAAAAATTTAAACAGAAACAGACATATCCCAGTACATGTGCTGAACCACATCTCTGCAACTTGGACTGGGAAACGATGTGTGAGAGCTCATTTAATGCTGCTACTGACTCCAACCCCCCAGGACTCGTCTCTCCCTTTTTTCCGGAGTCTCTCTCTGTGTGGGTGGGCACTGGTGTGATCCAGGTTAGTAGTTTATCATTCCTCACAGTCCACAGAATTACAGACTCCAGGAGTTTGTTAGTGCAGAATTAAACTGGGTGCAGCTCTGCTGGTTTCGCTGTGCTTTCCTTGACTCTGTTTCATCCCTGCTCTGGGTGGGATGTTGGGGTGATACCTCTGAGCTGGCAGGAGGCCACAGGAGCCTCTCTGCTCTTTGAAACAGCTGAGCTCTGGCTTTTGCTGTGTGGATCAAGCGAGTGTTGCTATTGGCTGAAGTCCTTTGTTCAGTTGTGTTTTTTTGGTTTTGGTTTTTGTCATCTTCCTGTTCCATGCTCGTTGTGACTTAGCATCTGCTCTTAGCTGGTTATGCCACAAACATTTAACATCATTTTTTTCGCAGGTTGCCTGTGCTGGCACTAATTTTTGGTGTTTTGTGGTTCGTAGTTGTATTCATGATCTGTTTCAGAAACTCTGCCCATTCCTTTTCCAGCAATAGCTGGGGGCCCACGTAGGATAGATGTAGATGTTTTGGAGGAGCCCTTTCTCTTAGACTGTTATTTAGTGTATGAGGTATTCCAGCATCCTACTGTGGAAAAAATAACTTTTCTCCTTCCATTTTGCCTCTTCCTCCTGCATTCCCTTGCCCTCTCTGTGCCAGGAAGGTGGCACATGGCTGTGCATCTCAGCCAGTCTGGACTATCCTTTCCCATTTCCTTTTCCATAGTCCCCCAAGCCTTTGGATAGCTGATCAGCATTTCTGTCTGAGTGCAAGAGCTCGGTGCTGGCTGCAGGAAGCCTCCAGCTGGGACAATCCAGGACTGGTGTCCTGCTGGCAGGATACAGGGTGGCAGTGTCCCTGCTGCCCTGTGGAGCTGAAGGTGCCTGGTGATTTAGGGGCCTGCAAACAGTAAACTCAGTTTCTGTGCTGTTCAGCGTTCCGTAGGTTTTTCCCCTTCCCAGTGCAGTGCTGTATTGCCACGTGCCTGGTGAGGCCTCTTCGGAGGACAATTAAATAGGCAATCTGGATAATCAGTGTTTGGGGAAATAGTCCTTGAGGCACTCCCAGGAACTGCAGCCGTGGGCCAGAGCCCTGCTGTGCCAGGCAGTATCCAGGAATGAGGTGAAACCGTTTCACAGGATGTATTTACAAGATCCAAGGAATACTTGTGGTTTTTTGCTTCTGTTGGTTTGATGAACATCACCTTCAGCTCCTCAGCAGTTAACCAGCCAGCTCCTGAACCAGTGGCAGTACCTTCCGAGTACTGTGGTGGTCAAAAGTAAATTTTAGAGTTCAAACTAGTAAATGGACTAAGTTTGTGGACTTGAAAAAGGAAATCCTTCTGTGTATGATGGGGAATTTGGGTTTTGGAGGAGGGGTTGAATGTCCTTACACAGCTGATGGCAATGAGAGGAATACATGACCTGCAAGTCTCTGGTTTTCTTTAAGAGTGCAAATTCATTCCTACAGTCGGTGTTTCCACTGGGTCTTTCCCGTGTCCCCGGCAATGCCCTCTCTTGTCAGAGGTGTAGCTGCTGCCCTGCAGTGTTTGCACTCCTTGCTGCAGACCAGCTGGCTGCTCCTGCAGGAGCACCTGGGAGCCGAGCACCGGCTGCTTCTGGGCAGCCAAGGGAAGGTGTGAACGCTGGAAATGAAGCAGTGGAGGGACTAGCAGCAGCAGGAATGTGGTAACAGGTTGGAGAGTGGAGTACAAGCCTGCGGTGAGCAGGGTATGCACACACCAGTTGTGTTTGATAACAGCCAGACTGTCCTGGGGGTATTCCCTGTCCTGTGCTGGGCAGCAGAGAGTGGAGAGAAAGGGGAACGCTACAACAGGGATGGGGCAAACTGGGAGAGGAGGAAAACCGAAAATCACAGAACACCCTGAGTTGGAAGGGACCCACCAGGATCATTGAATCCAGCCCCTGGCCCTGTACAGACACCCCAACAATCCCACCCTGGGCATCCCTGGGAGCGCTGTCCAAACGCTCCTGGAGCTCCGGCAGCCTCGGGGCCGTGCCCATTCCCTGGGGAGCCTGGGCAATGCCCCAAGAAAACCCTTCCCAAATGTTTTTGTAGCAAATCTGTTCTTCTTATTCTTCCTTCATGGTTGAGAAGAGAATTCTGTCTGATTGAGAGGCAGTAAATGGCAACTTTCCTTATTCTGCTTTTGTTCATTTGGGCAAAATAAAAATACAAAGCACGTTTGGTAAACTTGTAACATCACAATGTGAAACTGTTTCACCTTTTCCAGTAAGTCACTGATTTTCTTAAGTCCTGTGGTACTTTGTTTGTGACTTTCAAGTGGACAACTTCTGGGCTGATGCTGAGCTCACATGGCCGCCAAGCAGCCTGTAGGGAACGAGCCTCGTTCCCTCTCCCTGTTTGGTTTTTTGCTTTCTAACTTTTAAGATGACAGTAGAATAACAGTAAGGTTAGAAATTGAATGAAGCTGCTGGAAATGAATAGAATAGAAATGAATAGAAGTGAGTCAGGTTGCGGTGAAAACCTAGATGCAGGTGTAAGCCAGATTTATTCAATACTGTTGCTAAATTTTTTTCCTTGAAGGAGAATAAAGGAAAATATATGAATAGGAGGATTTTTGAACTTGAATTGAGGGATTAACCACTGAAAATGAAGCAAACTGTGAATATAACTAAATTATGAAGTGATCTAATGACTCTTTCCTTCTCTTTTGTTTCCCATAGGCTGAACTCACGGGCATCAAATGGCGTAGGTACAATTTTGAAGGCCATGGGGACTGTGGGCCCATCATTTCAGCTCCAGCCCAGGATGATCCCATCCTGCTCAGCTTCATCCGCTGCCTGCAGGCCAACCTGCTGTGCGTGTGGCGCCGGGACGTCAAACCTGACTGCAAGGAGCTCTGGATATTCTGGTGGGGGGACGAGCCCAACCTGGTCGATGTCATCCACCGTGAGCTGCACAGTAAGTCACTCTTTGTTTCTCAATTATTTCTATTTTTTCCAATGAAAAAGCAACTTTATTTAAATCTTTAACTTGCTACCATGTGTCATTTTGTTGTAATTTGTGGTTTAAGATGTACAGGAAAACAAAAATGCTGTAAATTTGACTTTTTTTGCCGCGAGTGATGCGCAGATAAAATGTGAAGGGAAACTTGAACTCAGGAGACTTGTAGTCAACATCATGACTTGGATTTTTGTGGAACCTCTAAAAACAGAGTAAATTCTAGTCCAAAGCATGATAATAATGATAAAACCCCAGCTCTGGCATAAAGTAGTAGCTGCTGGAACAAATCACCTCTCCTGTAGAGTCAGGTGAGCTCCACAGTACCCCAGGTAAATCTGTGAGGTCAGGACTTGCTCCTTGGTCGTGCTGCAGGATTGGAGCATAATCCCAGGCGAGTTGCAGCGAGTGAGTGGAATAGGAGGCAGGAAGGGGCAGGTAGGTCAAAGGTGACAGTGATAAGTTGGTGACTATAGGCTTTATGCAACTGGGATTGTCCTCAGTCTCCAGAACGTGGAGTCTTAACATGATAAAGTTACTTCTGTCTGTTGTGATCCTGTGTGCATTTGACTATATCCACTATCTATTATTTTCTTTTCAGTGGTGTATTGTTGCTATGACAAGACTTAGTTTGCCTGAACTAAAATGTGTTTTATTAGGCTGTATGAATTTTACCTCCATTTTCACCTTGTGTCTTGCAAGAAAACAACTGAAGTTCACCAGTTCTGGAATAGTAACAGTAGTTAAAAGCAAAAAACCAAGCCAATAGTAAGGATCAGGTTCTAGTTTCTTGGTTTCTTGCAATAATTTTTTATCCTCGTGACCTTTAGACCTTCTGGTGACTTGGTGATAAAATCTGTTTCAAGTACACAGAATATTTTGTTTATCAAGTGTGCTTGAGTTGTCCCTTATCTCCCACCAGTACCCTGCTCTGTTTGGTCCTGGGTTATGGTATATTCATTTCTCTTCATTTGTTTTTCTGTTCTAAGCACTGTTCCAGACTTCCTGCTCTGATGGCTGCCAGATTGTTTATTTGGCACCAGAGCCTGTGAAATCACAGATATATGAGCCCTGAGTACCTTGGGGCGTGTTCCATGCAGGTAGCCCTGTGATCATGTATAATTAAAGAGATGGCTCACAAGTGCTGCACTGAGCCATTCCACTGACATTCATTTTTTATGAGGCACCTGTTTTGAATGAGGGAATGGGTAATATTTCTACTTACCCTGCAAAGCTTTAATAATATATGCTTTTCTCTTGGTGAAATATAGTTTATTTAATATTTCAAATGCAGTAGATGGGACTTAAGTGTCTTTTTATTTGAGGGGAGTTGCAGGTGATGCTTCTGTTTCTGTTGTAAATTGATGGAGCTTGTTTATATCTGACATCTTGGTTACAGCAGTGTGATGCTGCTTCCAGTTGTGCTGGTATGGAAATCCACTTAAATGCATGGACAGCTGAACCTGCTTGGGTGCAGTGTGGGGCAGGGTATAGCAAGGAGAGGAGCCTCACTGTCACACCTCGTTTGCCTGGTTCAAAATTTTATGGAATCACGGAATTATTTAGTTTGGAAATGACTTCCAAGGTCACCGAGTCCAACCTGTGCCTGATCCCCCAGCCAGAGCCCTGAGTGCCACATCCAGGAATTCCTTGGACACCTCCAGGGGTGAGGACTCCGAACCTCCCTGGGCAGCTCCTTCCAGTGTTTCACAACCCTTTCCATGCAGAAATTCCTGCTGATGTCCAACCTGCCCCTCCCCTGGCCCAGCCTGAGGCCGTTCCCTCTCCTCCTGTCCCTGTTCCCTGGGAGCAGAGCCCGACCCTCCCGCGGCTGCCCCCTCCTGTCAGGGAGTTGTGCAGAGCCACAAGGTCCCCCCTGAGCCTCCTTTTCTCCAGCCTGAGCCCCTTTCCCAGCTCCCTCAGCCGCTCCTGGGGCCCCAGCCCCTTCCCAGCTCCGTTCCCTGCCCTGGACACGCTCCAGCCCCCTGATGTCCTTCCTGAACTGAGGGGCTCAGAACTGGACACAGCACTCGAGGTGTTCCAGCACCCAGGCTGGAGCCTTCAGAGCAGTAACTTTTAAGTGGAATCAAATCTGAAACTCGTCTGTTGTCACGTGTGTAAATCCTACAAGGACAGATTTCCTTGTTCTATATTAAAAGCACATTGAAACACTGGTAGTGACTTATCAGATATAGTTCAAAGTGATGTAAATTGTGTAAGTGTTGTACATTTTCCTGCTGATAGGGCTGTCAGGCTCTGTTCAGTACATTTTAGAGTTCAAACATGAGTATTGACGAAATATTGAGCCTCAAATTCTGCCAGAACAAGGCATTTATGTCCATTGATTCCTTGAGATAGGACAAAGGACACAGTTTGTGTTCGCTGCTTCGTGCAGCCCCAAGGCAAAAGGAACAAGTTTATTCTGCTTTTTATTGTATAAACAGTCCACAATACTGAAATATTTGATAGTTTAAATTTGCTTCCTGGAAATATAAAGGGCTTTTCCATGTGGGCATGTAAACAGAAAATAAGAAAGTTACTGAAGCAGAGTTTTCCTTGCCTCTCAGCTGGGCCAGGATAACCTGATGCTTTTTCTGGGATAACCTGCTCAGGAAATGAGCTGCTTTGGCTTCAGATGCTGTTCCTACGGGTTGGGTTGTCACTGTGACTGAGAGTTCCACGAGCAGAGCTTTGTTGTGTTGTATTCACATGTTCAGGAAGCACAAGTCCCAGGAATGTGATGCTGCAAATCCAAGTGGAAGACTAGAGTCTATCCAAAACATTGACATCTTCTGAGATGCAGGAACTTTAGGGAATAATGGCTCTTGATAAGATCATGAATTCTTACCAAGAATGAAGTTTTGGATTTCTCTTTTCTTGCCTAGGACTTGTGCTTTGAAAGTGAAATAATTTAGTGATTTTTAAATCACTAAATTTTACAGAATTTAATTTTTAAATATTATGTTTTATTAATTCAAGTCTAAATTATAATTATTGATTTTTCTGGATAACAGTCACTCCAGTAGTGCTGTATGATATCTACTGCTTTCAGTAAACAGATGAAAAGTCCAAACTGAGGCTTTGCTTTCAGAAGCACTTCAAAAACTTTTGCTCATGAACTCTAAACGTTCCTTTATCTTTATAACATTCAAGATTTGGTAAACAACAAATCTGCCTTTAATAAAAGAATTTCAAATAGTCATAGGGAAAACAACTTAGTGGTTGTAAACAGGAGGTACGAGGAGAGTTGTTTATGTAGTAGCTTTCCAAAACTGTGGATAATTAAATGCTGTCACGGGAGATTAAGTAAAAACAATTATTTGCAGAGCAGTTATAGATCAGTGGAGTGGTTGGATTAACCAGGCAGCTGGGAACTTCAGAGGTGGCTCTTGCACATTCTCCTACATTTTTTTCTTCCTGCTAGCCTTGGCTGTGGTGTTCTGGTTTTTATCGTGGTGGCATTTAAAACTGGCAGAGAGGTTGAAGATCTTTATTCTGTCCTGGGTGGAAAAAGCTAACTGGTGTGGGGTCAGTGAGTGAGGAAAAACCGGAGTGATTCTGTAAGTCTGAAAAAGTTCAGCGTGCTTTAGTTTGTTGAGGTTTTGTTTTCTGAAGGATAAATGCTGTTTAATGATGTTGCCTGGAGAGGTTTGGCAACTGTTCCAGCCACGGTACCTTTTCCCATAAATCCATTTTTTTGTACATCCGAGAGAAGAAGTGGAAGGAGAGGAGGGAGTGTCTGACTGTTGGCAGCGTTTTTGACAGGAAAGTTGTGGATTTGCAAGTTGCAGAGCTCTCATTTGCATTTGGTGACCAAATACCATCTGGAGCATCACAGAGAATTTAGACTCAACTCTTGGGTTTTCTCTCTTCTCCCACCCCTGCCCTGGACCCTGTGGGTTCCACACAGGTTATAGGGAAGGGACATCTGTTCCCCAGTTCCCTCCTTTGCTTTTGCAAAGGGCGCTTTGCTCTGACGTTTTACACAACTCCAAGAGCTGGACCTGATGATCTTGTGGGTCCCTTTCAACTCAGACTATTCTGTGATTCTCTGGCAGTTTTGTCTGTAAAATTGTAATCTCTGTTGGATTTATGGATCTATTCAGCTTTGTGTGCTGCATCTGTGGTTCAGAATATTGGAATTCTCAGGGATAATGCAGGGATTATGATGTGTACCACTACTGAGAATACAGCTTGGTGACTGTAAGCACAGCACTGCAGGTAGACTCTGGAAAGCTGGCAGCATGTGAGACAGGAATGTGAGAAAATGAATAAATTCTGGGTGTTTGATGGTTCTTTAGGTAAACCTGCATCCTATCAGCTTAGTAGCTTGTGTGCCTGAACTCACTGATTCTGGTAGGTATTTGGTATTTCCATCTGATATATTGCACTTGATCCATTAATTTCTGGAGCTGCTTCCCCAGAAAAAAGATACTAATTCACTTTCTGCTATGGTAGAGTATAAGAATTTGGATGGAAACGCTTATGAAGAATAGATCATCTTGAATGAATTAGGCAAGTCTTTCCTGAAAGATTATTGTACATGATCTTCGCAGCTTGGTGAGTTTAAAAACGCAGCTGAAATTCGAGCTGTGACAGGAAAAACCTGGAGCTTTGGCTCGTTCCTGTTTATGAATTCCTGGCATATCAGGCTGGCGCAGCCGTAATCCCCCGGCGCTGATAAAAGCGAGGAAGGGAAAATACTGCCTGTAGGAAGGGCTGTGTGCAAGGCACCCACATTAACCCACGTGGTTGTACCCCAAAATTAATTTCGGCTATTGTTTCTTTACCTGAAAATTGCTGTTTTTTACCTACAGGAAAGCAGAACAGGCCAGCTCTGTTTTTAAGGGTCTTTCCTGAGGAGAGCAACTTGCCCCAGAACTCAACTTAGGTGGTTTTATTCTTGCTGGGAAGGATTCCTGATGAGAACGGTCAGATTTCAAAGTTTCATTTATCAGTCAAGTCTTCTAAATAAAGTCAGTGTTTAACCTGTAAATGTTTAGTGGTTGGTGTCTGTCAGCATTTATTAGGGATTAAAAGAAAAATAATGGAAAACTTGGAAAAAATGGTATTTTTTGGTTCTGCTAATGTAAAAGAGAATAAAGTAGTGAAAAATCTACTTTCCATTTTAGTTTGAGTCTATTTAAGGTTCTTTCAGGGTACTGTCTTACTTCTGCAATGGTGAGGAATTGGGAGCTCTGTCAGGAATTACAGAGTGTGTTCTAAGCTCTGTGTAGTGAGGTGCGTTAATTACTGAATGAGAAGATGTTCCTGTCTGTTCAAACATATTTTACGTGTGTGAATGCATGAAATGAAGACTGAGCCCCCTTGCCTTGAAATGGGTGTTCAAATGAGAGTGCTCCTCCATCTTTTCATTCTGTTATGAGATTATGGGAAGGGAGGGAGTTGCTGCTGGAATTGCATTACAGCTGGCTTGGAGACTCAGTTGGATTTACCCAGGGGTTATTCCTGGGATCCCTGGGCTTTGGTGAAAGCATGGGATGTGCATCACAACAATTTTGTGCACTCTGAGTTCCAAGTTCTCCGTAAACCCCAGAACTCTTGCCGTGCCCAGTGGTACGGGGACCGAGAGCAGCCAGGGCATGGAAAAGCAGCTCATGAACAAGGAATAAAGGAGCTGAAATGCAAGGCTTTTGGAAGGCTTTCCATTTAAAAAGCAGCAATGAGTATCAAGCAGCTGAGTACCACTTATTAATAATTTGAAGTGAAATCTGAAAATGGTTAATTGCCGGTTCTTGAGCGCGGAGTGGAATTAACAAGTAGGTTCCTATGACAGAAGACTTTATTGGAATATTAAGTTACTGAAAAGTCTGTTTCTGGCTTGATTATTTTCAATAAGATAAGTCATTTGCATTTTCTTAATTGCCTAGCATAGATTATTCCCAAAGACATGAAAACAAAGTTCAACTTTTCCATTCTTTTGGCTAGAGGATGGGATTGAAAAGTGAATTCCTACTTTCTCAGCTTGCGGAATTGTTCCGTGACCCTTATATCTGACACTGGTAATTGGTGTCCGGTGATTGCCAGTTGAAGTTCAGCTTAGACAAAATAAACTTTTTCTTTTAAGGAGGCATATTAAATGAGGTTATTATGCCATCATTTGGGATTAAGGAATTGCTTCATGGGAAAATGCCAACTCCTTTTATACACATGAAGTTGACAAGAGCCTTATTGTGTCTGGGCGAGATGTCTTCATTTTGTTTTGTTTTCTTTTAAAAATAAATGTTCTTCCCACCGCTTCAACTCCTTTTACTTGAAAGTTGGTTTATGGGAGTCATTTAAAAAAAAAAAAAAATTAAAACTGAGTGTCCTGTTTGGAATTCTGATTGCACTTACCTTTGCCTTAATTCCTCTTTCCTTCAGTGGTTTTGTCTCCACATGAACAGGGAATCTCAGTGTTCAGAGCAGGATCCAATGAGTACATGTGGCACTTGAGAATTCATTACCAATTCTAGTCAAGAAATGGACTTTACTGATTTTGTGTGTCCCTCCCAGCTCAGGATATTCCATGGATCGTTCTCACAGAGTGCATTTTCCCTCTTTATACGGCTGGAAATATGTAAGGCTAAAAAGTTATAAAAAAAATCTGAAATCTACCAAAGGGCCGTATGTAAAAAAGCCTAACACTTTCTATTATTTTATTTTCTTTGTATCACTCAAGAATTAACATCTTAATTTTGTTCATGTCTGGGAGTTTGGAGCTTTTCCTGTTGCTTGCGACAAATTACCTCATGAAAACAGTTTGAAGGAAACTGATTGAAGGAACTGATGGAAGGCAAAGCTGAGAAATTCTCTACTGAATCCACGTGCTTCCTCATAACCTTTCTGCTTTCCAAATAGAAGCTCAGCTCAACTGAAATAGTTGAAATTATGAGTAATAAACCTTTAGGTTTTATCGGCCACGCAGTAGTTCTTGTTTTTCTCTGGTGCTTTTGTGAGAAGAGGAGTTGGTATTCCTGAGGCACCATTAACAGCTGCCTTCTGGAGGGACAGGTAATGGTCCTTTGGCAGGGCTGCTTCAGCAAGGCCAGACTTGCAGCAAATCCAGGATGTTTAAGGTGGGACAGAGCTGGTGCTGTGGAAGTGGAACTGCCCGGAAAGCGCTGGGAATCCCTCCCAGTACCAGCAGAGTGAGGTGTTACTAATGAATCCAGGAGAACTATTGTGTAAAATGGGCTTGGAATTACCTCGAGTGCTGAGAACAAACTCAAGTCCAACTTTTGAATGTAAATAAAATTGATGTGTTACCGCAGGCAATTCGGTGAACCACGTAATTAGGTTTTTTCCATGAAAAATGAGACATTATGCTGCAGCTGCAGCAAAGCAGTATGTAAAGGATTTATATTCTAGTTATATGAAAATTAAACAATCATTAAAAGACTGTATTTTTAAAAGTGCTGCTTGGGGAGGGGGGAATGAAAAAATTCCAATCAGTAGAATTTATTTTTCAGCGATGTATTGGGCAATATCAGCCACAATAGTTGATGTTTTTTCCTCTAGGGAATCTCTTTTTCCAGTGAAATGAACTCACTTAACTGTGTGAAGTAAATCTAAGTTAGCTTGAAGTGAAATCTGCATTAATAGGGCTCATTACTGATGTTTGTATTTTCACGTATTGAGTAATTCTAAGAACACAGGGTGAGTGCTACTGGAAAATTTAGGCTTTAAAAATAGATGAAATGCCACCTTCAGAAGAAAATGATTAAAAAATTGCATACAACTGCATTTTGGTAATGGCATTTTTAGAATAATTAATGAACTTCAAATGACAATCATGGTGCTGGACTTGCAAACAGAAAACACTGAAACACAGCTCTGCTGATGCTAACACATCATTCCTCTTCAGAGAAAGATGGTTTTCATTATATAAAAGTTACTTTCTTTATTATAAAGTTCCTATTAAAGGTCATAAATCTTACTACAGAATTCTTATACTCCAATCCTGAGACCAGTTTCATTTTAAGGGGGGTTCATTATACACCTGCACTTACTTATCCCGGTATTTGACTGTAATCTGTAGGACAAGTGCCTTGGATACCTGGCAACGTGTCCATGTGGCAATTCCCAGATGTGATCCGTGGCTTGGGGTGTCAGTGATCAGCCAGGAAAACCTGGGCGAGGCCGCTTTGGAAATGTGAAGTCTGTTCCTGATGTTCGTTGAACCTCAGGGCCCTGAAGCTGGAATGTGGCTTTTCCAAAGAAGCGAACAAACCATATTCCTGCGTGGAATGAAGAGGAGGAGCAAGTGGAAAACAGCTGAGCTGTGGTTCATGGGATAGGTTAAGAATGAGCATGGATTCTTACCGTTGCTCTTTGCCCATGAGAAGTGGGGGTTTCAAAAGGAAAAGAAAAGGCTGCAGTTGTGCTGTTAGTTAAATATTGGTCTCTTGGTTAAAAAAAACCCCAAACCAAGCACCCACATGTGGCAGTCACTCATATAATGGTAAGTAGAACTTAGAGTGCAACGGTGTAAAACTGATTTTCCGAGGCTGAAATGCTCAGTTAGAAGGGAAGGTACAAGCCAGAGGAAAGGCACACTGCAGGATGGGCGCAGCTGAAATGCTTTTGCCTCCTTCTTACATAAACCACGCTTAAATGCTCCCTTGGAGCTGAGCAGTCAGCAGGAGCTGCAGCCCAGGGCCGGGAGCTCAGCCTGGCTCAGAGCAGGAGAGGCTGTGGTGCTGCTTTGGTCCCACAGCTGCCCTGCAGCTGTCCCTGTGCTCCCTTAGCTCGGGGCTGCTGGGTCAGGCACAGTTTCAGTTTCCATTCCAGTGCTGAGGGCTGGGAGCTCCCTGAGCTGCCTCTGCCTCTTCCCAGCCCTGACTCTGCCTTGGCACGAGCCCAGTGCTGGGCAGGGCGCTGGCACAGCCACTCCGGTGTTCCCTGGCTGTCCCGACAGCCATTCCTGCTCGGGCTTCACAGCCCCGATCTCTCCGCTCCTCCTGGGCAGCGTGTGCCGGTATTTGCACAAAATCGTGGGTCATTTACTGCTTTGGAATAGTCAGTGAGCCAGAGGGGTCAAGCTGAAATGCTTCAGATTTCTGTAACAAATTGATGGGTGGATCGTACAAATCACCAGGCAGAAGTAGCACCTCAAATTCCTGGAGAAACTGAAGTGTGAATTTCCTATATTAAAGTGCTTATATTGATAAACTTGGTCTTAGAAGGAAGAACAGAAGGTGGCAGGTGTGGCAGTTTCTAAGCAGGAAATAAATATCAGATTTTCAATAAAACATTTCTACATTGTGGTTGTTCCATGACATTCTGGTTGCTTCTGAAACACAAGTAAGAGAACACCTT
The DNA here is from genome assembly GCA_013397725.1 of Rhagologus leucostigma. Taxonomy (NCBI): domain Eukaryota; kingdom Metazoa; phylum Chordata; class Aves; order Passeriformes; genus Rhagologus; species Rhagologus leucostigma. The sequence goes on along the minus strand of VZTD01002401.1, from coordinate 14,765 downwards.
TCCCACCAAGGGAAACTTCCAGTCACAGGTGATGAAAAGATCATTGTACAGGATTTTTTTTTTACCAGAACGGCTTTAAGAATTTCATATTTATTCTTTAAAGGTCTCTAAAGAGATGGGAAGTATGGACAGTGTTATTGTGCCCACGGGGGAACAGCAGGGCCTGGAGTCTGATGGGTTTGTGGTTCTGGGGAGCTGGAAGGAAAATCTCTTGGTGCCTTTGGAGTTTGATAAAATTGGTTCTATGCAATACTTGCTGCATATATCAACAAAATTCCCTGAATCTGTTCTCTGAGGCAGGTGAGGGGGAAGTGTGTGGGGTTTGTCTCCTCTTTTTTTTTTTCTCTTCTGTATGAAAAGGATGTGATTTCTGATACCGTGGTAATGAGCAGTGTGACTGTAAAGCAAGTTCGGCTGCTGTATTTGAGTGATGTCCTTAGCTCTGATCAAGGGATGGAGGTGATGCTGGACTGTGCTGGGATAGAATGGGGAAGGGCTTAACTGACCATCCTGCCCTTTCCAGAGATATTCCTGAGAATTCTGCCATGTTAAATGGCTGCTGGTCAAGAGGAATCTGTGTTCCTGACAAAAGCTTTATAGGTTTTCTTTAATGTGTAATTGGCTTATTGAAAGATAACATTTTATTTTTATTTTGTACTAACGTTATAGTTTGAATACCTTACAGGTAACTTAAGGATTCTCTCACCATCCCTAACAGCCCTGAGCTGGGAGTCTAATTTGGATTTTCTATACAAAGCAAAGTAAGATTTCCATTGCTGCACCATACTAAAATAAATTCGATGCTGCACTGAAGCTGGGCTGTCCTGGAGTGCTGTCACCATCATTGCTGCTGCTTCCGTGCTGGTGTTGGTGCTTCCAGCTTCAGTAAGGCCCTCTGGTCCTCTGCACAAACCCATGGAATTTATACCCAGAAGGGTTTTGCAGTCCAAATGGAGGCGTTCCCACTCATTTATTCCCGTTCTTTGGGAAATAGTGTGTTCAGGAGCTAATAAGCAGGTGAAGTAAAGCTGAGAGTAGTAAACAGCAGCAGGTTTGAGAGATCTCCCCTGAGAGCCTTTGTACCTGGAGAAGCTGTCCTTGGAAGTGGAAAACTTCCAGACAGATATTCCCTGTCCCAGCTGTATGTGGAATTATGGCTCAGTCTCTCTCTGCCTTTTTCCTAAACTGAACCAGGCTGGAGGAAGCATTATTTTATTACTATTTCTTTTGCTGTAAACCACAGTTAAGGCCTGGAAAGTGTGAAGAAAAATGTTTTGCCTGCAAGACTGTTACTGCTTAGTCTCAAAAGAAATGCACGCTGGTACTGAAATTCCTAATCCCTCCCCCTTTGGGACAGGGGTTCCTGCCTGGCCTTGTCCTGCGAGGTTCTCAGTGAGCCCACAAAGGGTAATTGGTGAGCAAACATTACACTCAGCACTGTTTGCTTGTCCTGCCCCAGACAGCTGCTGTAGGATGGCTGAGCCTGGGGGTGACACACTGCTCACATTCAAGGGCTCAGATTATTGTGTGGGAACAGCAGAGACAAAAGATTCTGGTGCTTAGAGGTACATTAAATATATATTTGTATTTTTAAAAAGATCATTACTGTCTGAAGAAGTGACTTTTGAGTTTAATGTGAATTTACTTAAGTTCAGTTTTCAGTTCTTCAATGAGTTTTTGCAATGATTTCACACATTTATTTATTTATTCCCGAGTAGTAAAACACGCCAGCAAATCTGTGTTATAAATCCCCTGGGGAAACGTTAATTTGCTTTATTTTCCCTCTTCAGGTACTGACTACAGTTTACATTTTGTCATTAATGCACTGAACAGCAGTTTCTGTAAGTTTCTGAAACTCCAAATGTTATAATTGAATACCAACCCCCAATTGCCACTTGCTGCCTCCTTAGGATTCCTGCTTGTGCTCCCCAAATGTTGGAAGAAGTAACTGATGTTTTTTAGTAGTTTCTTGTGAATTTACTGGCTTTGTTTAACTGACATGTAATAATTTCACTGAAAAAGTGGGGACCTTGCATTACTGGTGCATTGGGAAATCTGGAAGCTATTCATTGTCCAAGATGCCATTTTCTGGAGCTGGCTGGAATAGCAGGATATCAGAGCTGTGATGCTGATGTAGCCAAAATAAGAGGGGCTGTGGAAGGAGCTGCCCACGGAGAAGGCTCCGTGATTCATTTCTGTGCGAGTTCAGAATCTTCCAGTGCTCAGACTGCTGAGCTCGGGAGTTCTGTCCTGTCATTTGTCTTTGTTTTAATGGGATTAAGTAATTATGTGTGCATTTTCTTTCAACTAACCAGCCTGATAAAAGCAGGCACAACTGAAGAGCCTATAAATCGTCAGCTCTTGTGTTCCAGTGAAAGCGCTTTGATGGCTCTGCAGATTTTACGTCTTGGTGCATATATTTAGCTGCCCTACTAAGGTGAGTAAGACTAGAGAGTACTTTATGTAACTGATGGGCTGAGGGTCTCCCCTTGGGAACGTGCCTGGGGGAAAGTGGCTCTCAGCCACAGGGCGGTTTTGAGGGAGCAATCCCTGGCACTTCCGAGCAGAAATAGAAGCTGTTCTCCCAAACACTGAAATAACTTCACTGGAACTAATCATGTCTGCTATCGATAGTTTGGCTGTATCAGCTGTAGGTTCAAATACAAATTTTGCTGCTGCTTTGCAAACCCTCTGCTGGGTCCTGCAGCTGTTAAGACTCATTAGTTTTTTGTAAGTTTGACATCCATCTGATTTTTCAAGTAGGAACTGTTCACCGTGTATCACGGCATCTGCAACTCTTTGTGTTTAATGAATTCATCAGGTGTTTGCTATGTGATATCATCAACCCACTTAATTCTTTTTAGAACTTCATTCTTTCTGCATGGCGTGTTTATGCATTCAGTTTTATCTTTACTATTAATTCAAATTAAGTCTTGGTTTGAGAGTTTATGTAATCACTTTAATGAAGTGGCTGTGCCTGCTCGCTGCTTCTTGTTTATTTTAAATATTGGTCTGAGGAAGTAGAGGTTTTAATGTATTCAAAATTATAACCAACAGTAACTATGCAATAGTCCTCTATTAATTCAGTTTTAAGAGCTCTGCATGTAAGATGACTTTTACACTATTGTGCTGTCTCATAATTTCATGCGAGAACAGGCTGCTGTTAATTTGTTTTCCTGTTAGTCCATATGTGTCAGAGGCAAAATTTGTCATTCCTCTTCTGGCTTGAAGTTGTGTTGTCAGCAGATCCACTTCTTTTCTGGAGTTTCCCTATTGCACTTAACAATGCAGTTTCTGAATTTTTGGGCTTGTAGCCACTTAATTCCAGGTAGCCATTTAAATTAACCTGTTAGGATGAGGAATGAATCACTGCATCCTAAAAATTACTTTTCTTGTCATCTGTACAGTTTGTCAGAGGCTTTCTGTGGTTACTCTGCACGTGTTAGGTGGTCTTGGTTTAAGAAGAGTGACCTGTGATGGAAATGCACAACTTCCCATTGCCTGTGGGGGGCAATAATCAGTCCAGGCCCCCTCGTTTCCCTGTCCTACACATGGAATTGTTGGTGCCCTGGTTTCCTCATGCAGTGGACAGGTTCTGTGGGAATGCTGAACTCATTATAGCCTCCCTTACCTGGCTGTTTGCAGTGGTTTCCAAACCACGCCGGTGGCTGCTCTTGCTTTGAGATCTGGAGCTGCAGATCCGACTGGAACCAGGAACTGGGAGCTGCCTCAGCCAAAGCTTTTGTGTTCAGCATTTCCCCCCTGGCCACCCGCTCTAAGCTGTGCAGTTATCCAGAATGTGTGTCCAGGATGTGGGATGGAGGAGGAGGAGGAGGGAGTCCTGGTCCAGGATTGCTTTTAAGTGGTGTGCTGAACAAGCAGGCGGTGCAAATGGAGACTGGAAGGGAGGGTTGGTTATTGCTCCACCTTGTCTCCGTGTTCTGGGAGCTGGGGAAATTGGGAAAAGGAGAGAGAGCTGGTGTGGAAGTGTTTTAAACCAGCAGATACCCATTTTCCCCTCTCGTTGCTCACACTACTCCCAGCTAAGTCTTCTTGCTAATCCTCACGTGATTAAGAATGTTGGATGGCGACACAAAGAACTCTACAAAGTAATGCTTAAGGATATCCCGCTGTGTGCATTTGATGCCACATCTGGGATGAGATTATAAATAAATAAATGAAAAGGAAAAAGAACAAAAGAAAATACAACCCTGAAATCCCATGAACTGTAACTTTTTAAAGCCTTTGAATATACAGTGCTTGAGGAAAATGGAAGAAGCTAAGATATTTTGTACAAATATATTAGAAAAGAATACAGAGTGCATTTGGAGTACAGACTCCCAGAGTTTTATTGGCTGCGGTCGTTGTCAGTGTTAACAAAACACACAGTCAGCATGGCCCCAGTCTATCACTGTGACATGTTGAGCATTTGCAGATGTAAATCCCCATCATATGTCAGAAATATCACATGTTGCAGCCAAATGAAAATGCACAGAAACTTGGGATTCACAGAACTTTCTGCCATGTACCGTAACTCTGGCCATAGCTTCTGTTCAGCGTTGCAGCTGCCCAGTGGATAAAGGGAGTTTTCAAAACCATATGTGCTGTGAAAATGGGGCTGTTTATGTAATGGTAGTTTATTTAATGGGAGCTTTGCGAAGAATTGACTGTGCTGTGCAGTGTCCAAGAGGGTGAGACACAAAGGAAGTGGCAGGCATAGCCATCATAACCTGAAATCACATTATCAGATTCTTGTGGAAGCGGATTCAGTTTTTCAGAGGTCGGTGTTTCATTGCTGCCAAAAGAACCCTTTTTGTACGTACCAGAAGTGGCAGAGCGATGAGAATCAGTGATTGCCCAGCATTTATTGTTCTTCAGTACCAGTGAGACAACTGGGTCTGTCACTCAGCTGCAGTGGGTGCATTGCGTGGGTGGCATTAGGCCCTGGCGCCTTTTCCCCTCAGGAGACAGCATTTGTTGTGCCGCAGGTATTTGTGCCGCACGCCCGGTGCGGGTGCGTCAGGGGCGTGCGGCACCCTGACCTCGGTGTGCAAGCGCAGCAAACGTGTTCGGCACGTGTGCCTGAGCTGAGCCGAGTTCTTCCTCTGCAGGGTCGGGGGCAGCTGCCAAATGGCTGCAAATCGCCCCGAAATGCTCAGTCCCCGTGTTTCAGCACAGCTTTGAGGTCTGAAGAGATGCAGCCACTGGAGGTGTGTAGGTTTTGGCTGCAGATGCACATTTCCTTCATGATTCCATGGAGTTTCTACTCTGAACAGCAGTGGTTGTGTGAGGGGGTGCCTGTGCTCCCGGCCCGTCCATTAAGCTGGAACATCAACCTCCCTTCTCTCTCCGAGTTAATAAATAGTATAACTTTTCATCCATATTTATTAAATAAAAACCGGCCACCACTACAGAATCAAAATGTAAAGGGGCTTTTTTGGCCGTTATCTGGAATAGAGTTGGGAAAAGATAACAAGCCTGTAGTGCGTCTTAGATTCCTCTCTGATTTAGCCTTGTAGGAAACGTGGTAATGCTTGGCTTGGTGGTGTTCTGGTTTAAAACTAAACCACGGGATTCTCTGATTTACATAGCTGAAATTATTTTGCTATTATTCTATTTACATTAGTATTGCCTTGTGTATTCGTTAGGCAAATGAATTCCTTGTTAAATGGCTGGGAAGAGGATTTCGAAACACTGTGATTAGTTCCTTTCTTTTGGAAGAAATAGTTAACAAATAGGAAAACGCTGGTGGAGAGCCGAGTTTCTGGCAAGCCCCGCCGGTACAGAGTGTACTGAGCTGGAAATGTTGCCGAGTTAGCACAAACTGTCTGATATAAAAAGCACGTTTTTGTTATAAACACTGCCTGCTCAACAGAGTTGTTGGTCTTACAGAACAGCTTTAAACAGGGACTGTTGCTTTTGAGTAATATTAAATATTTGTCTTCTGGTGAATGTTTTCTTAGGAAAAATCACTGTAGATAGCAAACAAACCAATTCTTTTATTATCCAATATAAGTGCATCTGAACTTCCTTGTTTTTATCTCGACTGTTTCACTTGAATTTATATGTTTTTGGAGAGGTTATTTTTCATTTGAAAAGTTTTGGGTTATTTTTCTTCAGAAAAGAAGTATTTGTACAGGTGTCTTCGGGTTTCAAAACAGTCTTTGTTCTTTCTGAGCTTTGTCTTGTTGTTTTTCTGGCTTTGTGCTGACACTTTGTGGCTGTTTCTGGGGTGTTTCAGGTGACAGGAGTCACAACAGTAATGGAAAATAGCAACTTAAATAAACATTTTCAGGAAGTATAAAGCAGGGTGAGTGTGGAAACCTTCCCGAGCTCAAACCCAGTATGACTGTTCTCTACAGCTCTGCCCTGGGAGTAGATTTATAGGATAGAGATATGAGGCTTTTAGATTTATTTTCTGTGGCTTTTTTTCAATATTAAATGCCGTGAACAAGATGTCTCTAGACACTGTATTTTGTGAACAGTCTGGTGGATATAAACTTATAATCAGCATCAAATTTTCTTTTAATTGTACAGGGTGATCAGTGTATTCTCAGTTCTAGGCTGTGTCACCATTCCTTACTTGATCCTGCAGTGTATGAGTTCCTTTTTTCCAGCTGTCTCTGTGTACACAGTTGAGGAGGTGATGCCATCCTTATTTTTTTCCTTCTGTGTGGTAGTACATACTAAGAACAGGATGGAAAAAAGATCATTTTGGAGCCAAGTTCCATTTTCTTAGTTATGATAACTGGTTTAGAGGCAGGGATGATAATGTCTGAGCTCCCTGTGTGAAGATTCGTGGCTGTGTTGGAGGAGGAGTACAATATCTTAATTTGAATTATTTATCTCTTTAAAATCCCTTCCCAATATCCCATCTAGCCCTGCCCTCTGGCAGTGGGAAGCCATCCCTGTGCCGTGTCCCTCCAGGCCCTTGTTTCATTTAGGTCATCTCCGAGTGTCCACTTGGAAGAAACTTTTTGGAGGGTAAAAAGTGTAGGGGGGCAGTTTTGGGTTTAGATCATAACTGAGCAATGTGTTTATCCTCTCCTTAACAACAAGGCAAATCTAATTACTTAATGCTTAACCAATGAATCAAAGCAAACCTTAATCCAGCCTTTTCTTCTGTGCAAATTAAGTGGGCATGTCATTATTTAAATATCCAACAAGATTCTGGAAAATTTGATTAAACCTGTTAAGAAAACCTTGTGAAATGCAGGAGAGGTGAGGGAAGAATTACACTGCAGTTGAGCATAAATAATTATTTTTATCAAATGGCAGTGCTCAGTAACGATGTGTGTGATTATATTTCTTTTCTTCTTTGCTTGTTTTGTTGGGGTTTGTGTTTTTTCTTCTGTAAGTGTCAGTCTCCTGCTGTCTGTTCTGGGAATTGTGTTCTGGGGAGATGCTGTGCAGTCAAATACTTTTTGAGTAAGGAAAAAAGGAACTTGTTTTTTTGCAGATAATCCACGCAGACATCATGGGAAAAAAATATCAAAAGGAAACTTATTAGAGGTCAACCAGTTTTGTTTGGAAGTGCAAGATTTGGAAATTAAAGGCCAGTCTGAAAGGACGTTGGAAAATTGTTGTTCTCCCTGTAAAACATGGCCCTTTTCACTTTAAATGCTGCATTTTAAGAGCCCCTGGCTGTTTGTCCTTGCACACTCGCCCTGTGTGGATTCCTGTGCCTTGCCACTGGGTAAATGATTAGCAATGGGAAAATGTTGCACAAGAAATACTTTGGAATGTTAATTGTAAATCTAATTATTTCCTTCTAAAATGAACCTGAAGCAAATTTCTGGTAACTGTTATTAGGAGGAGAGGGAGGTGGGAGTATAAAGTAGCTGAAACTTGGGGTAGTTGAAAGGGGATCTGGTGATTTGGGCAGAAAGGAGACTTTCCACTGGCATTTCTAACACATTTTGGAGGATAATTGAAACGGGGGTTTTGTTTCAGAATACTCCATAGCTTTATTTTAAATGTGTTTCATGGAGTCACACAATCATTTAGGTTGGAAAAGACTTTTTAAGGTCAGGATATTTTGCAGCTTATAACAGAGCGACTTGTGGGATCAGGTTGTGAAGCTGATGCATTTCTCCTCAGAAATAGTTTTAATTAAAATGTTTGAACTTTGGATCAAAGAATCTATTTGGAAAACTGAAGGAAATGCAGTGTTGGGTCCTGAGCTTGGTGAGGGGATGAGTGGGCAGCAGTAGCTCTTGTGTCAGTCAGTGCTCATTTTATGTGTGAGTACAGGTGGCTCAGAGCTCACCTCCTCTGGCACCCGGTTAAAAACCCTACCCACTGAGAGCTCACAAACCCAGCAGCAAACACCCTTCTCCCCACAACAGCTCACACTTGGTTTGAAGTTTTCCGCTCCTCTCTTTTTAAATTTAATTTTTGAATTTAAGTATCTTCAAATTTAATGGCCAGTGTAATAAAATTTCAGCGCTAACTATGTGTGAGTGCAAAAAAGGACTCCCAAAAGAACTCAGGGAAACTCTAGTGACAAAACTGAAAAATAAAAATTTCAAGCCACGTTTTTACTACAAATTGTTTTGCTCTAATAATTTTTCTAATTTTTTTGCTCTAATAATTTGCTCTAATGCTCTCTGCCTCTTGTTTTGCTAGTAATAATTTAGAGTCTCATTTGCTGTTTTCTAAAATAGATGAGAAATTACACAAGTAAGGGCTTTGCAAAACAGAAGTTCTGCCAAAGCATAAACAGTTGTGTATTTGTATCCCTGTGTGTCTGCAAAACCAGGAAGTCAGGATTATCTTTCCTGTTTAAAGTGGGACATAAAACTTAGCCTGAATTCTTAGTGAATATCTGGAGCTCTGTGTGTGTTGAAGGTGGATGCAAGAAGTGCTGATGATCATGGAGAGGAATAAAGATGTTCTAAACTGGGTTAGAAATGACTCCTTCCCACCCCCTTTCAGCATTTGATATAAAAAAAGAATCTGGTAGAAGATCTCTTTGCTCATTCTGCCCCAGCAAAGCACAAGAAGAGAAGCTGTTTTTAACTAGATGACATATTTAGTAGTTGCCTTGCCAAAAAAACTTTTTCCTTTCAAACTGGAAATAGTTTTTTGTTCTGAAATAATGATCTTTTTATCTGCATCGCTTTTTTTTTTTCTCTGAAGCTGGTCCCTTCCTCGTAGAAGTTTATTTTTATAAGGCTTTTCCAGATTTAGGAATTGCATTTGATGACTCATAGGATTTTTTTCCCTTTGCTTTCTGCCAGGTAGGAGCAGCTGTGTACTTGGTAATTAGCTTACTCTGCCTTTGCTGAACCACTGCGCTCTCACTGTGTTCTGGCCGAGGGGGGAAAACGCTGCTTTTTTCTCCTGTTTGTTTTCTGTGTTCAGTCTACAAAAGCCAGTTTTACCAAGCCCTTGAAACAGCCAGAATATTTAAATAGAGCATCGAAGTAAAAGGAGGGCTGTAGAACTGCTGTAAATAATCCCTTTTTTCCCCCTCTGTGTTCACTTTCTCCGAACACGGTAATTCTGGACAGTATTGTAAGAGCGCGGAGGCAACAAAAAGCAGATGGTTACTATAGTTTCAGTGAATGAAGCCAGTTTTACTTGGCTGAAGGCATTTTCTAATTTCTGTCCTCTTACCTGACATTCATGAAAGGCCTTTCTGAAGGCATTGAAGTCCTGACTGTTTTCATATAACATTTGATCTCTTTTACCTATAAAAGCGCAGGGACCATCTCTGATGTTTTTAAGTACATCCTTATGCCCAGAGATTTATTGCCACGGTGGTTGACTCAGATCTGTGGAGGAGCACAAGCACTTTCCTTATGCTTTGTCCAGAGCAGCTGTGGCTGCCCCTGGATCCCTGGCAGTGTCCAAGGCCAGGCTGGACGGGGCTGGGAGCAGCCTGGGACAGTGGGAGGTGTCCCTGCCCATGGCAGGGGTGGCACTGGATGGGCTTTAAGGACCTTTTCCCACCCAACCCAGTCCGTGATTCTGTAATTCAGTGACAAACACCACCTGTAGCTTTGGGCAGCGTTGGACTCACTTGAACTTCAGGAAACAAAGCAGCGGCCGCAGCTTCCTTGTGCCCAGCTGGGGCTGTGCTCTGAGAATTAATTGGAATTGCGGAGGAAGTGATTAGATGACATTTCCAGGAAGCTGTGGTGTGTCTGTGGTCATCTAGGGGATGATGGTGAGGATGAACCTGTGTTATGATCAGACACCTGAAGATGTGGAAGGGGTTCAGTTTGCTGTTATTTCATTAAATGAGCGTCTGTTGAAGCCTTGTAATTTTAAAGCTGATTTTACAGTGCTTAAATCTGAATTTTCTTTGCAAATTGCATAAAGCAAACCTGTCTCCTTGTCCATATATGGCTTCTTCTGTTGTGAGATCTTAATGCCTTTTGTGTAAAACTTGCTGTGTCCTGCCCTAATACCTTGTCAGGTCTGTGACAGCCGGTTTGGTAGCTGTGAATAGCTGTGATCCCAAGTGGAATTCCTGTCACTTGAGGGGTTCAGGAGGAAGATTACTCAGCAACAGCCTCCCCTTCCCCAGGATGAAGGACCTGCACAAACTTCTGCCACACGGAAATTGCGAGAGATGGCCTTTGCGGTATCTGCAACATTTTCTTTTGCTCAGTGTTTAATATTGAAGCCTGAAAAGGGTGGAAGAGTTTTTGCAGAGCGTAAGGGCTGACAGCAGCATCCCCAGGTGGGTCTGTGCATTCTGTCATTGCCAGATGCACGTGGACGTGCTTTGTTCCCGTTCCTGGTCATGTGGAGCAGAATTTGACAGAAATGATCTATTTTAGTGTGTGCATGTTAGTGCAGGTACCAGTGGTCAGGGAGAGGGCTAAAAATTACAGCTTAAATCTTTGATTGAAATTCCATGGAAATTTCATGAAACTTGCATGACTTTCTGAAAGCAAAATTGCAAAACGCTCAAAAAACTAAGTCCAAGACAAGTTTTGTGGTTTAGGTTTGTGAAATCCTTCTTTCCACACCCCCCGTGCCTTGTTCTGAACCTCCCGTCAGGAGTTTGGCATCAGGGGAGACAAAGGTGACATTTTACAAGGTCTCTGACTCTCAGGAGATGTGGCCAGTGGGGCTTTGGGGTTTGTTGTGTTTGTTTTCTTTTTTCTTTTCCCAACCCTTATCTCCCAGCTGCCTGATGGCAGGAATTTACTGCAGAGCTCTGACCCCTGCCCTGCTGGCCCAGGCACAACCTGGAGTAACACTTTAAACCCTTAGGAGCTCTGTAGTAGTTGGCAGACTCTCGTGGAAGAGGATTTTTGTGCAGAAGCCATGCCCAAAAATATTTTTCAACTTTTAAAAATGCATTTATTATAAATTCAGGTGTTTTAATCAGAATTGGTGTTTACTATGGCATCACTGCAGTGTTTCCTGTCCGGAATTGCTGAGGTTTTTAGCTCATGGCTTGAGTTCTTAAGTTTGGGGAAGCAGAAACCCTTTGGCTGATATTTTTTAGTTACTTTGGTAGCAGAAGAGCGTTTGTATGTATCCACACAAATATATATACTTAATATATATAGGAAAAGCAGCATTTGGTTGGAGTACTAAGCATCTGTTGTGCTTCAAATTCAATTAGCAACTCAACATCTTCAGGAAAATACCCGGGACTGTTCGCAGTTAATGAGTATTTAATTTTACTAAGGTGCACGCTTGGAGTGTGTGTGGGCATGTGAATCCAGAACATACTTGGATTTTGCTAATTGTACGCTACTCATACTGTATTAAAACCCGGAGGTTTTAGTGTTGCTCTGTACTGTGCATCGTGACTTTGGCATTTCTGAGGTGTTCATTTTGGCAGTAGTGCTGTTTTTTGATCATTTTTTCGGTATTTGAATTGGCACGTAGAACCGAGAGGAGTAAACAATCCCAACTATTTTAAACTACAGTTATGATTTGTTTTTCAAGATTGGATGAAAATCAGCTTAAAACTCCTTTGTGCCAACACTGGAATAGCAAGTAAGAAAAGAATTACCATTTAAAAAACAGTGACTTGCAGAAGAATCTGCAAGTGAATTGTTTTGATTAATTGGTACCACCTTGAGCTGATGGGACTTTATATTAAAATTTATTCCTTACTTTAGGGAACAGATTTTTCCTTGATAGGTGTTATTGTGACTGTAATAGTGCTTTTGCTTTAGAAAATTGTCAGTTTTGTTGTCTTTCATGCTCTCTGTAAAATGCCAGCATAATTTGGCATTAATCCACCTGGATTTTTTCATATTTTCTTGCTCTGTAAGGAAAGACAGAGCAACTGGAATGGTGATAAACACAGGAGAGGTGATGTGAGCTGGGAGCAGGGAGCTGGAGCAGGACTGGCAGAGCCCGTGGGGTTGATGCCTCCTCAGGGAGTTCACTGGTGATAAAAAGTTTGGAGGAGTGGCTGATCCCCTGAGGGCTGTGCAGCCCTTCAGAGGGACCTGGACAGGTGGGAGAGATGGGCAGAGAGGAACCTTTGGAAATCCCACAAAGGCAAACGCACGTCCTGCACCTGGGGAGGAACAACCCCAGGCAGCGGCTCAGGCTGGGGTGGTCTGTGGGAATCAGCTCTGTGGAGAAGGGCTGGGGCAGGAGTGTGTGTGAGTCCGTGGGCTGGAATTTCAGCAATCAGGTGTCCTGTCTGAGACAGAAGGCTTTGGAGAGCTGCAGAGACAGCCAGAACAGTTGCAGCTATAAAAGCCAACACAGAACAGTTCTTTCGGTATAGAGAATGAGCGTTAAAGTCAAAGGCAGGATAGGAAATAACGTGAATTTAGGGAAAAGAGATGAGCCTGGTGCTTTGTAGGTATAAACCTACACAGAGTTTGGTTGTTGTCTTGAATTTTCCACTCAGATCTTCCCCTATCTCAAAATTTGGCTTTAAGAAATGCTGTTTATACCTCTGGCTAGAAGCCAGGTGGACACTTGTGTGAGAAACTGGTGCCAGGACAGGAAAATCCTGCCGAGGGTTGCTGTTTCCAGTTAAAAGGTTGGTTAGACTCGAACACTGAGGAGGCTTTACGCAATCTGTGGGGAGGGAAACGAATGATTCAACAGTGTTTCCAGTTAAGAAAGTTAGTAACTGTTCCTGGCCTTGTCCCTTCGTCTTCGGGGAGCAGCTGTTCAAATCCGACCAGGCAAAACTCGAGCAGCTTATCTAAACCAGGTGGCATGAAAGGAACTTCGGTGTGCAGAAGAAAATAAGTTTTGTCTCTAGGCAAACAGATTGGAGCAGGGTTTATCTGCGGCTCTGCGCTCCCGCAGACCCCGAGAGCAGCCGGGTGCTGATAACTATCAAAGAGAGCTGGGGCCGGGTCAGGCAGCCTGTTCCTAACCCAAAATACAGCATTTAGCCCAGATGAGAACCCGAGATGGGGCTTTGGAATCATAGACCATGATCATTCTGTCTTGTACAGCAATCCTGAGATACTCAGAATTTGTGCTTTTACTGCTGACCCTGATTCCCGGCCGGGTGCAGCAGGGAGTGCTGAGGGGACCATGACTCCAAGGCTGTTTGGGAATTCCTGTTCAACCCTGCCAGCCTCGCCTGGAGCTGCACACCCCAATCCTCACACGCTGAAATGAATCAAAGTTGTTTAGTCTGCTTGAGCAACCAGCATTCCTGGGGTCAAATAAAAATTCTCTGTGAAGCAGATGGAGCAGTTCAGCCCTAATTGCCCAGCTTGCTTCAGGTTTCCACAGCTCACTTTTTTTGTGCAACATTAGCTTTTGAAAAGTCAAAAAGAGAAAAAGAATTAATAGATAATAACTAGATTCATAAAAAATCAAGACACTGAAATAACACAGTTTTATTCCTGATCCCCAGAAGGCAAAAGTTTATTAAGGATCTGCTGGAGCTTCAGCTGTTTTCCTACTTAGTCTTGCAGAAGATGTGACCAAACCCTAAATATGTTAATCTCCAAAAGGGTGACACAGGGTTTTTCTTGTTGTTAAGACCTGGAAGACTTTGAGGTTTATAAATATAAGGGAGAGTAATTGCAAGGTGTTGTACTGTATTTATATTGGCGTTTTGATAAGTAATAAAATTACAGATGGTCCATGATAGGAAAATAACTTGCTGCAGGAAAAATTCCTCAGGATAGCTGGTTATTCCCAATATCTACTGCTGTAATTTAGCAAGGAAAAATAGACAACAAGCCATGCCTGAGTAACAACATGCTAATGTTGTGCTCTCTTCTCGAGTATGCTCTCAAAAGATCTGTGACTGACAAAGATGAAGGAATTTTAAGAGCTATTTTGGTTATTTCAGAGAGAGTTTAAAATGGAGAAGGGATTAGGGTGATTAGGAAGCTGTCATTACCTATCATTTTCAGTGCTGCCTTTTGTACCAAAAATGATAAATGTGCCCTGTTGGTGTTTAGATTTTCTGAGTCCCTAGCTCTGAGTTGGGTTCCTGTCCTGGTGGAACTGTCCTGCCTGTTGCTTACAGGATGCACTGGAGCAAAGGCACCCTCTGCCCCATCATCCGCAACAGGCAGAACGGCATGAGGACGGTGCTGCAAGGATGGGCAAAAAGGGGGACTTTGCTGAGGGAAAGTGGGGCAGGAGAGGCCTTCACCAGTCTGGCGAAGATAGTCAGAGTTTTTTTTGGTTTTCATACAACAAAAGGCTTCCCTTTCCCTCAGAGTTAGGGAGTGATGCTCTTTCCTATGTCCTTCTTTCCCTCCTGCCTTCCTTTGCCTGCTCTTTTTCCCTCCCAATATCTGCCTTTGCCCAGGGAAGCTCCCAGCTAAAGACCCTCCCCTGATTTTTTT